>VDFB02058242.1:289104980-289253698 GCA_007258455.2 Sequoia sempervirens | reverse complement strand
GGCCCACATTTTGTATATTTTCTTAGTTATGTGCTTGTTTTGATAAAAAAAAAACTTTTTGATGATTTTGTGAAGTGTGCATGCAATTTTTTCACATTCTACCACCTTTTTATGAACTTTCCACCACCTTTGCATGAAATAATAGAGTTTTCATGTTGAATTTGATATGTATTGAATTTCATGTATCAATTCTATTCAAGAGTGACATACAATTGAACATTTGAAAAGAAACAAGCTTGTGAAAAACTCAAATTGTTGAGGAGTTTGATGAAAGAAGAAACAAATGCTACATAATTTGGTAGTACTTCTCCATTCAAATCTATGTTTTTAGGTATGTGAAGTCTTTACACATTTTTTTTATATTTTCCTTAATTCTATTTTGGCTTGCTTTTATTTTTTTAATTTTCATATTCCATGTTCATCATTGTTTGTTTTTCATTATAACCTTAGCCCTTCTTGGCACATTTTAAACTACAAAATTCTTTACACTTTCCAATTACATTTTTTAACCACATCTCTTTGAGGCATTTTGGTAAACAATTCACCTACCTTGTGTATGCTTCGACATTTTGTATACATATATACATAAGAGTAGTTATAAGTATGTAATATAATACATCATTTCTCAATCCTTTTCTATGGATGTGCATACCCCTTTCCAAGGATTTCATTTTGGTATAGGCATAGGGGATGTTGGAAAATGTAGTAGAATTTGGTTTTACACTTAGAAATTGCATATCCTTGAAATTTTTTAAGTCCTTTTCAACAAATCTATTTTGTGCATATCTTGCAATCATTCTATTCCACAAGGACATATCTCATTGAGATATTTTGTCAAATAGTTCTACTAAGTAGCTAATTTCCTTTTCTAACCTACCAAATTTTCCATACATGTCTACCAAAGCATTTTATCAAATAGCATAGACAAGGAAATTAGATGTTTGAAAAAATTCCTCAAAGAAATGTGGTCTCATGGTGGTGTGAATGTTTTCAAACAATTGATTCCCTTGTCTATGCTACAAAATTTTCCATACATGTCTCTACAAAATTGGAATATATTCCTCCCCCATTAATAGATCTTTGAATCTATTTTGGTTTTCATATCTATATCTAAACTTACCTCGTCAATAAACTTACCTCATCAGTATATTTTTAATTTTTCCTTGATTACTCTACATACAATGGATTCTAACCCTTCTCTCCACTGTTTCAAGTCTCCTTATTCAAGGCTACCAACAACATGGGGAAAGGTGCAGCTAAGTTAATAGGGATAAATAGGTGATATAATTATAAATTTAATTTCCCTACTTAATTTTTAAGTTCTTGCTTTGTGTTCTCATCCTTTTTCATTCTCTCAATTATAGTTTCTTTTGTTCTTGATCCTCAGGGTGTAACTCCAACATTCGGTATGGTGCTTCTAACCATTTTATTGATCCAACAACCATGTTCATAGCTCTTTTTTCAATATAATAATCCTTTTGATTTGATCAATCCACTTCCTCTATAAGGTGGTCAAATATCCTTTCTATGTTGTACATGGGATGTGGCACTTTTCTATAAAAATCTTACTCCTTGGATATCACCATGAGACAAGATTTTTATGAGGCATTCTTCCAAATATACCACTACCTTGTCAATCTTGCAATCATGACATGCCACGAAGGATTTCTATGAGGAATTATTCCATTTTATACCTATCTTTCAATCATGGCATGCCATGAGACCACATTTTTTTAAGGAATTCCATCCAAAAATTCATGTGACCTTTGGCAAGCTAGTGAGCTCGCTAGCTAATCAATGTAGTAAGATGGACAAGGTAGTGGGTTATTTGAAAACAATCCTTATAGAAATTGGGTCTCACAGTGATGTTGTCTATGGTACCACATTTTTCATACATGTCTATGAATTTTTTTTTTTTTAAAAATCACATGTCTTGTCCATGCTTCCATTTTGTGCCTATCTTGCAATCATGGCATGCCACGATACCATATTTCCTTAAGGAATTCCATCCAAAAATATTTGTGTCCTTTTACAAGCTAGTATCATCATGAGAGCCCATTTATATGAGGTATTTTTTCAAACAACCCACTACCTTGTCAATCCTACTGCATTGACAAGCTAGTGAGCTCGCTAGTTTTTATTTGGTACAAGATTTTGCATACATTTATGCCAAATAAAACCTATCAAACAATTAACATTCCTTGTCCATATTTCCATTTTGTACCTATCTTACAATCATGGCATTCCACATGACCACTTTTCTTTAAGGAATTCCATCAAAAAATTCATGTTAGCTTTGTCTATGCTAGAAATAATCTTCTACATGATGATTGGAAGCATTTTATATGAAGGGTTGAATGACATATATTTCATGGAAAATGTATGGAATCATTTTCTAGGAACTAATATTTTACTCTTTGTCATGCTATGGATAAAATTATCCATCTTGTGAAGGAAACAAACAAGGATTAAACAAACACATGAAGAGTCCTAAACTAAGAAAGAAAAGA
Source organism: Sequoia sempervirens (assembly GCA_007258455.2). Taxonomy (NCBI): domain Eukaryota; kingdom Viridiplantae; phylum Streptophyta; class Pinopsida; order Cupressales; family Cupressaceae; genus Sequoia; species Sequoia sempervirens. The sequence continues at coordinate 289,251,188 of VDFB02058242.1, read as the reverse complement.
AAGCAACATGGATGAGGAAACATTGTGAGAAGAAGATATTGGATACGATTGGTGAAGATATATGCCAATTCAAGAAGAACCTAAACCATCATAAAGAGAAAAGGAATTGGTGGCACAAAGAGAACAAATGTGAAAGCATCATGCTAAGACATATTTGAATATCGTAGTTTGAGAACAGCCTGTACCATAAGTGAATAGAGAGGGACACCCTTTACCACAAGTGAATACGAAAGGAAATCATCTACTGCAATTTAATATGGAGGGACACCATCTACCACAAGTGAACATGGAGGGACACCATCTACCACAAGAGAATATGAAGGGACACCATCTACCACATTTCAAGTTGAGAGTACATCATCACTCACATCTGAGGAGGGAGGCACACCATCATCCCCATCTCAACCTCAAGATATGTCATATATCCCATCCTCGACCAAAGGTACACAATCTATCCCATCTCATTTAAATATTGATGAAATTCCTAATGTTGACATGAATGTACCTATGATAAAACAACCTATAATTTTACATAGAAAGCCAAAGTTTTTTATTAGTATTGATGAGAATATTTTGCAGCCAATGGAAGGTAAGATTCCACAATGCACTTGTAGAAGATATGTTGATAATATTTGGAAAATTTTCTTTGAAAAGTTAAATGAGACTACAAGATGTCAACTATTTTTTGAAATGATGCGAAGTATAAAGTATAGGTCCATCATCAAGATTCTTGGGTTGAGAACATTAGATTCTTCAAGGGAAAATACTATTCTGAAGAATCTAATGGATGCTTATCAGAGTGTGGGTAAGACCTCACACTCAAAAGATAATAATGTCACCCGATGTGCCATTATATTAAATTTAGTAATTAATCAAACAGGGAAATCTCATCTCATTAGAAAGACAAGTCAACAATTGATAATTAATAGAATTTTTTTATCAATAATCATTCAAAGACACCACATAATTGAGGACATTGATTCCATTGAATTATGGAAATTCTTGGGGAGACTCCCACAAAAAGATAAACTAGTTGTTGAAACATTCATATCACTAATTTAAGACTATTGGAAGAGTAACACAAGGCCATTTTTTAATCAAAGTGATGTGGTAATAAGGAGAATTGGTAATTGAAATCATGAGCCACATCCAAAGCATTTTTTAGATATGACTCAAACATAGTTTTTTTTTCATAAATTTCTAGAGGATTATCCTCAAATTGAAAATTTTCAAAGATATTTTGAAATACTTAAACCTTTTTATGTCAAGATAAATCACACACGCACTACTTGTAGATTACATATTGAATTTTCTAACCATTATGATTTTTATCATTATATATCTTTAGATTTGTATACTAATAACATTTTTCAATATTGTGGCATACATGACCCACCATCATTTTCAAGAGATTTCTTATAAAAAAAATTATGTGAAAGAGAGGAAGGAAAAATATTCTACAAGAAAATATGCTTGGATTGCACATGTCGGCATTGCAGTGGCTTGCAAAAAATTAAAATATGTGAACATATGAAAAGCACACATGCAGTTGGAAAGAAACTAATAGAGTTTGACAAGTATAAAATAGTGGCATATAATACAAAAGATGGTAATAAATTAAAAAGGTGTGATTTGGTTATTCAAAAGATTCAAGTGTATCAGTTTATGTCTACATTTCATGATAGTTTAGTGTATAAGTATGCAAGGCGTACCTATAAAGCTCGATGTTTGGACTTGAAATTCAAGTTATGCAAGGACACCTTTCTAGTTGGTAGCATAGTTTTAGTGGTTGAATTTTTAGAGAACTACACTCTATAGCCATAGTGTGAGGTGTAGTCACAATATTACAACACATAGTTTTCAATCTTTGTGCACATAGCATTTATTCATGTAGTTGATGGTACAAAGGATAAAAGGAAGGTATTGAGGGAGTACCACTTTTACATCAGTGATGATCGTACATATTCTCTAGTGTTTTTACAAGGTTCCTTTTGGTTGTTCAATAGTGATTTGGCTAGGAGGGGCATAACATACAATCAACATATAATATGGTTGGATAATTGCATAGCATAGTTTAAAAACTTGCAGATGTTCTATTTGTTGAGCAGGATGCTTGATATTATAGTTGTCCAACATATGTCGAGCTCTTGTGAGGCTAGGCATGGAAAGGGGAGCATGATGGTGCATGAGCATGTGTCAAAAGATAATTAGCATGAGAAGGGTTAAAGTATAAAGACAATGCAATGTTGACAGATGCAAAATCAATCATTAAGTGGTGTAATGCTTTGATGGGTCTAGGTAATGAAGGTAAGTCTTCTATTCATAAATATTTTTGGTTGATAGATGATACTAACATTGCACCATCTGAGCATTGTTGTACACTAACCGGATCAAGTGAGCTACACTCTTTCCTTATCTCAAATGTAGGTTCATAGAGCATCCATACGTGCAAGATGGCATGCTTTTGTTCTTCATGTACAATGCAAGCCTGAAATGAGTGTGAGTCAAATGAGTGGGATAACAAATGGTGGTTTAGTTATCTTAGCCCACTTCACATGTATCGACCTTCGATAGCATTGGAACTAACATAGATGGAATCATTGATTGACATTTACCACATATTAGATCTAGTTAAACTAGGTAATATGTCTACTTGCATAGTTTCTGAAATTCCTAGTGTTTTCTTACTTTTTAATGTATTTGTAATGTTGACTAATTTCATCTAATTTTTTGCACACATCAATGTAGGGCATGTTTATGCATTTATTTTATAAATAAATACAATGAAGAGGGAATAGATTATTACTTGTATCATTGTGTTGAGGACAAAAATAAATTGGAGGCCCCAGTTATAGAGGGAGAAAACATCGAATACGCTACAAGCTCAAAGGTTGTTACTGGAATGTGGCTTATTTAAGGTACCCACATAATAGTGCTAATGTTTGGCTATTTAAAGAATTTGACACACATCAGAATATTTTTCATTACTCGAACCTTTTCATGGAATCCAATGTTCGTTTGATCAAATATGAGGGTAGAGCTTGTGGAAAGTGTGTGAGTCTAACCATGAGGCCCAATAATTGACACATTAAATATTAGAGTAGACCCAGATGGTTCGTTAGATTAATTTGTAAGTATGCACATTAATTCGTATTGAAATTTAGTGTATGCACATCAAGATTAGTTGATAGTTATACCTTCCATTTCTATATTTCAAGTTTACATATGTTTTGGTTCCAAGTTTGTAGATATGTTTTCGTTTGAATTTTACATATGAATATTGCGAATATTATATGTTCTGGTTCAATGCATAGCATAGAAAAGCTAGTGGGCCAACTAGCTTTCCAATTTGGTGAAATTGGCAAGGTAGTGAGATGTTTGAAAAAATGGTTCCAAGAAATGGGGTCTCATAGGGTGATACAAAGTAGTGGGTTGTTTGAAAAAATGGGTCCATTTCAAACAATCCACTACCTTGTATCACCTTGTGAGACCCCATTTCTTGGAACCATTTTTTCAAACATCCCACTACCTTGCCAATTTCACCCAATAGCTTGACAATTTGGTGAAATTGGAAAGGTACTAGATTTTTTGAAAGAATAGGTCCAATAAATGGGGTCTCATGATTGTGTACATCATCGTGAGACCCCATTTTGTGAACCCATTTTTTCAAACAGCCAACTAGGTTGCCAATTTCATAGAATTAGCAAGCTAGTGGGCCAACTAGCTTGCCAATTTACTAAAGTACATCACCGTGAGACCTTAATTCTTGGACCAATTTTTTCAAACATCCCACTACCTTTCCATTTTTTTCCAGTAGCTTCCCAATTCAATGAAACTACCAAAGTAGTGGGATGTTTGAAAAAATGGGTCCAAGAAATGGGGTCTCACGATGATTGTTTGAAATAGTGGGTCCAAACAATCACTATGAGATCCCATTTCTTGGACTCATTTTTTCAAATAGCCCACTACCTTGCCAGTTTCATTAAATTGGCAAGCTAGTGGGCCCACTAGCTTGCTATTCTAGTGAAATTGGTATAGTAGTGGGTTGTTTGAAAAAGTGGGTTGAAGAAATGTGGTATCACATGTTTGAGAAAAAGGGTCCAGGAAATGGGGTCTCATAGTGATGTACGGGTATGTGCAGGAGATCATCATGGAAAAAATAGGCCCTTAAGTGGTGAAAAATTTAGAAAAATCAGAGTTAGGCAACTTGATGTAAAAATTTGAATAAGTTATCTATATTATTTAAAAAATATGAATAGAATTTGAAGCAAATTGAATGTAGTTTCTAAACTACTAAAAAAATATTATTTGGTTAAAATTTGAAATTTCAATGCAATAGTACTTAAATTTGAAAAGAAGTAGGTGTCTGTCTGACCACCCTAACCACCATAAAATGATAATATATTTTTATAAGATTTTAGATATAAGTAGAGGACTCATGTCCTGATGTGATGCATATTTTTTTATAATTTTTTTCCTAATAAATAATTAATTATGATTTTTTATTAGAAATTAAAAAAAATAAAAATTCATATGTTTGACCACACTAACTTGGTCAAAACTTCATGAAATTCATTTTTTTTTTAATCCTATAGTATGCGAAGGATAGAATGGGACACACATTTTAGATTCAAAAAATGTGATATTGTTTGAAAGCTATAGATTTTTTTCAATCAACCTATCAATCAAGACTTTACTCATAATTCAAATAGAGAATGAATAATAATTATTTATTAAATTCAAAGTAAAGCATAATTTATATTGGTCGAAAGTTGAGAATCTCCTTTAGAAACCCTTTTCGTTTCATCAATTTTGGGTAAAAAAATAAATTGTTAGCCACATACCCTACACATACCCATCATAGTGCCACTTTTTGGCCCATCATAATCCTGTACATACCTGTACATCACCATGAGACCCAATTTCTTGGACCCATTTTTTCAAACACACAAGACTCCATTTCTTGGACCCTTTTCTTCAAACATCCCACTACCTTGCCAATTTCATGGTTATGTATCAAATTTCTTTTAGCATTGACCAAGCTATGTTCCTTTCACATGTACATTTTACTTATGTCAATACTCTACTTCTTATTTTCTTTAACTTGAAGTTTTTATTATGATATTTACTTATTCTTCCATTCTATTATGTTGAAGAAGTGGAGAGCTACAATTATTATAGATAGGAAATATTGTATGAATTCTTTTTCATGCTTTGTTATCTTCAAAAATATGATTTCTTATGTATTCATTCTTATTTGTTTTTGTCTAATCATATCATGATCTCGTTTGTGATTCATTCCTCATTTTGTATGATTTCATGTTGCTATATCAAACAAAAGTTGCAATAGGTACATTAAATTATGTTGATTGAGGTGTAGGGGTTCATATTTCATTCAATCATGATAGTTGAGGTTATGGTATATAGTAAGTAATTTTTGAGTGTTTTCATTCATAGTACATTTGTAATAGTATTAGGTGTGTCACTATATTATGTCATGAGCTTATTTGACGTAGGAGCATTTGGAAGTCCTCAGAAAATTGAGGCAGTTGAAAGCACATTTCTAGGTTGACAGTCATGAATTTCCATACGTTGATGATATGAGGTTGTGTATTAAAGGGTTTTTCATAGAGTGTGCCTAGTTTATTCAACAAAAGTTTCAGAGGTCAATGTGAAGGATCGATTGAGTTGTGGAGATCTATGTGCTAACAGTTGTTCAGTTATTTTGGTTGGTGTTCATGAGGGAAGATATCATGATTCCAGTACGTGGAGTTGTTATGGATGTTGCTGTGGTGATTTTTGATGATCATGGATGTTTCCAGATCATTTTTTGTTGGTCCACATTGATTTATGTGCCTGTGATTGGAAATTTTCTTTTGTGAGGTCCTTTTTACCTTGTTCTTGGCTGACAGGGTGTTGTGGCATGTTGTGGATCTTCGAGGAATAATCCCGAAGGTGCTTGTGTGATTGAGGAATTTTTTTTGGGTCTTGGATTTGTTGTGTCTAACTTGGGTTGATCCACATGGTAAATTTTTATTGTTTGGTGCCGACCTATTCAAGTTGGCACATTATTTTATTAGTTGTTGTACTTTGGGAAACGTGTTGAGGGTTGGAGGATTCATGAATGATATAAATAGAAGCGAGTGGATTGTTACAAGGAATCAATCGTTAAAGGATGATAGATCAACAAGATGCTAGATGGTGTGAAGTATGAAGCACAGTGATGAAGTCTTCTGATCTGGAAGGATCTCAGAGTGTGTGGAGCAAGAAAAGAGGTTGATGAAAATTGTTGTTATATGAATTTATTGTAATCATTGGGCTACAACCTAGAACTGTAATACTATGAAGCATAGTGATGAATTCTTTTGATCTGGAGGGATCTCAAAGCAAAGTGTGTGGATCAGGAAAAGAAGTTGATGAAATTTTTTGTTATATAAATTATTTATAATCCTTTGGTTATGGCCTAGAACTGTGGATGATCATTGAAGGCTATACTTTTCCCTGTTAGGATTTTCCTAGGATAAATATTATGTCTAATGTTCATGAATTTATTTTATCCTTTTGTGGATTAACTATTAAATTCTATTGCATATCTGTTATGATCATGAAGTTGGTTGTCTAGGCTGCAAGGTTGGATAGTCCTTAACTAGATCCTTCCACCTTGGCTGCATCAAATGGTATCAAATCTAGTTACGAATCTAGTAGTTGGTTGTGAATCTATTGGAAGACAATATTGAAAGAAGTGTAAAACCCTAAAGGAGAGATAAAGGCAAGATTTGGTTGCTTATCTGATTTTTTGCAATGAGGAAGACTGGAAATAGTATGAAGAAAAAAAATGAAACCCTAGTATGTAAAAGGGATACTTTGGAGGAGGAATTATGCAAAATCAAGAAGTATAATGCAAAATTGATGGAGAGGATGAAAGAACTAGTAGGAGACAAGTATGATGCTCTTGAAGAAGAATTGAAAGATTTCAAAGGGAGAAATGAAGAACTAGAAGTAGAGTTGGATATGTTTGAGGAAGATAAAAGGAAATTTGGAACTAAGATCTAGAGGAAAGTTTGAGAGGGTTGAATGAGGAGAATAGTTTGCAGAGGAAGGAAATATCTAGTTTGAAGGAACATGTTGATCAGTCAGAATAGTCACTTATTGCATTCTAGAAGGAGAATGAAAATCTAATATCTAAGCCTAAATGTTGTAATGTTTCATGTGATACTAATGATTTGTGTGATGTTGCATCTAAGCTCCTTTAGGTGAAGTTAAAGATAACAAGGTAATGAAGCCTATAGTTGTTGGTGATGGATTTGGTTTCAAAATCATGTAGAGAATGGGATATGAAGAAAAAGTATTGGGAAAACAACAACAAGGAATTACAAAACCTATTGAACTAGTAATAACATCAAAGAGTGAAGGACTTGATATGACAAAGGTAATAATGTTATTGCAAGTTTGAATCAGAGAAAAGAAGGTATGTATTGTTCACATTGTAATAAGAATGGAAATGAAAAGAAATTGTGTTGGGATCTACATCTTTGTAAGTTATATGGATTAAGGAATCATTCTAAGATGTGTTGGGATAAAATGGGAAAGAGAAAGCCTATAATATCTTATGATCAGATGGTTTATGGATGGATCGATGGAGCAAAGTGGAAAAAGGTTACTTGTGTGCTTAGAAGATTGTATAGATGGAAGAACTCATATGTTGGAGGAAAAGAGGAATCAAGATGCATACCTTATGCAGAACTTAGAGGAATTTGGAGGAAGAAAGAATCAAGTGTTCAATGTCATCAAGAACACGATGTTAGGGATCCTTATGAAGGAGCGATAGTAAAGGATGCAAAGATAGTTTGTGCAGATGAAGAAGAACTTGAATTAATTTATCCAGAGGAAGGGGAACCATTGGAGGAATTAGATTTCCTTGTGGAACCAAAAGAAGGTGAATCATTGATCTTAAGGAGGCATTTTGTGAACCAAAGTGAAGTAAGTGTGAATGGAGGAATTTATCCTAAGGTAACTTGCAGAGAATACTTGCTCAAAATGTTGACCTTCAGGAAGTTGCAAGTACCTGTAGACTAATTTCCAAACCCATTTAATGGGATGATGTTGGATTTGATACAATATAGACCAAAGTGAAGAGGCTCACTTTTCAAATAACCCTGAGTCTGATGAAGGAGCATCTAGAACTCCTCAGAAAATTGAGGCAGTTGACAACAAAGTTGCAAGTTGATAGCAATGAAGTTTTGTATGTTGATATGAGGTTATGGATTAAAGGGTTTTCTATAGAGTGTGTCTAGTTTATTCACTAAAATTTTTAGAGGTCCACATGAAGGATTGATTGAGTTGTGGAGATCTATGTGCTAATAGTTATTCAATTATTCTAGTTGGTGTTCCTAAGGGAAGATGTCCTGATTCTAGCATGTGGAGTTGTTGTTCCTAAGGGAAGATGTCATGATTCTAGTATGTGGAGCTATTATGGATGTTGTTGTGGTGATTTTTGATGATCATGGATGTTTCCAGCTCATGTGTTGTTGGTCTACATTGATTTGTGTGCCTATTATTAGTGATTTTATTTTGTGAGGTCTTGTTTACCTTGTTCTTGGCCGACAAAGTGTTGTGGCATGTTGTGGATCTTCAAGGAATAATCTAGATGGTGTTTGTGTGATCGAGGATGCTATTTTGGGTCTTGGATCTATTGTGGCCAACCTAGGTTGATCCACATGGTAAATTTTTATTGTTTGGGGCAGACATATCCAAGTTGGCACACTATTTTATTGGTCATTGTACTTTGTCCGACATGTTGAGGGTTGGACAATTCACGAATGATATAAATAGAAGCGAGAGGATTGTTACAAGGCATCATTAATTAGAGGAAGATAGGTTGAAAAGATGATCGATGGTGTGAAGTATGAAGCATGGTGATGAATTCTTATGATTTGAAAGGATTTTAGAGTAGAGTGTGTGGAGCTGGAAAAGAAGTTGATGAAAATTATTTTTATATGAATTATTTGTAATCCCTGGGTTACAGCCTAAAATTGTAAGCCTGTGAGGCATATGTAATGTGTTTTGAGATTATAATATAGTGTGGATGATCTTTGAATTTTGGGTTTTTCGCTATTATGGTTTTCTCAGGATAAATCTTGTGTTTGGTGTTCATGAATGTCTTTTATCTTTCTATGGATTAATTGTTAAATTTTGTTGCATAAATGTTATATGGGATGATGTTGGATTTGATACAATATAAACCAATGTGAAGAGGCTCACTTTTGAAATAACCCCAAGAGTCTCATGTAGGAGCATTCGAAAGTCCTCAAAAAATTGAGGTAGTTGACAGTGAAGTTGTAGGTTGCCAGTAGTGTAGTTTTGTATGTTAACGATTTGAGGTTGTAGATTAAAGGGTTTTTCGTAGAGTGTGTCTAGTTTATTCACCAGAAGTTTCATAGGTCCATGTGAAGGATCAATCGAGTTCTGGAGATCTGTGTGCTAACAGTTGTTTAGTTATTTTGGTTGGTGTTCCTGAGGGAAAATGTCACGATTCAATTATATGGAGTTGTTGTGGATGTTGTGGTGATTTTTCATGATCACAGATGTTTCTAGATCATATTTTGTTGTTCCACATTGATTTGTGTGCCTACAATTGTTGATTTTCTTTTGTGAGGTCATGTTTACCTTGTTCTTGGCTGACAGGGTGTTGTGGCATGTTGTGGATCTTTGATTCCAATAATCTAGAAGTTGTTTGTGTGATCGAGGATGTTGTTTTGGGTCTTGGATTTGTTGTGGCTGACCTGGGTTGATCCACATGGTAAATTGCTATTGTTTGGGGCTGACCTATCCAAGTTGGTAGATTATTTATTAGCCATTGTATTTTGGTTGATGTGTTGAGGGTTGGATGATTCATGGATGATATAAATAGAAGCAAGAGGATTGTTACAAGGCATCAATCATCATTGGAAGATAGATCAAAAAAAATCTCAATGGTGTGAAGTATGAAGCAGGGTGATGAAGTCTTCTAATCCAAAAGGAGCTCAGAGCAAAGTGTGTGGAGCAGGAAAATAAGTTGATGAAAATTGTTGTTATATGAATTATTTGTAATCCTTGGGCTGTGACCTAGAATTGTAAGCCTCTGAAGCATATGTAATGTGATTTGAGATTATAATATAGTGTGGATGATCTTTGAAGGATGGGTTTTTCCTAGGATAAATCTTGTGTCTGGTGTTTATGAATGTCTTTTATCATTTTGTGGATTAACTATTAAATTCTGTTGCATATCTATTATGATCAGGAAGTTGGTAGTCTAGTCTACAAGGTTGGACAATCCTTTACTAGATCCTCCCACCTTGGTTGCATCATTATTAATGTTTCTTGTGGTCATAGTGAGCTCGGGTTCAAACCATTTCAATCCTTGTTAATGAATTGTGTATGTGATTCTTGTTTGAAAACTTCCTTGTTAATAAATGTTGTATGTGATTCTTTTTTAAAACACCCAATATATAATTTGTGTATGCTTGAGCTTGTGATACAAGGTACCCACCCTTGGATTATTTGCATATGTACAGGTATGATAGATTCCTAATTTTATGGTTTCCTATTGGTATATCCTTTTGAGATCCAACCTTAGGCTTAGTGACATATGGATATGTTGAGTTAATTATATTTGAGGAAAGCTTGTGAAGCTATGGTGACATGTTCATTGACTAGGAGTAATCCTACTAACCATACATTTCTATGTAAAATTACCTCTGAATTCTCCTTACTAAATGGACCCTTGATTAATTCATAGAGATAAAATATATTGCATTGTTCATCCTCATAAGTATTATTACTACCTTTGACTTCAATTATTCTTTATGAGTTATGCATGATCACAATCATAAAAGGGGAAGCAATCTCATGATAGACATTAGATTTTAAGAACAAGAGTTATAAGGGCATACTTGAAGGTGTTTGCAGATGGTAATTAATGGTAGATTACAAAAAAGGTTGTAGACCTTAGCTAAAGGGAGTGCAATTACAAGAGGAAATATAGTCCATAAGGATTCAAGAGGGTAGTCCAAACAAAGTAGTAAATATCAAAAACTACAAGTTTCCAAACAAAGTAGATAATTACTTGGTGCTATAACAATTCATAAACTATGCATATAATCAACAATATATTTTAGTTAAAAGTATCCTGACCATAGTCCAATGAGTATTTCATTAAAACAAAAGAAACAATTAAGTCTAGTTCTTATTGAAGAGGAATATATCTAAAATGTCCTATTGTAAAGAATGATAGTTTCCATATCCACAAAATTAACTATGAAATAGATTGTAACCAACCAAGAAATAATAAAATCACCTGAGACAACTAAGGGGAAAACTAATGACTCCTTTGAATCTTACTAGGTTCCCACCACAAACTAGAGATTAGTTTAGAATACCACAAGCGAAGGTGAGGACCTAGAATAGGAGAAGGAAAAAAATTGAGAGAAGTGATGACCCACCTATGAAAATGGGATATGAAAAGTAGAAAATAGAATAAAAAAACATACAAGAGCCATCAGATGTGGAACCTCTTAAAAATGGGGAATCATGGATGATGTAAATTAAGTGCTATCACACCCACTTTCAAAGATTCCACTCAAGGATGACCTTAGATATCTTAATACAAAAGAGAAAGATATCTTGCAATAGGGTTGTCCTAAAGGATGAATATGATCTACCAAGGGGTTCACCACCAATTTTAGACTTGGAAAAGATAATGAAATGCAAGATGCAACACTAAACCCTAATTGAATGAAAACTAGTACTAAATGACCTATAAAAGTAGATGAAATGAAATAGAAAAATAAAGACAAGAAGGTTTGCACCTGAGAAACTAGAGATAGCTAAATGGAGGTCTAAATCACTAAAAATTCTACTTTTATTGTTGAATCAGACTCATTCACTAAGTTGGGCGAATCAGTCTTATTCTTAGGAAACTAAGTAGGATAGGTTTCTACCAAAAGGGTATCTAAATCTAGAAAGTCCTAAAAAATGATTGGTATTGGGACTCACTCGCTAGAAGTGGAAAATCAGTACAGTTGGGATTTTTTGCAACTTCAAAAGCTAATCCTACTCTTCTCTATATGTTTTGTTCTTCCTAATTGGTTTTCGGATCTGAATCCCCAAATTACAACCTATAGGTCTTCTCCAAGGTTCTCCTCGGCTTGATGACAACTTTGACAACTTTGAACTCTTGACAACTTTTCTTTGATCTTTCTCCTTAGGAAATCTATAGCCTAGACCTACAAATCACATGCAAAGGAGAGGGGAAAATGTTGTGGGGTTAGTGGATAGAGGTTTTCCTTGGTCAAATCCCATTTTGGAAATCAATCCTTGAAATGAAATTAAATGAGAATGGAGAATGATGAATGAACAAATAACAATGTTGCAACTCACCAAACCCTAGCAATAAGGTGTTGCAAATATTCTTGTAATGGCTGAAATGGATGTAGAATTTGATTCTTGCTTTTGATTATTGCTTGAATGATGCTGATCTTTAATGAAACACTTTCTTGAATCACATAATCCTACACCACAATTGTTATCTATAAAACAACATGATGCATGAGGTCTTTACCATGATGATTGATGCTTGAAGAATTCTCTAAAATTCTTGAAAGTATTCTCTTGAAGACACTTGAAATCTCTTGAATACTCTTGTGAACACTTGCTTGCTTATTAGATTTCTTGGTGAAAATATGAGAGAAAGAACCTTGTATTTATACTCAATTATGCAAGAATTCCTAAAATTACAACACTACAAGCCGACATCAGATCTAGGAGAATAAAATCCCACCAAAAATTTAAATTTATTTTATTTTTGGGTCACACTGGACTCATTTTCCCAAGATGGCGAATGAGTCCCATCTGGCATAATGTATGGGACCAAAAATGAAAAGTACTTAGGAAGGTGAAAAAAATGTTCAGTACCCAAAGCTCTAGGTGGGACCCATTTTACCAAGGTGGCGAATGAGTCCTAGATCACTAAATATGGGCCACACTAGCCATAAAACACTTGAATTATGATTGGCTAATGATTGGTGTCTAGATTATCCTCGAAAAGATGCAATAAATGAGGCTTGTGGATGCTAAATAGGGTCAATTAGAGCATAAGAAAGCCCAATTATTAATGAAAATCCTAGAGAATTGTGAAAATGTGTTGCAACAATTTACAACACTTCCAAAAAGGAAAGATTAATACTTATTTTGATTAAAAAGGGATTTATTATACTTAATCAATTAATAAAACCTTAAAAAAGTGTGAAAGTGAGTTACAACACTTCACAACACTTTAGCAAGGTACAATTTGAATCCATTATTTAACAAGGGCCCAAGACCTAATGTGAATGATTCAACCATGTTAGAACACTAAATCATGACAACATTAAGCCTAACCTACAAGGAGGGCCCAACACAAGCCAAGAAAAGTAGAAGGGATACTTTTTCCATGACTTTGAGAGGTTTGTAAAGAGAAAGTACAATACGTTACACTATACATATATATCTACCCTCTCCCCTTATATTGATCCCTTTTAAATTATTCCTTTGATTCCATATTGTATTAGCACATAAGTAAATGATAAATCATTGGTGAATTATTTTTAGAAATATTGAATTTGTTTAACACCAACTAATAATTTTGTTTAGCATCAATCAATAAATATTCAAGAAAAACCATGAAGGATAGCAATGAGCAATCCTAGGGCTAACCAATTAATAAATATACGCATGAATAAGTGAAGCATGCATGTAAGTAATTGAAGCAAAAATATTCAAATACACATAAGCATTGAAGTATACACATGAATACATAGTATACACATTAATACAAATTATATGCATGAATAAAAGGTATACGCATGAAAAAATGTAAGTCACAAATTATACATTAGAATGCACGTAAGTCACAAAGTAAACACATAAGTCATAAAGTATAAACTTGAATACATGTAACTCATATCTATTGAACCATGGATTTATAATGCAAATATGGACACCATTGATAATGAACAAAAAATTTACTTATTGAACTATATATTTATTACTATAATGCTTACTATTTTCCCTATCCATAGCATGTTCGAAAGAACTTGTTTTAGGATTTTATCCATAGTAGCAAGGTAGTGAAACATTTCATAAAATGCTTTGGTAGACATGTAAAAAAAATGTGGTAGCATAGAGAAGGCAGTGAATTGTTTGAAAAAAATCCTCAAAGAAATGTGGTCTCATGGTGATGGATTTCTGTGACAAAAAAATGTGTCATGGAATTCCATCACCATGACACTACATTTCTTCGAGGATTTTTTTCAAATAGTTCATTTCCTTCTCTATGGTATTATGTTGGGATGGGGAGGATAGTATAGCATGGTATTGGTTATGAGATGGAGAGCAACCATGGCATGAAGAGGGAAGGGTGAGGATATGAACAAGTGGAATAAGAGGTTGAAGCTTCCATGGATTGGTGAATTGAGGATGAGGATAAGGACCTTGGAAAGGATTTGGAGGGGAATTTTGGCTAAAATATTGGACTTTATTCTTAAGGAAGTGAGTAGTTTGAAAAAATGCCTCAAACAAATGTGGTATCATGGTCATAAGACCACATTTCTTTGAGGCAATTTTTCAAAATACTCACTGCCTTGTCTTTGCTATTGCTTACTATTATGCATTGATAGATTTTATCCAAGCATCCATAGTTTGTTGGAAAGCACTTGTTATAGTATTTTAGCCATAGCAGCAAGGAAGTGAATTGTTTGATAAAATGCTTTGGTAGACATGTATGGAAAATGTGGTAGCATAGAAAAGGTAGTGAGCTATTTGAAAAAAATCCTCAAAGAAATTGGGTCTCATGGTATGAGATCCAATTTATTTGAGGAATTTTTTCAAACAACTCACTACCTTTTCTATGCTATTACTTACTATTATTCTTTCATAGATTTTTCCAAGAATCCATAGCATAGAAAATCTAATGAAATATTTGAAAAAAATACTCAATAAAAAGTGATCGCATGGAATTCCATGACAAGAAAATGCAATTGGCAGCTGCTAGTAGTTATTACTTATGCTATGTGAAGTAATTGCATCATTGTTTATGTTGAATTTCTAAAAACCTATATTGTAATTGAAATTTTTTCATCTATCAACATCTAGTTATTACTTATACAATGGGAAGCAATTATTTGAGTTGAAAAGATGTGCAATGCAATGTAATCAATGATATAATTATAAACGACACAAATCTATTAAGTATAATTCATGAGTTAAACTCTTTTTTCTATTACATGTGTATAGGTTTGTACTCCACTAGCACTAAGAAGTGTTCCTATGAAACCTCTAATATTAGCCTATTCAACATCCAAAATCATATATTAGAATACCATTCATATAAAAATGATATTCACATGTAATATTTATAATTGTTTACTAGTTACATACCTTAGAGATAGATGTAGTGGAGTAAAATATAGGTGGAGAGTTGGTGTATAGAGTATCAACACTGTGACCCTAAAATTTTATTACAATCATTAAATGAAATAAGCTAATCTTGCATTTTAAAAAAGAAATTTAATAAATTCAATTCAATTCATCTACTAACATTTACCTGAGTATTGACATCAAAAGCCTCATTCAAAATGTAATTTTCCATCACCATCTCCATAGTTGTAGATGTATCCTACACACCAACCTCCTAATTGTTTGTGGGGTCATATGTATAGATTGACCCACAAACCAGACAAGAATGGAGTGGAATCCTACCCCTTGAACTATCCCTTGGATGGAATTATACTATAGGATTGACATGTTGGATGATACTTTGGGTTAGAGAGATAATAGACTATAGAGTTTCCACCTCAACACTCTCCATGACAAAAGGGATAGCAATGTGCTCATACATTGGCCTAGTGAGTGCTCATCTCCCTTTCCTCTAAGGATCGAGATGTGCACTTGGTCTATCCTCTGCTGACCCTCCACCTCTCCCTTGAAAGTCCCTCATCTAAAAATAGTTGGGGATTTTGTTGAAGATGAACTGATAGTATAATTTCCTCGAGAAATATTAGAGGACCTCATTATTGGTGCATGGTGGATGGTTAAAAAACATTCACCACCCATGCAAAAAAAATTTCCTAATCCCTTGCATAAATGGATAGGAAACCTCTTGCTATTAAGGTCAAGAGTTTGATTTGTGTGTGGGTTAGTGAATAATGAGCACAAATCATATTTTGTATTTTTTTCATATTTTACTACTTTATATGATAATTTATTTGCATAAAAATTCCTACGCTCTTGCCTCTTATCCGCCCTAATGGCACTTTCAAAATTTTGCAAAATCTAAAGAGCTCATATTAAACCCTAATAATTTTTATTTTTTCAAAACCTTTGTTACATTTGGTTGTAGGGTTCTTATATGGGGTTTAGGGTTTGATTAATTATAAATGTTTTCTTGTGCATTCCTTGGTGTTGACTACATAGTGCCTATTTCCAATCATTTTATAAAACTCTCATGTTTATCAGTATCATCAAGTGATCAGTCACTCTCTCCTAGGTCTAAATATCCCATCTTATAGGGCTAAGTAAAGATCCTCTTGGCTTTTATTTTCTTTTCATTTTGTGACTTATAAGTTATTGTGTCTACTATTCTCATGTCATCCTAGAGAATCCCCTCATTAGAACAACTTAAGTGGACATGCTCAAAATTTCCACTTAAGTCCTGATGGCCATCATACTTTATCGCTCATCGTTGATTTCTTCATAAGTAGATATTCCAAATTAGTGACAAGCGATGGAACTATGTTTTCTTTGGTATCGCTTAGCACTAATAGCTTTTGAGCTTTCAAATTTGCAATAGTGATGATCGATGCTTCAAATTTTGTTCTTATCATTCATTACAGATTGTCAAAAAGTGATAAAATTGGATCAATGATGAGTGATATGATATAATTTCCTTTATATCACATGATCATGGATATGTTCTAATTGATAAGTTCTAGATTAGTGATACATGATGTACATTTTAAACTTGCTCATTAATTGCTAATTGCTAAAAAAATGTATGAGGAGAATTAGTGATGAGTGATGACCTTATGTTTTATCGTTCATAACCAATTTATTTCTGAACTTGAGCTCCAAATTAGCGATGAAGCAATGTTGTTCTCTAAATATGTTTTCTTTCACTAATACGATGAGATCCTATGAGCATTCCCTTTTGTGCCATTAATTTTTATGTAGGTGTACATGTTTAAATATGATGCCTTCACTACATCTCCTGTCACTAATAGGAGCCTATGTGTGATGTTTGAAATAGTGATGCATGATGAAGGAACATATGTGACCAAAAGACAAGCCACAAAACTAAGGGTTGAAGTTTCATCATGGGATGTCTACATCACTAATGAGGCCGATCAATGATGAGATGCATTTGCGATAGGATATGACTATTGATGAAGGGGAAACATGGCAGGATCCTGAGGACTTCATGTAAAGAAAATAGGAAAGCAACAAAAGGACTGGAGAATTATTGATGAAGTTTTAAAACAGGATGATCCAACAGACTAAAAAATTGTCGTTTTAATACTTTCATCACAAATTGCACCCTAATATTTGGGGATGATAAAAAATGAAGCATATAAGGAAATTTTCTCTCAATAAAATAGATTGGTCTTATGTACTTCATTGATATAAATGAAAAAGCATGGATTAGGTTGGCAATACATGCTAACTATTAGATCACATATGATTAATCAAGGTTAGAGAGGAATGTGGCAACATTTGAGATAACATCGCTATTTCCTAGGAGCAAGTTGATAATGGTGGAAAAAGGATGATCATGGCCACCTTAGATGAAATTTTGATTTCTCTAAGATCAATGACATAGATTCAAAACCAAACTATTAAGTAACCAATTTTCTTGCACAAGGAGTTCCAAAATCATTAATTTTGCATCCTCAAATTTTCTATTTAATGCATATTGATCATTTTTCATTCTCACCATATTTTTAGTCTATAGTGTATGTGAAGCAAGGTGTGAAGAGGAGTAAGAGGATATTTTTTTCTCTTGAGTTGAATTTTCTTGTCCTTAATAGGTTGGTTTCAAATTGGTTTCTCTAGTTTGGTTAGGAATTTCTCTTATAGGTTGTTCAAAATTGTTTGGGTTGTAAGTGTGTCTACTTATAGATTTGTTTTCAAATGTTCAAATTTGTTTGCTATAAAAATGGGGAAAACTAGTGTGGCAATTCAACCTATTAGAAGGTATAACTGATTCAATGTATTTGAGTGTCATGAGTGCATAGTTGCCCATGAGGCCTGAGCTTCTCCTAAGGTTGCAAAGTGTAAAAGAAGGGCTAGAGATCATAAGAAGAAATAAATTGTGCAGAGTATGTACCACTTGAGAAATAGAACCCTTCCTAGAGAAGTGGTCGAGTTCAAAGGAAAGGAATTGGAAAATCCAGTGAAGAAGGCTAGGAAAAAATAGAAAATTCATATAGCCTGCTTGGGTAAACACAATTCTCTTATTGTAGTTTTTGATACTCCTTCAGACATGTAAGGTGATACTGACTCATACTATGGCCATTACCTTCATTCTTTGGTGTCGTATGGGAGCTCTCATGACGACGACATGGTGATTATCACTCAAATTTCATTGAGGACAAGGAGCATTCAAGAATTCTCTGATGCTGACGACTCTGAATAGGGTCACTACCTTTTTTTAGTTTTTTATGACACCATGGTCTTTCCATAGTAGGTGTTACTTTTCATAGGTCCATGGTTTATCTTTTGCTATCCCATGCTCTACAATCTATACATATGAAGGGCTATTATTTATTATTGTAACCTGAAAGTGCTCTATTCAAAGTTGCAACAATGGGAGGTGTAAAGGTACACAGTTCTCTACATCTTTTCATTTGTTGAACCTGTCATATTGAATGTAATTGTTGTTCTGTTTAAAATATTTGATTATTCCTAGATTTTCTAGTATGGATGGTTTTGAGTGAATTTGTATATCATAAGGACTTGTCTCCACATACATTATCATATGTATTGAAGGCCCAAGTTACCACCATATTAACAACAATCTTAGTAATCCTACATATTTTCATAGTTATGATTGTGCACCATTAGTTAAACCCAAATTTGCATACATCCATGGATTACCAAAGGAAATAATCATGCCCATAGAAACCTTGATACATATTGTCAAGAAGCTTCAAAAGTCTAAAAATCCTTAGACAATTGATACCAAAAGGTGCATGATCCCAAGTGTGAACAAGCCTATGATAAGACCAGAATGGAAAGTTATGTTCAAAAAGGGAATTAAAGAGATGAAAAAAAGGAACCTGATGGCTCTACAAGCCTAGTTGAGAGACAATCATACTACATCTTTTATCAATTCTTTTGATCCATTGTATGACCAATTAGATTTGTGATGTGTTGATTACAAGGTTAAAAGTATGCCATCTCGAGTCTATAATAAGATGTTTAGATTTAATGGATACAATGTCTATGAAGGAGGTGCATGTTGGCAGATGGCCAGTTCTCCCCTAGCGATTCATAGTAGGGACTAATCACCTCCCATGGATCTATTAACTCTGGCAGTTGTATCGGGCGTGAATAGGTAGATCTTTTGGTGCAATGACAACTGTTGGCCAACAATTGGCATCAGAGCCAAAGGTGTCAGGTTTGAATCCCCTTAGGTAATGTTGACGACAAGTTTGTTGGTAGATGGTCAACATTCCCCTAGAGGTTCGTGGCATGGACTAACTACCTCAAGGTGGGTCCATTAACTTTGGCAGTTGTATCAGGCATGAATAGGTTGATCTTTTGGTGCAATGAAAATTGTGGGCCAATAGTGCACATATCAAAAGTTTTTATAGCTTCATGGTAAAACATTCATTTAGAGATTAGGATATGTGGATGATATCTTTTGTTAGATATTTTGATGCTAGAGTTAAGGAATAGTATTTTAGTTTTCCTTAGAGCTCCTTTTCCTGCTAGGATAAACTAGTGGACACTTATAGAAAATAATTTACAAACAAACCTTCTGACCTTGTCACAAATTTAAAATAGATTAAAAAAAGGTGAAGATTCAAGCATATTTTTTAGTCATGGATTTTCTATTGCTCTTTCACTAATCCAAGAAAATTTTTAGACCTAGTACCTCAAAGTTCATTCATATGTATTTTGAATCTTTTCAATAGGGATCTAGTGCACTATTAAAGGATTTTAAAATATTGAGTATGTAGATGGCCTACACATGTTTAGATAAGATGGAAAAGATGAGGACTGAATATGTGCAAAGCCTAATGTATTCAATTGTGGGTAAACATGCAGATGAAATTAGTAGTTGTATGGATATAAATGATCAATTGTCTTCAGTTTTAGATACAAACAAGTGCATGCTTGAAAAGGAAGAAGTTAAGAGTGCTGCAATGTCTACCATTGTCATTCATGACAGCGAAAATATTTATCTCTATCCTCAAGAAGATGTGAATGACCAACTCAATAATGAAACCTAGTCCAATGTTGAAGTGAAAAAATATGTAGATTGTTGTCATGACAGCCTAAAAGTAAGAAAGAATAAACAAATGTATAACTTGTATGCTATGACATGTTGTGACTATGTTTTTGGAAAGATTGTTGGCAATTCAATCTCCTATGATTGGGAAAAACTTATTTGTGATAAGTCCATTGAGTTTTTTGATGGTGATATCATGATATACCTAGATTTGCAACTTAGTAATGCATACAGTTCTAGTGTAATTCAAGAGGAAAAAGTGGTTGAGAGAATGGATCAGGATAATGGTTTATAAAAAAAGTGAACAAATTTCAAATTTTTAGACCACAAAATATTAGAAATATGCACATGTGAGTAACCATCAGATGTTGTGTATTGCACATATTGATTTTGACAGTGATGATAATCTTCACTATGCAAGGTATGATGCATGGTTTTCTAATCTTCCTTCCAATTATGAACTAGTTGGTCAACATGATGGTAATATGGATAAATACAAGCATCCATTTGATTGCAATGATGCATTGTATGATGAGTATGAAAGTTTGAAAGATAATGCAAGTTCAAAAACTTGTTTTGATGAGTTAGGAACAATAGATAACCATGAGGTTTTCTTATCCAATGAACCAAGTCTTGAAAATTTTAATACAGATTTGGATAAGTATCAACCTCCTGACTTGAATATGCCTAGTTATGAGTTTTTTCATTTGGATATGGATGTTGATTTTGAAGAAAAAATAGATTATCTTTTTAAACCAAAATTATTCACTTTTGTATAAGTTACGAATTTTGAAGATGTTAACATGTTATGTTAAAAAGGTATCAAATTGAGTAAGGATGAGGATAGATTGGATATTCTTGATGATTCTCTACACTGACATGTTAAGGCACAGTTACAATGTGTGCTAGAGCATGAGTGTATCTTTATACATACACTTGGAGATAGTATGCATGATGTACATAATCTTTTGATTAATTCTTATAACTGTTTCACCTTTGAAATGTAAACTAATAGTAAAATTGAACTTAATAATACTAGCTATGTGGACAAATATGAACTTGCTAGGTTTTTCAGCTACATGAAGTTTTCTTACAATGTGGTAATGGGAAAAAAATTGAAGAGGGTTGTTTTCAACTTGACAATGTTTTAAATGATAAATATTATGAGTTGTTGCCACATGATAATCATATTTTAAGGGTATGCTTGAATTTTGAATGTTTGGTAATTGTGAAGTTGCTAATATTATTGTATATGTTGAGTTATTGATAAGTGTTATCATTTTTAATCAGGCATATTGCAATGATATTTTTAGATTCAATTCTATGAAGTGTGATGAAAACTTTGTCTATGATAGAGGTAAGAAAATACCTATAGTTTTTGGTGGCCTTGGGCCATCAACTATGTTTTGAATTGTCAAACCAAAGTAGTGGGGGGAAGAGATGACCTTTTGAATCTATTTCCCAATGAAGTAGGCACCTGTTCTACTTCTCTAGAAGATCTGAATTCTCACTATGTTCATTGAAGAACAGACATCCCCAGAAAGAGCCACTAATAGTACTTTCAAAATTTTGCAAAATCTGAAGTGCTCATATTAAACCCTAATAATTTTTATTTTTCCAAAACCTTAGTTACATTTTGTTGTAGGGTTCTTATATGGGGTTTAGGGTTTTATTCATTATAATTATTTTCTTGTGCATTCTTTTTGTTGTTGACTGCATAGTGCCCATTTTCGGTCATTTTATAAATCTCTCATGTTTATCAGTATCATCAAGTGATCGGTCCCTCTCTCCTAGGTTTGAATATCATGTCTTATAGGGAAAAGTAAAGAACCTCTTGGCTTATATTTTCTTTTCAATTTGTGACTTAAAAGTTATTGAATCTACTATTCTCATGTCATCCTAGAGAATCCCCTCATCAGAACAACTCAAGTCGACGTGCTCAAATTTTCCACTTAATTCTTGATGCCCATCATACTTTATCGCTCCTCACTAATTTATTCATAAGTACACATTCCAAATTAGTGGCGAGTGATGGAATTGTGTTTTCTTTGGTATCGCTTATCATTAATCACTTTGGAGCCTTTAAATTTGTAAGAGCGATGATTGATGCTTTATATTTTGTTCTTATCACTCATTACAAATGGTGATAAAGTAATAAACTTGGATCAATGATGAGCGATATGATGTAATTTCCTTTATATGTAATACACCTTTGTTTTTCTTTCTAGCTAGATAGTGTGTCCTTGTTTTCTTTGATGTGCTTTTTGGTTATTGAGATACTTTATCATGTGTGTGTTATTTGATCGCTATTTATGGAGTGATAGTCTATTTGTGTGATTTGATGTACCTTATCTGATGCTTTATTTGACCATTTTTTATTGGTGTAATGATGATTAGTTATTGTAACATGTTATTGCATAAGATATTTGTTTATGATGGAACTATCAGTCTATGATGAGTGTATTGGTGAAGGGGATGAGATCACATCACTTGCTTGTGAGTGCCCTACATTTCTGTGATTTCCTCTTCATGGTGTGTTTATTATGTCATATATATGCATGTTCGATATACTCTTTGTTCGTAGGTTGATAGGTACAGGACATCGACTACACCTGGTTTCACAAGTTGGAGCATGTCGATTGGCCAACGGTATTCAATTGGAGATAGTAGCTAGGTTTTCTGTGTCAAGTCATCACCATAGTCATAGTGTATCATTGGGTTTTTCTAGTCGGGTTAAGTTGCTTCTTTGTTGTTCATGTCTCTCCTTGATTTTATTTAATTGCAAGTTGGAAAAAGTAAATAAATGGCTTTATGTATTTAAGTTGTTTATTAAATAAATTTAGTTGTGGAGTAAATAAATTAATCTATTAAATATATTAAGTGAATAAGTTAATTTTATTTGAAAAGTGCATAAAGTAAAAGATTTAAATCTATTTTGGAAATTAAATGGTGTTTTAAATTATAGTTATGGATTAAATAAATTAAATAGTTAAAGTTGTTTTGAAAATGCATAAATTAAAAGAATTAAATTTATTGGAAATGGAATTTTGTTTTAAATCATTTAAAAAGCAAATATCTTGTGAATGCATAAAAGAAATATCTATGGTGGAGAAAAATAAGATATTTGTAAAATTTTGACTAAGTGTGGAGAATAGGAATGAAGATTTTATTTTATTTTGAAAAAAATATATATATATTTGGGATATTTTAGAGGGCATTGACTTAATTTGGGGAAGATATTTCATTTTAAAAAGAATATATGGCTGCAAAAAGAATGGAGGTTGGGTGGTTTTAGAGGATGCATTATTGGATTTGGATGAAGATTTTGGAAGAGCTTTGAAAAAATTATCTTGTAGGGAAGCTCAACTTTGCTTCTTCAAGCTTCAGATCACAGGTTCTTCCTTGTTTATTGTTTTGAAAAATTGCATTTTCAATTTTGAAAACTTGCTTGGAAACAATTTGAAAACTCTGTTGAACACATGGAAAATCTTAGATTCTTGTGGAAAATGCAAACTCTTTAACATAAATTGAAATCAAGAAATTAGTTTTGAAGATTTAACAATAGAAAAAATGGAAAGAAAACAAAATGAAATTTGAAAACCTCTATTTGGGAGTTGAAATGGATCATATCAAATTAGAAATTGAAATTAGGAAACTATGTTTGGAAATTAGTTTTATTGTAAATTTTCTATAGAAAATTTATGCAATTTGACTGTAAATGGAGATTTTGGTACATACATTCATACATATATATATTTTGTTTATATATATATATACATACATGTATTTTAATTATGCAAATTTTAGGTGTTTTAATTAGGATGTTTTTCCCCTAATTTTAAAAAATAAAATTTCGTCAAATTTTATAATCTAGAATTTACCAGACTTAGGGGGCGAATTTATTTATTTTTAAATAAAATAGAATACCAAAAAAAAAAAAAAAATAAAGAAATTGGGGGGAGCTGGGGGAGCAGACCCCACAACCACCCCCATATGGTGGCGTTGGTTGTGGAGGTAGCACCCAATGTTTCCCCCATAGGTAGCAACCCCCATAAGGGGGAGGCTACACAACAGCCCCCACAATAGAGGCAGGGTTTGACACTGCGTCCTTACATGGGAATGTATATTATATATTATATATTTTAATTTTAAATTTATTTTTTTGTAAATTTTATATATATATAATTTTAAATTGAAACTTCAATTTGTAAATTTGGACAATATTTAATGAGTTAGAATTTAAATTATTTTTGTAAATATATATTTAAATATATATATATAGTTTTATAAATATTGAGTATATAAATATATATATGTGGGTATGTGCAGGATCATCATGGAAAAAATAGGCCCTTAAGTGGCAATAAATTTAGAAAAATTAGAGTTAGGCAACTTGACATAAAAATTTGAATAAGTTATCTATATTATTTCTAAAATATGCAAGAAAATAATCTGTAGCAAATTGAATGTATGTAAGAAAATAATCTATAGCACATTGAATGTATTTTCTAAACTACTAGGTTTATTTTAAAAAATTAAAAATCTATTTGGTGACAATTTGAAATTTCAATGCAGTAGTACTTAAATTTTGGGGGAAAAATAAGAAGTAGGTGTCTATCTAACCACCCTAACCATAATAAAATGATAATATTTTTTTATAATATTTTAGATATAAGTAGAGGACTCATGTTCGAATGTGATGCATATTTTTTTGTAATTTTTTTCCAAGTTAATAATTAATTATGAATTTTTATTAATACAACATTTTAAAAATATA
This sequence comes from Sequoia sempervirens, assembly GCA_007258455.2. Taxonomy (NCBI): domain Eukaryota; kingdom Viridiplantae; phylum Streptophyta; class Pinopsida; order Cupressales; family Cupressaceae; genus Sequoia; species Sequoia sempervirens. Next base: position 289,225,884 of record VDFB02058242.1, on the reverse strand, counting down.
AAAAATTCTATGTCTGACCACATTAACTTGGTCAAAACTTCATGAAATTCATTTTTTTTTTTAATCCTATAGTATGGAAAGTATAGAATGTGACACACGTTTCAGATTCAAAAAAAGTGATACCATTTGAAAGTTATAAATGTTTTTCAATCAGCCTATCAATTAGGACTTTAGTCATAATTCAAATAGAAAATGAACATTAATTATTTATTAAATTCAAAGTAATGCATAATTTATATTGGTGGAAAGTTGAGAATCTCCTTTAAAAACCCTTTTTGTTTCATCAATTTTGGGTAAGAAAAAGTCATTAGCCACATGGGCCATCATATCACTTACATATCACCACTTTTTGGCCCATCATGATCTTGCACATACCCATGTTTAATATATATATTCATGATTAAATATAATGATTTTAAGATTATTTTATTAAGTACAAATACTAGTTTTATAATGATTTTACTGTAACACATTTGATTTTGATCATTATGTGTAATTAAGGAAACTGGATGATGTGCTTATGGTTAAATAAATGATTATTTAAATATGAGAAATGGGTGTTAAATTTATATAGAAACACATTGTTATTTAAATGAATATTAATTAATAGAGATGCATTTCTAGGTGCAAGTATTTAGTTTTTAATGAAATGATTTCAACGGGGAAATGGGATTTTTTATATTTAAACATTATTGGGAAATTGAAGTAAATCTTTAGATTTAAATTTATAATTGCTTATCAAATGATTGAGTAATTAGTTAATAAGGGAATGATTTTAAGGGAAATAATTATCCATTTTAAATGAAATGAAAATTTTGTAAGAAAATGATGTTATGATAGTTTAAATATTATTTGGTTGCAAACGAATTTATGTCAAGTCTAGTTATCTTCATGTAATGTGTAATTGGAGAAATTATAGAGTTAAATAATATATTTAAAAGGTCAAATATTGGATTTAAATGTAAGGTGTTTAATAGCGAGATTAATGGATTTTTAAAATGAGTTGTTTTGCAAAGGAGAAATATTTATTTTAAAAGGATATGATTTAAATCAAAGAAGTAAATGTTTATTTTGTTATAATTTAAAATCAATTAGGGAATTAAATATTTGGTTTAAATTTCATCTTTTTCTGAAAGAGATGTTATTAAATCAGTTTTATTAATGCAATAAATTACTGAATGTTAATGGAGGAAGTGGATTTAGGAAATCCAAATATAGATTTAATTCATGTTTGATCACCCTTCTTGAATGTACACTTCTTCTATTTTCACTTTGGGGAAATTTTATTTGAAGGGTTGTTAAGTCTTCTAGAAGGGGTTTAACTTTTTGCAGTTGTTGTATTATGACATTCAACCATTGTATTGCCTTGGGAAGTGCATATAGTTGTATCCTATTATTTTACCTATTTTTCACGAATGAGGATGGTTTGTGTCTCCTGTGGATTAGGAGTGGTTTATGTGGTTTTTGCCTCTTGTGTATTAGGAGTGGATTATGTTTTTTTTGCCTCTAGTGTTTTGAGAGGGGTTTGAATTTTGTTATCTCTAGTGTTTGGAGTGAGTTTTTATTATATGTTCCTCCTAGAGTTGGAGTGGTTTTATCTTGTTAGTATGCACTTGGGTTTCCCTTGTGATTAGTTTGTATGTGTTTTCAAGTAGAAGAGTGGATTTTGTTAGGCACCAGAGCCCAAAGAGGTAAACTGGGTAACCTTCGAAGGTGGTTTAATCAAGTGATAACTAAAACAATGAAATTAGAAGTTTGGGTAGTATTTCACATTAATCAAGATAATTTAGCCTCACTCAGACACAAGTGCTCGTATAGGCTTGGGATGAGTGGGAAGGCCTAGAATGGCAAGGTCATCTATCTTGTCTTTACAAGATGTATTTGATTCTGCATGAGTGAGTATGGGGGGCGAGATTTAGTTGAGGCCACTAGGATATACCATAGTGGGGGACATAGCCTATGAATATTCCCAGAGGATATCCCATGTTGAGTTGTGTGATGACACTCTTTCTATGACAACAAATTGTATTTGGTTTCATGTGTATGGTCTTCTTATCATACCTAATTTTTTTAATTTCTAGAAGCAATGTGACTTTTGTCAGTGATGTTTGAGTTGTACTTGTGTTATTCTTATGGTTTTATGGTTCACGTGATTGGTTGTGTCAGTGTGAGTTAGCCTGTGTCTATGGGTTGATGGCCTTGTATATGATTCCTTGTTACTATCTCCTAGCATGGGCGGTGGGCCTTCAGGTACCACTTGGTTGGGTGGAACGTGCACCTTTCTCTATTGGGTTTTCTTCTTGTTCATGTGGACAATATTTCTAGTTGGAGAGCTCATGGGATCTAGTTTCATTTCTTGCTTTATTCATTTTAATTGAATCTTGTAATTAATTACCCCTCATTTGTTATCGAGGTGGAAGATGTAATTTATAACCATGATTTTTGGATTTACCTCATTTAGGTAATGAGAGTTGTAATCTTATTGTTCAATTATGTTATATTTAATAATGTGGTATTCCTTATGCTTTGATGTAATTTAACATGTATGGAATGTATGTGTACTTAATTTATAAGTAATTAAATGTTATGGTTTCAATTCATGTTTCTTGTTTGGGTTTTAAAGTAATCTCAGTCTTGTGACCTTAGAGGTTGTTGGAAATGGGTAGTGATCTTGCTTGTTAATTGTACTTAAAAAATTAAAAAAATTAGTACGTTTGGGTAGTTAATTGCAACTTCCTCTAGGGTTGTGTGGCGGGGCATTACATTATATCACATGATTGAAGATATGTTCTAATTGATAAGTTCTAGATTAGCAATACACAATGTACATTGTAAACTTTGTAAACTCGCTCATTGATAATATCTCCCAAACTGTATGAGGAGAATTAGGGATGAGCAATGACCTTATGTTTTATCACTCATCTCCAGTTCATTTTTGAACTTGAGTTCCAAATTAGCAATGAAGCATTATTTTTCTCCAAAAAGGTTTTCTTTCACTAATATGATGAGATCCTATGAGTGATCCCTTTTGTTCCATTAATTTTTATGTAGTTTTATATGTCTAAATTTGATGCCTTCACTACATCTCTTGTTGCTAATATGAGCCTAGGTGTAGTGCTTGTAATAGCAATGCATGATGAAGGAATGGATGTGATCAAAGGACAAGCCGTAGAACTAAGGGTTGAAGTTTCATCATGGGGATGTCAACATTTTTGATGAGGATGATGAAGGATGAGATGCATCTCTGATAGATGACTATTAATGAAGGGGAAATGTGACAGAGTCATGAGGACTTCACATAATGAAAATAGGAAAGCAGCAAAAGGACTCAATAACCTTTGATGAAGTTTTAAAACAAGATGATCCAATGGAATAAAAAATCATCCCATGAATACTTTCATTGTGAATTTCACCCTAACATTTGAGGATGATTAGCGATGAAGTGTATAAGGAAATTTTCTCTTAAGAAAATATACTAGTCTTATGTACTTAACTGATATAAATGAAAAAGAAAAGGATCAGGTTGGTGTTACATGCTAATTGTCAGATCACATATCATTAATCAAGGTTAAAGAGGAATGTGGCAACATTTGAGATAACATCATTGTTTCCCAGGAGCAAGTTGATAATGGTGGAAAAATGATGCTCATGGCCACCTTAGATGAAAATTTAATTTCTCTAAGATCAACAACCCTGATCCAAAGTTGAACTATTAAGTTACCAATTCACTTGCACAAGGATTTCTAGAATCATTAATTCTACATGCTCAAATTTTCTATTTAATGCAAGTTGAGTGTTGTTCATTCTCACCATCTTTTCAATCTATAGTGTATGTGAGGCCAGGTGTGAAGCGGAGTAATAAGGAACCATTCATTGCATTAGTGTCAAAATCTCTCATCCACATTGATCAAAGAATATTGTCCATGTTAGCACCCATGACTAAAAACTTATAGGTTCATTGAAAAAGATGACCCCACTGTTGTGGTAGCAATGTCGTAAAAAAATAAACGTAATTGAGGTGATACTCTAATTATTTAGAATCAAAGTAGGAATTCCCACTCTATGTTCTTGTTGAAATTGGAGAAGATACTACCTCTCCTTCACTAAAATCCTCCTGACCTACCAAAGTGACAAGGTACTGGGCATACTCTGGATCACTATCTCCTTCATCACTTAAAGGAAAAGCCAAATACTCCCTCACAGAGTTATGCCTACCCATATAAGAATCATAATCCTTGTGGTACTTATTCTTCATCTTCCCACAAGACTTAGCCCACCAGAATCACCCTAGTTATGAACAACAAGCCTACTCCTAAGGTTGTAAGTGCTCCTAACACCACCCTTAATAGAATTATTAAGGGCTCTCCTCTTCTCCTTTTGATTTGTAGGAGCTCCTAGTGTTTCTTGTTCAATTTTAGGAGTATCATCCTATAGCTCAAGCATAATAGTTCTCCTCAACCTCTTAACTAGTTGAAATAACTCACTAGGTTTACTCATTTTCATAGAAAACAAAATAGGAACTAGTGAACCTTCACTTGCTTAGGAAAAAAAATCATTGGTTTTTTTTTAAATTGAAATTTGTAGAGAAAAACCCCAAGACCTACACAATTCTTATCAATCTAAGTGGAAAATGTAGGAAATTGATTAAAAACCTCACCAACCCTAGGCAATTAGAACTCATAAGCCAACTAATGCATAATTAGGATAGAGCAAGTATAAACACCTACTTACTTGGGACAATTATTTTAATATCTCTATAATTACTTTCCTTAGACTCACATGCTTATTCTCTGGTTCTAAACCAATTTATCAACTCTCAATAGCTGCAAAAAATGAGATAAAATAACAAATTATCTGCATCAAGTAGAGTGACTGGAGCGTGTAGCCACTAATGTTAAAAGAAGGCTCACACAAGTGAGCTAAAAACTAGCCACTCAACATTGAATCTTCCTTATCGATCATTTTTTATATAAAACATAATCAATGATATTCCTCAAGCTTCACCACTTTCCTTTTCATCCATACTTAGAAACATGTTTGATGACACCTTGAAAAGCTACCACATAATTATCCACATATTTACCATATCTTTTATTCTTTATCACTCATCATAATAATGCATTTAAGTGATCACCAAAATTTAGTGATGAACAATGAGAACCCATGTAAGATAATATTCCTTGGCCTTGGTATTTCCCTTATCACTTATCATTGAAGAGTAACAAAGCTACATTTGTATTTTAGTGAGGAGGACCTTCTGACGATGCCATAATGTACCCAAAATCCATCACACATCATTGTAACTAACTTGGAGTTGGGAGTGCTTTCAATGATGGGGAAAACCAATGATAGCACCACATTTAGACATGTGGAAAGATCGCACTATTTTATTCAACACATTCCCACCACTCATCATAGAAACTGAGAAAATCCATGAAGTACTCCTACAATAATGTGACACAAAGGAAGGAGAATGTCCATCGTGCATTGTTGTAATGGAACCAAGGAACCCAAGGACTTCAACAATCAGTGATATGAAAAGAAACACAAAGCACATCGCTCATCACTAAAAAGAACTCAGTGGTAAGAAAGACTTTAGCAATGAGAGATGATTTAAGTGACAGGAAATAGGCACATGCGCTAAGTTATTTTTAACAAAGGGGACTGCCTAGGTTAACATAAGAAAAGGTATTAACCATAAAGTTAACCCCTTATTACAAAGGATTTAAAGGCCAAACAAGGAAAATAATTCAACCTTGTAAAATAAAGAAATTTTGATTACCTAGGCACATGGAAAAGTTTCAGCGATGGGTAGCATGAACTCCTAACCATATGGGGCCAGTTACTCAATAGATTTAAATTACTCAAGTTGCCTTTAACATGACCAAGATCATACATAACAAGTAAGAAAAAAAATAATGCAATGGGTACCATACTTAAGAGTTTTCTAAGAAGGTTTTAGGATTAAAAACCATAAGGAATGATGAAAGACAAAACTCTAAGCCTAGGGACATAAGATTAACCAATTTTTTGTAAAATTTTGAATGGAACAAAATGAATTTTTAGGGGTTCCATCACAAACCTCTTGTGAGATATCTTTCTCTTTTGCATTGGGATCTCAAGGGTTTGTTCTTGAGCGAAAGTTAGTGAAAATTGTCCTTTTAGGTCCTAAACCCTAGGAAGGAAAACCAACAATTTTCTTCCTTTCATTTTAGTGTCATGCATTCAAATTTCACTTCGATGGTAATGATCACCATTGGGTTATTGCATAGAATAACCCTTTTTCCACCCCTTGTCATGTAATAGTTTTAGAATCTTGCATTCTCACCATAACATGATCTTCCCATCACCTACCTTGTCTTATTCTTGTCTTGCACTCAGTGGGGGAAAGAAGTAGATAGTGTTGTCCTAGTAATGCACTTTTTGTTGTCCCTTTAGCTAGTTTCTCACCTTCAGTATACAATGAACATGATTGGGATGCAAACGACTTGCTTTATGTTGAATTGCATGTGACTTACTATCCTTTTGCATCTTTCCTTTTATTTTGTGTGATTGCATGTGTATGATGTGATCCCCCATGACATTTTCTTTGATGTTGTCTCTCTCTATGTGGAATTCCTCTATTTGTACCTTCATTCTTCTCTATGTTGTCAATCCTCTACCTTTCATTTTTTATATATCTTATTTATTTGTCTTGTATTTTCTTTTTGGTGATAATGCAAGGCATTGAGGAATTCATGTCTCTTCCATGTTGACACAAAAGGATTTTTCTTTGCTTGTTCTTTATCCCTTTTTCATTTGTCTTGTTTTTTCCTTTTGGGGATGATGTAAGGCATTGAGGCATTTATATATCTTTCATGTTGACCCGAAATGTTTTTTTTTTGTCTTCACTCTCTTTGTGTTGGGTATGTGCAAGATCATGATGGGTATGTGGCTGACAACTATTTTTTACCCAAACTTGAAACAAAAAGGGTTTTTAAAGGAGATTCTCAGCTTTCCACCGATAGCAATTATGCTTTACTTTGAATTTAATAAATAATTATTATTCATTTTCTATTCAAATTATGACTAAAGTCCTGATTGATAGGCTAATTGAAAAACATCTATAGCTTTCAAATGGTATCACATTTATTGAATCCAAAACATGCGTCACATTCTATGCTTCGTATACTATAGGATTAAAAAATAAAAATTTAATTTCATCAAGTTTTGACCAAGTTAAGGTGGTCAGACATACAAGTTTTTATATTTTAAAAAAAGTTATAATAAATAATTCATAATTAATTATTTACTTGGAAAAAAATTGCAAAAAAATATGTATCACATTGGGGCATGAGTCCTCTACTTATATCTAAAATTTTATAAAAAAATATTATCATTTTATTGTGATTAGGGTGGTTAGATAGATGATTGAAAGTAATTGGATGATGATGGCGCTCTCGTGCTGTGCGAGCTGAGCTAGGGCACTCGTGCCCTAGCTCGTTTTCCTGTTCTACAAGTTGTACGCTATGGGGGGGTCTTGACGTATGTTTGGGTGCCTTTTTGGTCACTGGTTGGGCTTGCTGCGGGCCCCGAGGTGGGCTGTGGTGCCTTTAGCGGCCCTATGTGCTATGGGCGGGGCATTTTCTACTGAGTGTGGTGGGGTTTGGTTGTTGAGGCTGCGGTGGGGTGAGCTAGGTGACTCTTGGCGCCCACCTTGGCTCGGCCCAGGCTGTGGGTTTGGGCTTTTGGGTGCTGGGGGGTGTTTGTGCTGGGGGTGTTGGTTTTTGTGGTGGTGCTGGGTGGTGTTGTGGGGGTTTTTTTGGGTGTTGTTCTTTGTTGGTGGGGGTGTGTGGGGTGCTCACCTTGGTGGGGGGTTTTTTTGAGCCTAAGTCTGTTGGGGGGTTTGGTTGTGTTGCGTTGTTTCTGATCTTTTCTTCAATGGAAAATGGGGAACCATCAGGGTTTGGAGCTAAGTTGAACTTTTGAAATGTTGTTGGCTCAAAGCCCTTGCCTCATGGGTCACGCCTTTTTGATAGTAACTTATTTTCTCATAACTTGGAAAAGAATGAGACGGGACTGACAGGAGGGTTTCAGTTTTCGAAGATTAACGGTTGCCTAGAAAGGTGCAAGGAGAGACCAAATGTTGTGATCCCGATGGAGATGCTCGCGAATGATATTGAGTACTACTCATGTCATTCATTGTATTGTAAATTTTTGGGATTGAATATTTCGCTGCAATTTTTGGAGGCTTGGGCCCAAAGAACTTGGCTGCCAGAGGGGGAGATGGAGATTAAGCTCCTAGCTAATAACTATTTTATGGTTTGATTTGACTGCATGGCAGATAGAATCAAGGTTTTTGAAGGAGGTCCTTATTTTTACAATCAGGTGGGCCTGTTTATCAAACCATGGCATGTGGGTTTCAATCCGGCTGAGGAGATTCCTAGTTGGGTTCCAGTCTGGGTTTGACTTTCGAGGCTCCCGGTCGAGTGCTGGAGGGACGATGTTTTGCATTTACTGGCTTCTTTGCTGGGTAAACCTGTGGGTTCTTCACAGCAAACATAGTTCAAAAAGGTAATGACATTTTCTTGGTTTTGTGTGGAAATTGATTTAAGTAAACCTTTGCTAGACTCTTTAGAGGTGAGTGCACTTTTAGATGTCGTTTGTGTCATGAGTATGGTCACTTACAGCGTAGATGCCCAAGGGCTAAGCCTTTGGAGACTAACTCTTCTCAGCCTCCTAGTAATCCTCCTAGGGTGGATAAGGGCAAGGGTCCTATTCAGGGTGGTGGTACTGGGGAGGATGGCTTTATTCCCGTCAGATCTCGAAATTGAAATAAAGGGAAAAAAAGGACTATAATAGAAAGGAAGGAGGAGGATACTTTTAATAGATTTGAGGATTTAGAGGGTCTTAACCAACACGAAGTATATCTTGGTTTTGTTGATTTGGATAATGGTATTTTGGGTTCTGATCAGTTGCAGCATGCGATTGAGCTGGAGCAAGCTTCCCAGCAGGTGGTGGGTCTGGACTTATAGGGTGCTGAGCTAGATGAGGGAGACTATGGTCAAGATAGAATATTCCCCAGGATCTCGCCTGCTCTACAAGAGGATGGAACCTTGCATTTGGAATCAGATCTACAGTCGGAGGCTCAGAAGGTATTAGGAGGAGTAGTGGGGAAGGAGCGCGAGGCTTTGTCTCATACTATGCGAAGGTCAGGTTCAGAGGGTGGAAAAACAATAAGATGTCTCCTCATTTGGGTATCTTGCAAAAAGATCTTAAGAAAGGAGGGGCGGAAAAAGCTGCTAAGTTGGGTAGGAAAAAGGATTTGGAGAAGATTAAATTGATAGGGGAAAATTTGGTGGAGTCAGGGTCTATCAAGACTTTGGATTCTCACTTCTCAAGCCCCTTGAAATGATTGTTCTATCATGGAATGTTAGGGGCTTGAACAGTGGCCCTAGACAAAAAGTTGTTCAAAATTTGGTTAGATGTCAGTCTCCTGATATTCTTTCTTTGTAGGAGACCAAGCTTTCTGTGGATGGTATGATGGGTATAGTGCCCAAGCTGTGGAGGGACGTTGAATGTCAATACATTGGTGCTCAGGGGTCCTTTGGAGGGGTGGCTTGCTTATGGAACCCTCAAAATTTTTTCCCTAAGTGGTGGATGTCCTTCAAGTCCTCTATCTCTTTGGTGGCTTCTTGTTATGATTCGGGGGAGTTAGTGCTTTTTTCCAACATTTATGTGCCTGTGCATATGTAGGGCAAGCATCTGTTGTGGTCAAATATTTGTTATGTACGAAGTATGGATCCTTACCTTCCGTGGATTATTGGGGGTGACTTCAATGCTATCACAGAGATTGCTGAGAAGTGAGGAGGTACCTTAAGATTGGAAGCCTCGGCTTTCCTATTCCAGGAAAATATTTCTATTCTGAATCTTGTAGATATCAAACTTGGCAATGGTCTGTTTACTTGGAACAATCGGAGGACTGATGAAAACTGCATAGCTGAGCATCTGGACCGGTTTTTGGTTTCTTGCTTTTGGGTGGGTGATAGGTGGTCCTCTAGCTCGGAGATTCTAGATTGGAGGGGCTCAGACCATTGGCCTATTAAGCTTTCTATCATCTCAACTGGCTGGCCCTACAAGCCCTCCTTCAAGTTCCAGCTTATGTGGTTATGGGATCCTGATCTCCATGATTATGTGGCTCAATGGTGGAGGGAGGGTAGACCACCCTTTGGCAGGGCAATGTATATTTTTACTAAGCTGCTTCAGTTTGTCAAGTACAAGCTTAAGTGTTGGAATAAGCAATGTTTTGGGAATGTCTTTAAAGCTAAGGTTGATGCACAAGCTAAGTTGGATGGTATTACTAGGGTGATGAGGGAGAATGGGGTGACTGAGCCTTTGATGCAAGAGGAATCTAGGGCTTTGAAGGTTTTGGAGGAATGGGAATTGTGGGAGATCTTTTGGAAACAAAAAGCCCGGATTGGTTGGCTTTAGGAAGGGGATAAAAATTCTGCTTTCTTCTTTAATTCGGTAAAGGCGCAGAGGCATGGTAATTCTATTCCTGTGTTGATCATGGACAGGGGAGAGACTCTAAACTCCTTTCAGAGTATTTCTGATGAGGCTGTTCATTATTTTTCTTCCATTTTCAGGGAGGATTGGTAGGGGAGTTTAGTGGAGGAAGCTCAGGTCCTCTCGTGCATCCCCCAGTTGGTGTCTTGGGAGATGAGGGAGGATCTGATGGGTGAGATCACTTTGGAAGAGTTGGAGGGGACAGTGTTCTAGATGAAGAAAGGAAAATCCCCTGGCCCTGATGGTTTCCCGGTTGAATTTTTCCAAGAGTTTTGGGAGATCATCAAACTTGATTTATTAGAGGTGGTCAAAGAATCACAACGAAATAAGAAAATGTTAAAGGCCATGAATTCCACCTTTCTGGTGCTTATTCCCAAGTGTGAGGGGGTGGATAGGTTGATCCATTTTAGGCCTATTTCCCTTTGCAATGTGGTGTATAAGATTATTTCAAAGCTTATTGCTAATAGGTTGAAGAGGTGCTTGCAATCACTCATTTCTGAGGAGCAAAGTGGTTTTGTGGAGGGTAGACAAATTTTGGATGGTATTGTTTTAGCCACGGAGACCATCCATTCTATGGCCATCTCTAGAGAAAAGGCTATGTTTATCAAGTTGGATATGGCAAAGGCATATGACAGGGTCTGATGGTCTTTTCTTCAGAAGGTCTTGGCCACTTTTAGATTTGGTGATGATTGGATTCAATGGGTCATGAGTTGCATCACGTCTGTTTCTTTTTCTATTCTTACTAATGGGGAGCATTCTGAGTTGTTTGAAACCTCTTGCGGGATAAGGCAAGGGGACCCTCTTTCCCCTTACCTGTTTATTCTATTGGTGGAAGGTTTGGGTCACCTTCGGAGATGTCAGGTGGAGTTGGGCCTTATTCAGGGGTGGCGGTGGGGAGGTGATTTACCCCCTCAGTCCCACTTGCAATTTGTGGATGATACTGCCTTGATGGGAGTGGCTACTATTCGTGAGGCAACAAATATTCGCAGGGTGTTGGATTTGTATCTAGCGGCTTTGAGTCAATCAATTAATGAGGACAAGTATTCCATCTATTTCTTTAATACTCCAGATCCTATCTAGAGGAGAATTGCATAGCTTCTCCGTTTCCAGATTGGAACTCTCCCTCTGTCTTACCTTGCAGTTCCTATCACGGTGGGAAAGTTAACGAAGGAGTCATGGCTACCTATCTTGGATAAATTTCACTTGAAGGTTACTCACTGGACCAACCAATGGTTGTCCTTTGCTGGGTGGGTTCAGTTACTGAAGTCCATGTCCAAGCTCTTCCTATTTATCGGTGTATGCTTCAGGTGGCCCTGAAAGGCTTTGTTTTGGAATTGGACTCTTTGGCGAGACAATTTTTATGGGCGGGTAGTTTGTTGTCTTCCAAATGGAGTCTGGTTAGATGGGATACTGTTTGTTGTCCTAAGCAGCTTGGTGGTTTGGGGTTGAGGCATTCCTCTCTAGCAGGGATGGCTTTGGCGGTGAAACTTTATTGGAGATGGTGCACAGAGAAGGATAGGTGTTGGGCCAGGATCCTTTCCTATAAGTACCTTCAGGGTATTTCTGGGGAAGATATCCCTCGCTACCCCTTGTTGGGTAAGGGTTTGGTTATTTGGGCTACTCTCAAGAAGGGTGTTGTGCTTGTCAAGGATGGCTTATTTTGGATTTGTAGGAGTGGAACAAAGGTCCAGTTTTGGTATGACTCTTGGGATGGTCATCCCCCCATCCTCACTCAGTTCCCCGACTTGATGGCCCTGAGTAGGAGTTTCAATGATGCTGGTTGGATGAGGGTAAGTTATTTTAAGATGCTTTCTTTTCAGGGTCAGCTTGTGAGTGCTAGGTGGAAGACTCTTGAGGAGTGGCTGGTGAATGGTTTGGTCAGGGAATGTAGGATTCTACATAATATTATATTGGGTAGACAATGCAATTCCCTCCGAGATAGGGATATCCTTGCTTGGTCTCCTAATCCGAAGGGTCACTACATAGTTGCGTCTGGTTATCGAAGATTGTTTACTCAAAGGTTTGTGGGGGAGGAAGTTCCTTGGTGGAAGAAAGTTTGGAATAAGTTCTCTTGGCCAAAGTGTAACTGCCTTGCCTAGATTTTGGCTTGGAACAAGTGTTTGACCTGGGATAATATCCAAAAGTGAGGATTCCAGGGCCCGTCTAAGTGTGTGTTGTGTGGGGAAGGTGAGGAGGACTCTTCACATCTGTTCTTTCAGTGTCCTTTTGTTGTGCAACTCTGGCATTCTTGGTGGAGTATGTGGAGCAGTCCCTGTGTTCATGCTTCCTCCTTAGTGGATTTTTGGTCTAGCTTGGGAAGACCTCCCTTGAGGGCCTCTTTTTTACAAGATGCTTGGCAGGCGGGACCTATTTTCTTGTTGTGGCAGATTTGGCTAGAAAGGAATAGGAGGATTTTTAGTGGGGAATTGTTGTAGGTTCAACAGGTGTGGTTTAGAGTTCTTGGGATGATTCAGGAGACTATTCAAGTCAAGGGGGACGTGGAGCTGCCGCTGGAGAAGAAAGATACGGAGTTGGTGGCTTGTCTGGGCATCCAGGGATTAACCCCTTTAGTGCCTGGTGGCCAGAGAGGTAGGCGGGTGGGGCAGCGTGTCTAGCGGTAGGGGCACTAGCTTCCTCCCCCTATGGGAGTTTTTAAGGTGAATACTGATGGTTCTTCTAGGGGAAATCCTAGCCCCGCTAGTGTTCGTGGGGTCGGAAAGGATTCTGTTGGCTTAGTGGTTTTTCTCTTTTCCATTCATAAGGGGTTGCAGACTATCAACCTTATGGAAGGCTGGGTGATTCTGTATGCCTTGGAGAAGGCCTATGAGCTAGGGTGGTGCAGGGTTATTTGTGAATCTGATTCTTAGGTTCTGGTTAATTTATTCAATCAAGGGAGGACATCGGAGGTGAATTGGCAGTTGGCTATTCTGGTGCAACAGATCTTGTAGATTGGTAATCTTATGGAAAGGGTGTCCTTTGTCCATATTCCACATGATTGGAACGGGATAGCTGATTCTCTGGCCAAGTGGGCTTCTGAGCATTTGGAGAATTGGAGGATAGATGATTGGGCTCAGATCCCTAAGGAGCTTAGGCCAGATTTGGAGAGGGCTCTTGCTATGGACAGGGTGGTGTTGATTGAGTTTGTTTTTGATTTATTGTCCTTGTTCTTTTCGGGCTTCTGCCCTTGCCTTGGTTGTAATGCTAGTTTCTGATATTCAGTAAAGTTTTTACCCTCTTTTTAAAAAAAAAAAAGGGTGGTTAGATAGATGCCTACTTATTTTTTTTCCCTAAAATTTAAGTACCACTACATTGAAATTTCAAATTTTCACCAAATAGATTTTTTTTTAAAACAAACCTTGTACTTTAGAAACTACATTCAATTTGCTCCAAATTCTATTCTTACATATTTTTGAAATAATATAGGTAACTTATTCAAATTTTTAACTCAAGTAGCCTAACTCTAATTTTTCTAAATTTTTTTGCCACTTAAGGGCCTATTTTTTCCATGATGATCCTGCACATACCCTATCATTCTTCTAGTTCTATGTGTATTTGGAAAATGATGAAAGTTCTGAAATCTCTTAAAAACATTTCATCAAGAACATACTAACCCCAAATCTATAGATCCCTTATGTGTTTGGTGGTTTCATTTTGGGGGAAACCCCTCTCTTTTTCTTTCTTTCTGCATGGCATAGCTTCATTTGGAAATATATGAATTGGCATAGTGCTTTCCAATTTGTCTCTCATGTCTTGTTTATTGTTTGAATTTATCATTTGCTACTTTAAAGTAATTGCTCACATCATGGTGTTTAGCAATTTATTTAAAGTAGGGGTATACATTGGAATTATTCTTTTGTATTTTTCTTTTCATGGTTCATGGTGTAGTCTTCTTACTTTAAACGATGCATTTTTCGCTTTGTGGATGATAGTGAGTTTGATTTACTTCAAAAGCATGATCTCTCTTAGCATACATTACATTCCTCTTAGTGTCTTGATGTGACACACTGCATCCCCTAAGTTGTGAATTTTCTATTCTTTGATTGGTCCTCTCTTGGAGACATTAGACACAATGTTCCCTAAGTTAGATACCTCACATGAACTATGCAAGACTCCTTTAAGCATTCCTTATTGTTGCATTTATATGGACACCTTGCATAATACAACTTGTATGCCTTTAGAGCCATCTTTTTGGTTCATGAGCTCCAAGCATACGAAGTTTTGCTTGCCTCATGAAGCTTGAAAACCATTTTTATGAGGCACCTTATTAAAGTTATCAAGAGGTATAACTTTAGTATGGTTTGAGCAGGAAGCCCAATCGAGGTATGACTTTCCCTATAGCCACTCGCATGTGAGTGTGAGTGCATACTGACATGTGTGTATGTGTCTCACCTCTTTTAGATCCTTACCCAATGCACAACTAGGAGTTCCATTGCCTCAGAGCGAGCTTTCATTTTTTGGAATAATAGCCTAGATCTGATCCACATTGTTATGGACAAATGGTCAAATATTGATCCAACTCTTTTATCCTTTTTACCTTTTCTCTTTTTCGTCTTTGATAGTATATGCTTGTGCTTTGTTGTTTCTCTTTATATCATTCTCATGTGTGTTCTTTTGTTCCTATTTTTGTTTGACATGGGATCTTGATCTAGGGGGCTTGATCACCCGTCTTGATCATTGTCATCCCATATTACTAACTTGGACCCCTATTGATGTGTGCTTGTCTAATTTAGTGTGAATTTGAAGCAAGTTCATCCTCTCAATAAAGTTGGGGCTAAATGTAGAGTCAAAAAATGTCATCGAGGACATTTTCACACTTGTTTGGGCCCTCCTTACTAAATTGAGCTTAATGTTACCTTCACTTAGTGTTGTGACGTGGTTGACACATTCACATTAGGTCTTGGGCCCTTGTGAACTAGTGGATTTAAATGGCACCTTGCTAAAGTGTTGTGAAGTGTTGTAACTCACTTTCACACTTTTCTAAGGTCCTATCAATTAATTACACTAATAAACCTATTTTTAATCTTAATCTTTCCTTACTTTAAAGTATTTTGAAGTGTTGTAACACACTTTGACACTATTATAGGCTTGTCATTAATAATTTCGCTTTCTTATGCTTTAATTGTACTTATTTTGCATCCACAAGCCACATTTAATGCACATTTTTTAGTATAATCCCAACATAAACCAACATCCAATCATAATTCAGGAGTTTCAGAATTTAATGGCCCAGATTTAGTGATCTAGGAATCATTCACCACCTTGGGCAATGAGTCCCACCTTGATTTTTTGGTCCCAAACCTGGTTTCACACATTACTAAGAATTTTCAAATTTGGTCCCAAACATTATTCCTAATGGGACTCATTCACCACCTTGGGCGAATGAGTCCTATTTGGCCCAAAATCAAAATTAATTCAAATTTCTTGTGGGATTTTATCCTCCTAGATCTAATGTCAGCTTGTAGTGTTGTAATTTCAGAAATTCTTATATAATTGAGTATAAATACAAGGTTATTTCTCTCATTTTAACCCCAAGCATGCAAGTTTCATCCTTATAGAAAATTTTGAGTTCACAAGTGTTTACAAGAGAATTAAAGAGAATTCAAGGACAAATTGTCAAGCATTTTAGAGTAGCATTAAAGTGTCATTCATCATTTCAAGGATTTCATGCATCATGTTTGGTTTGAAACTAACAATTGTAGTGTAGGATTTTGTGATTTAAGCAATAATTTCATTCAAGATCTATCACCTTCATGCAAGAGTTAAGGTCTACATCCATTGAAGTGATTGCATGCATGTTTGCAATATCTTATTTCTATGGTTTGGTGAGTTGCAACATCTTATTTTGTTCATTCATCATTCTCCATTAATATTTCATTCCATTTCAAGGTTTGATTACCAAAATGGGGCTTGACCAAGGAAAACCCATATCCACTAACCCAACAACATTTTTCCCTCTCCTTTCTGTGTGATTTGTAGGTTTATGATGCAAATTTCCTAAGGAGAAAGATTGGAGAAGGGTGGGTGCATGAAGTTGGGTACCAATTTCCTAGCCACTTTTGAAAAAAAAATTACAAAATGAGCTCGCGTTATAACATGAGCGTGTTATAATGCGCTCACATTCTTTCACATTAAAAAGAAGAAAAAAATGAAATTATTTTCCTTGGAATACCAAGCCATAGGCTTGGAGAGCATTCCCAACAAGGCCAAAGACGTGTTTTTGCAAATTCTACAATTTTTGACATAATCGAGTTTGTGCTCACCATCAAGATTTCATCTAGCTCAATATCGACAAAATCAAAAACATGGGTAGTGTTAGGTTCTCTCTTAGCTATCCAATGATGTGATTTTTTTCACTTTTTGAAAATGTTAAACCTTTCATCCATAATTTATTTTGTTTGTATGTATATTTTTTGCCAAAAAATAGTGTTTAGTGTTTTTTTGTTATAAATTAACTGGTCATCAAAATTTCAAATCAATTACATTTTTAGAAACTATACTTCATTCTACAAATTTAAAAAAAGAAAAGAAAAAAGAATCAATTATTTTCAAAAAAATTTACGGGGGGCACGGCCAAAATTCTACTTTCTAGGAAGTGCCCACTTAGAAAATTAGTAAAACATCAAATATTCATTAAAAAATTATCAAAAAAATTTTGCACCAACTAGATGTTGTTAGCTAACTTCTGATAGTAGTGATTTTAAAAATACTACAAAAAATTCCACTATGCTCAAGTCGTATAAGATTTGCTATGTTATGTTTTTTTGATAAAAACAACACCAATTTGTGTACATCCCTTTTTTGAACCCCTTAATATAAAAAAAATTCAAATTAAATTAGTAGTTTAGAAAGTAGACTCAGACCACTTTGATCCTTGCTTTTGTTCCATCTCAAAATTTTGAGTGTAACTATCCTCAATTTCATGTCCAAGGTCAGCAATTCCTGATTTTAGAAAAAAAGTGGCCACTTAATTCCCCTTTTTGGGAACCATCTTGTTGCACTTACCCAAAAAAGTTTTGAAACCATTCAAAGTTTAAAAAGTTGTCATCAAGCCTTGGAGAACCTTGGAGAAGACCCATAGACTCCAAATCAGGTTTTTGGATCCATAAATTTATCATGAAGGATAACATAGACAGAGAAGAGTAGGATCAAACTTTAAAGCTTCAAAAATCCCTAACTGGATTGATTTGCCTCTTTTGGTGAATGAGTCCTAGTTCTAGTAAAAATTTAGATTTTTGCAAATTCGGATACCCTTTTGGAAGATTCATGTTCCCAAACAATTTTCTAGAATCTAGACTAAATCACCTAGCTTGGCGAATGAGTCCCACTCAACATTAAAGTCATATTTCCTAGTGTTTCACAACTCCATTTAATCATTTACAGATTCCCAGGTGCACAAATTCTTTTCTATAGTTATTAGTGATGTTTCATTTACTTTTCTAGGTCATTTCATAGGTTTTTGCATTGAATTAGGGTTTGGTGTTTCATCTTTTATTTCATTTTTCTTTCCAAGTTCTTACTTGGTGGTGAACCCCTTTTTAGTTTCTATTCATCCACTAGGACAACCCTCTCCCAAGATATCAATCATTTGTTCTTGAGTGGAAGTGAAAATTATTATTTTAGGTCCTAAACCCTAGAAAGGATAGCAAACAATTCACCACCTTTCATTAATATAGTTATTAAAAAAATGAAATTTATACTTGAGGTTGAAAAGAAGAATAGGGTTTTTGGATTTTTTTATTATTAATAATAAAAGAAAAATAAATACAGGGGGCAACTAAAAATAAATTGGGGTTTTAATTTATTTAAAGTTGTGGTATGTGAAAATGGGGTTTGAATGCTATCATATAATTTAGGACATAGAGCATACCCACTTTCCACCTACTACATTCAAGGGTAACCGTAGAGATCTTAATGCAATGGAGAAAGAGATATTGCAATAGGGCTAAGTTCCCAGGGGTTGAATACAAACTAATAAGGAGTTCACCACCAATTAAGAATTTGGAAAGGAAAATCAAATGCAAGATGCAACATTAAACCCTAATTCAATGCAATGACCTACAAAATGACCTAGAAATGCAAATGAAACTAAATAGAAAATTGTAGTAAGGAATGTGTGTGCTTGGAAATTAGGAGATAGTTGAATGGAGGTCTGAAACACTAGAAAATATTACTTTAAATTTGAGTGAGACTCATTCACCAAGTAAGGTGAATCAGTCTAGAATCAGGGTTTATGCGTGGGAACAAGAACCTGCCAAATGGGTATCTGAATTTGCAAAAATCTTGATTTTGACTAAAAATGGAACACATTCATCAGAAGTGGAAAATCATTCTAGTTATGGTTTTCTGAAGCTTCAAAGTTTTTTCCTACTCTTCTCTCTCTGCTTTGTCCTTCCTAATTGATTTTTGGATTTAAAACCTTTATTTGTAACATGTAGGTTTTCTCCAATGTTCTACAAGACTTGATGAAAACTTAGACAACTTTGAATGATGTGACAACCTTTCTCCAATCCGTCTCTTTAGGAAATCTACAACCTAGACCTATAAATCACACACAAAGGACAAGGAAAATTGTTTTTGTGTTAGTGGATAGGGGTTTTCCTTGGTCAAACCCCATTTTAGTAATCAAACCTTGAAATATAATGAAATAAAATTGGAAAATGATGAATGAACAAAATAAGATGTTGCAACTCACCAAATATGAGAAATGAAGTGCTCTAAACATGTATGAGATGGCTCGAATGGATGTAGATCTTGACTCTCTCTTGAAGGTGATAGATATTGAGTGAAATGCTTGCTTGAATCATAAAATCGCACATCAGAATTGTTAGCTAAAAAACAAACATGATGCATCAAGTCCTTGAAATGATTCTTGATGCTTGAATGTTGCTCTAAAATGCTTGATAATATTCTCTTGAAGACTCTTGAAATAATTTGTAAACTCAAAATTGAAATATGGATCAGTACTTGAATGCTTGGGGTGAAAATGAGTGAAAAAAAACTTTTATTTATACTCAATTATGCAACAATTCTTGAAATTACAACACTACAAGTCTACATCAAACCTAGGAAAATAAAATATTGCCACAAATTTGAATTAATTTGGATTTTAGGTCACATGGGACTCATTCACCCAATGTGGTGAATCAATCCCACCATGTATAATTTTTAGGACCAATTTAAAAAATGCTTAGAAATGTGTGAAACTAGGTTTGGGACCCAAAAATCTAGGTGGGACTCATTCGCCCAAGGTGGTGAATGATTTCCAAATCACTAAATATGGGCCATTCAAGCCTTAAACACCTAAATTATTATTGGATATTGATTTTTGTGTGGATTATCCTCAAAATGATGCATTAAATGAGGCTTGTGGATGCAAAATAGGGCCAATTAAAAAATAAAGAAGCCCAATTATTAATGAAAACCCTAGAAAAGTGTGAAAGTGTATTACGACACTTTAGATAAAGCATGATTAAGGTACATTTTTGGGGTATGTGCAGGATCATCATGGAAAAAATAGGCCCTTAAGTGGAAAAAAAATTAGATAAATCATAGTTAGGAAACTTGATGTAAAAAGTTGAATAAGTTAACTATAAATTATTTAAAAAATATGTAAGAATAGAATTGGTCACAAATTTTGATGCAGTAGTACTTAAATTTCAGGGAAAAAATAAGAAGTAGGTGCCTGTCTAACAACCCTAACCACAATAAAATAATAATATTTTTTTATAAGATTTTAGATATAAGTAGAGGCCTCATTTCTCGATGTGATGCATATTTTTTTGTAATTTTTTTCAAGTAAATAATTAATTATGAATTTTTTATTACAAATTTTTAAAAAATATTAAAAAATCATATGTCTAACTACCTTAACTTGGTAAAAAATTCATGAAATTATTTCTTTTTAATCCTCTAGTATGTGAAGCATAGATTGTGATGCACTTTTTAGATTCAAAAAATGCGATATTGTTTGAAATCTATAGATGTTTTTCAATCAACCTATCAATTAGGACTTTAGTCATAATTCAATTAGAAAATGAATAATAATTATTTATTAAATTCAAAGTAAATCATAATTTATATTGGAGGAAATTTGAGAATCTACTTTAAAAACCCTTTTCGTTTCATCAATTTTGGGTAAAAAAAAAATTGGCAGCCACATAACCTACACATACCCATCATATCACCACTTTTTGGCCCATCTTGATCCTGCACATATACCCTTGGTTAAAAAGAGGTTCATTAAGTGTAATTAATAAATAAAACCTTATAAAAGTGTGAAAGTGTGTTAGAACACTTCACAACACTTCAGGAAGGTAGCATTTAAATTGATTAGTTCACAAGGGCCCAAGACCTAATGTGAATGTTTCAAACACATTACAACACTAAAGCAAAGAAATATTAAACTCAGTTTAGAAGAAGGTCCAAACAAGCAAGGGAAAATCATAAGCGATAATTTTTCCATTACCAAAAAATTTATTAGAGAAAAAACATTGAAAAAGAGATTTTGATTTGATATTCTTATGGTTTTTTTATGTATTTTGCTTTTAAACTTTTCTATTTTTTAAATAAGAATAAGCAAAGGGTTAGGCCTATAAAAAATAATATTTCTATTTATTATAAAAAAATAAAAAGAAGAGGAATAATTTATTTTGTTTTTAAAAATACTAAATTAGGGTTAGAGCTCTTTAAAACTTTTTTTTTTAAGTATTGATTTTCTTTACAAAAATATAAAATATATTGATTTTTCTTATAGATTTAAACTAATATGGCAAAAAATTTACAAAACTAATAAAATGTTCTAAAAATAAATAAATTGAATAACCTTTTGATTTTTTTATGCAAAAAATTAAACATGCATGTAAATTATACAAATCTTGTACAAACTTAGAAACCTTTGAATTGAAATTTGGAAAACAAGATAAACCCTTATTGGGTTTTCTTAAAAACATTACACTAAATGCTCATATATTAGAAAAAAAGATTTGAAATATATAACAACTATAGAATCCTACACAATAAAATTAGTTAGAAAAAAAATATCAAATAAGAAGCAAAATGGACTTTGGCTCTTCTCTTCCTCTCTTACAATGCCTCTAATGGTGCGCTTAAAAACTTGGTAAACCTTCAACAATGTAGCTCACAAAAGATTAGTAATATCAAAGATCTGATACAATCAAAGGAAAAAATAAATAAGCAATAAAAAGTACTAACTAATGAGCATTATTTTAAGGAAAGAGATTACCAAGAAATAGAGAAGCCAACTCAAGCACCACCAAATGAAAACGAGACACATAATTTGATAAGGGGAAAAAATAAGAAAAAAACCCAATATTATGAATGGAGGAAAAATACCTAAGAATGATACAAAGAGAGAGAGAGAGCACTTCATCCTTGATCTTGCTTTCTTGAATATGAATAATGATAGGAAAAAAACCTCAATAAATAGAGGTAAGTGTAAGAACCACAAATTTGCAAATAGCTTAAACCTCAACACTCATTAGCATGGTTTAGTTAAAACTTATGAAAACATAATAGTGCTCCTATGAAATAATCCATCATGCCTCATAATGTAAATAAAATAACAACATAGACTAATTGAAAGCTTAAATAAGCGCAATGCATACCTATTCCATAGTGGATTGGTGCCACTTTGATAGGAAAAGTGGCCCTTTCCCAACCCTTAACAAGCTCAATGATAAAAATTCCTTAAAGATGCTATGACAATGAAGATGGTGGATTAAAAAATGCATAAATTTTTGATCCAAAATGAGAAGAAAAGACTCTTGTTTATAGGTGAGATTGAGAGGAAAGGAAAAATGGATGAATGTGGGACTAATCTTGAGACAATGACAAGATGTCACTTGTCAAGAGGTGAGAGGGTGAAGGTTGAGCACATTTTGACAAATGTGCCAATTAATGACATTAGGTGGCTTTTCAAATTTTAAAGTTGGCTTGTTGGAGGGAGAAGAAAGGGTCTTAAATGCCAAGTGGGAGACATGTAAGAGAGGAGTTAAATACTTTGTTGGAAGGACATCCCTTTTGGAGGGGTTTTCAAATTTGGAAGAATATTCTCCTTTTATGCCATGTTGAGGGAAATTACAAGAATTAATAAATCAAAGTAAATGATCTATTGTGCAAGTGGAAAAAGCTAGAGAAAAGAGGATTACTGCTAGAAGTTAATCATGACTTAATTAACTTTAGATAGAGACTAGTTGACATGATATTTGATTTAGATTTTAAATCAAATGGGAGGAAATAATGGGCATTATCCATTTAATTAAATAAATTTGATTTATTTAAATAAATGACAAACATTTAAAGATAATTAAATAAAATTGATTTATTTAATTTAAGGAGGATGACTTAGGATTTAATAAAAAAATGATGATTTTATTTAATTAAAGAGAGAAAATGAGGAATTTTAATTAGATGAAGATGATTAAAATGGTTAGTGAAATGAAATTAGTGAATTTGGGTTAAAGATACATGATGTCAATTTTGCATGTCTACATTTTGCCCCTCTTTGATGCAATGTACTTGCTACATTGGTTCAAAGAATAAACTTGCCGAGATCAAAATTCAAAAAAATTATGATTTTTTCAGATGCCCCGGTGAAAAGAAGTATACTATTTTTTTCAAATACACCAATGAAAAGAAGTATACTAGTACATTGCCCCCTCAAGAGATCAAGTAGAAAGTTTGATTTGAAGGTTGATCTCACGACAAAGAGGTTCAATATGGACATATGGATGGTTATGATGATGATGCAAATGAGATGGTTTCAAGATGCTTAGAATAACCAATCTATATTATCCTAAACAACTTAAAATGATGATGTACTGCATTTGAGATGGATGATGTGATGATGCCTATATGATTATTCAATGGATACTTTATGCAAATGTATAGTTTATGAGATGCTTAGAATAACAAATCTTTATTATGCAATGATGAAAATGCATGTGAGATGATCAATATTGTTTATATGATATGATATGATATGCAGTATGTTGATGGTTTGTGGATGCAAGATGGATGCATTGGTGATGATGATTTAACTATCCTGGTATAATGTTAGCGTGGAAAAGAGGAAATCAGATGATGACAAGAGGATTCAAAAAGCCAACTTTATTAGAGATAATGATGAGAGATGGATGATGATGATTTTCTTATCAGGAATTTGGACTTTAAAAGGGCTACTTACGTTATGTTTGATAACACACATAAGTACAATGCATCAATGTATAAAGAACCAAGATGGTGTTGCGCCTAGTGGGATAGAATTTGACTCAACAATCAGATAGGAGTAATCATGTTCACACCTAACATACAAAACCTTATTCAAAATGTAATTAAGATATTCCAAATATCTCAGACCAAAACATACAAAAGCAAGCTTTCCTATGTGGTCAACAAGAAACCTAAAACACCCTCTCTACAAGACAAATAAAGTATGCATGTCCAAGGTTATATTACAAGAATATCCAACAAGCACAATAGATAAAAGATAATGATCATTTCCCCATTCCTTTGTCTCTAAATCCCTTCATCTAGAACATCATCGAGAGGTCATCAAAGTGAGCACAATAAGATAAGTCAAAAGGGAAAAGATAAAATTAACAAACAAGCTAATGTTATTCATACCTTTAACCAAAAAGAAATGTGTTTTTAAGGATAAGAACTCAAACAATTGCCAATAGATAATTCCCATTGTAGGAAGGATACATCCTAGGACATATTAGTGGATGGCAACATGTCATTTTGTTTATCCAAAGTGTTCTTTCCTATAAATAATGCCCATTGTAGGAAAGATGCATCCTAGAACATGATGCTACCAGATGATGATTTGGGTTTGATTGGATGATAGGTTATTAACACAAAGAGTTGACCAACTTGTTTACATACTAACCTAGACTTGAGACCTTGACACTTTGAGTTTTCACTTTTGAACTGCCAGACTTATTTTTATTGTTTCACCAAAGGTTGAGGATGATGATTGATTTATTATGAGTGATGTTTATTGTGGGTGAAAGCGAGATGGGATGGATGGATTTTTCAAATATTTGGATATTTTTGAAGTTTTTTGAAATAGTTTTTGAGGTTGATTTTGGTATTTTTTGAGATTTTTCAAATGTTTTGATTTTTCAAATTTTGCAATTTTTTAGGGATTTCTAATATTTTGACCAAAAGACTAACCTAAAGACCTGTCCTAGGGGCCTCAGTGGCTGATCAACCAGATTAGCCTTGCCTACCTTATACATGTAGAGACCATGTAGCTTGACTAACACAGACTCGATTATTGATGAGATATGAACAAATGGATTGCCAGTTTATTATGATGGACTCCTAGAGGACTGACCTAAGTGTCTTGGGGGATGATCAAAGATCAACCTTTCCTACGTCCAAAGCTCAAAGATGACGTAGTTTGAAAAAATGACTTTTTTTTACTTTTCGACTAAATTTTGACGTGTTTTGGGATTTTGATATGTTTTGAATGTTTTTGGATTTTCTTGGATTTTTGAAATTTTTTTGGATTTTTTTGATATTTTGATGTTTTTGGATTTTTTGATTTTGGGGACCTCAAGAACATACACAAATTTGATCTGATGAGAACATTCCCCCAACATGAAGCAATAGACTACTCTAATATAGGTAGGACAAATTAACCTTGAGAATGGGTCGAGTAGTACTAGGAGGGATCATAACATGAACACAAGACCAAGCTATGATGTAGATGCGAATGGGTGATGGATGGGGATACGAAATGTGATGGATGATGGAAGCATGCAGAATGAGTTGCAAAGATCCAGGAGGATGGAAAGTGCTTATTTACAAAAGGCACCTATTTTCATGTTTTTCACCAAGGTACTTTCCCAAATCGCCACTAAAGTGGTTTTCACTAGAGGAGAATTTTTCTCTTTATTTTTTTTTATCCTTTTTTTGATTTTTTTGGATTTTTGTATTTTTGTATTTTTGTATTTTTTTATTGTTACTATGACGCCTGTTTGCTAGGTTTTCATTAGGGTGACTATTTTTTTAGGACATTTTCTAATTTTTTTATATTTTTGGTTCTATACCTTGCAAGTTTAGGCATAAAACTTTTTGAGATGGGATTTGTTCATGGGCTCCTGTAGAGGCTTTCCTTTGGGTGTTGAAAATTGATATGCCCCTAGCTTGTAGCTTGTTGTGATGAAAAATTATCCCAACCAATTGGGTTAAAATTTACCTTTTTTGTTTAGGTTTGGGACGTTATTTTGGTTCTCCTTTAGCACAAGTTCTTTGACTTGGAAGGTCCTACTCCTGATCTTCTTGTTATAGTTTTGCTTGAGTAAGTTTTGATACACCTATAGATGGTTCAAGGCCTCCATTAACCATTCATCTAGTAGTTCCAATTCATTCAGTCTTGATACCTAATATTTCTCATCTGTGATGAGATTCTGTAGTGATATTCTTAGTAACGACAACTCGATCTTGATGGGTAATCTGGCTTCTGATCCATAGAGAAAGGAAAAGGGAGTGCCACCTGTGGGTGTGTAGATATTGGTTTGATAGGCCTAGAGGGCAAGATTTAATTGCAAGTGCTAATCACAACCAACTTCATTGACCATATTTTTTAGAATTTTTAGAATGGTCTTGTTTGTAGCCTCAGCTTTGCCATTTCCTTGGGGATAATACAAGGTGAAAAATCAATGTTGGATTTTGAATTTGTCACATAGGTCACAGACATCTTGATTCTTGAATGGTTTCCCATTATATAAGATAATGGTTTGTGGGACACCATAGCAACATATTAAATAGTTTAGGATGAACTTTGATATCTACTTTCCAGTAATGTAAATCATGGGTATGGCTTCCACCCACTTTGTGAGGTACTTTGTGGTGGTAATGATAAAATTTTGCCCACTCGATGAGGTGGGATTCATTTTTCCAATGAGATTAAGCCCCCACTATGAAAAGGGCCATGGTGTGTTGATGGGATGAATCTCTTGATTTGTTGCATGGATGAGGTCCCCATGCTGCTAACATCCTAGACACCTTATGGCGTAGTCATGTTCTTCTCTTTCCATTGTAGGCTAATAATACCTCGTCCTCAATAGTTTCTTGGCTAAGGTCATACTGCTTGAGTGTGAACCACATATTCCATTATGTACCTTATTTAAGGAGGTCGATGCCTCCTCAATGTTGAGACATCGTAACAAGGTTCCTTCTATGCTCCTACAATAAAGGGTTTCTCCTAGGATGACAAAATGAGAGGTTTTTTTGACAAAGGTTCTTTTTAAGCTTGAGGGTAAGTCAGTAGGTAGGAAGCCTATTCACAAGTAGGTGTATACATCGTGATACTAGGGATCACCAAGACCAATGATTTTGCACACAAATTCTGACTCCAATACCTCGAATGTAGGCACAAGAAGCTATTCTACCAAGAATTCATGCTTTGGGACATTGTGAGGGATATCCAATAGGGATCCAATTGTTGCCATGGCATTTTTTGCTCCATTGTTTGCTCTAGGTATCTTCTCGAATGTCATCTTGATGGAGGATTCATCAAGACTTTCCACCAATTTCTTGTATTGAGTTAGCTTTTCATCCTTAGTCTAATACTCATCATTCACTTGATTGATTATTAGTCTAATCCATGTTGTGCGTAGGATCCATCAAAGTACAACTTCTAGTGGTCTTCTATGCTCAAGTTAAATATGGATTCATTAGGGAACTCTCAAATTAGCAGATTCTCTAAGTACATTGGTGCTTCTGCCAATTGGTCTATAATAGCTTTCCCTTTAATGGCCTTACGTTCTACGTACTCAATGTCATATTCCAATAGGATCGTGACCCACTTTTCCATCCTCTTTGTGAGCATTTTCTTGGAAAGTAGGTACTTGAGTGGGTCAATTTTGGCAGTGAGTTTTATTTTGTGTGTTAACATGTAGTGTCTAAACTTCTGTGAGGCAAACACCACTGATAAACAATATCTTTTGATGAAGGAATAATTTAACTCATTCCCTACCATGGTCCGACTAATGTAGTAGATGGCCATCTCTATTTTTTTTTCATCGTGTTGAGCTAGGAAAGTACCGATAGCTGCTATTGTTTTTGATATGTAGAGGATCAAAGGCTTTCTTGGGATTGGTTTTTGATCAAAGTTCATGAGTTCTAGCTATGGCCATATTCATTTTGTGATGCATTTTTTCTACTTTGTAACTCTTGTTGACATTTTCTTGCATTGAGGCTAATATCTGAAGGTTTCTGAAGCTTATGTTGTCATGGAATTCAAATAAATTTTCAATGGACAAAATGGTAAGATCTCCATTCTCTGAATCTCTGCATTCATCACTTTACCCGTGCATTAAAATTGCTCTTATTCGAGCTCCAACAATGATGGGTACTTTTCTTACCTTCTCCATGCATTACTTTCATTATTTTCTAAAACTTTAAACATACCCATGGATGTGGCTCTATGAAGGAAGCTCTGGGTATTTGGATTTATATATTCTTTCCTGTATGAGGTTGAATCTTCCCCATTACTCTATATTTGAGAATTTTTTGCAAAACCCCATGTGGGTTTTGTCTTTTGTGAGACAAAAGACTTCCTCCAGCTGCAACTACTATTTTTCTCCATCTGGGTATTGCATTTATTTGCAATTCGAGCTTCATGAAGGTCATTATAGGTGAAGGAAACTCTAGATATGTAGCTTAATATCTTTAGAATATGCAAAGGAAAAAATGCTTTGATTTGTATTCTAAACATCAATGGACACCAAATTGAATTGGGTCAAACTGTAATATTTTTCTTAAAGAATTGCTCTATTATACGTGTAGATCATAAATTTTTTTGTAAGTATAAATAATACTACCATACGGGCACAAAAATAATCTAACATCTTTCCTCACATTCTTGAAACCAAAGATTACTATAACCTAGAAGGCTAAAATTTTGGACAAAAAAAAACATCACACAATCTAACATTCACATTAATATATTGCATTTTAATCGTACAAAATTAATTTCTTTAATCTCAAACGTTTGAAAGCATCTAAGGCATACACTACATACTTTGTCCTAGATCTGAAGTTTAAATGGTTTGTTGTGAATGGTAATCATACAAGCACCAAAATCCACACCAATTATCAGTAAAATGGAGTAGAAGATGTGATTTACCAACCCCTATGTTACCAATGATAATGTACTTGAAAATATACTCATAAGACATCTTCAATATTTTTAAAAAGTGTTGGAACAAACATTGTTGTAGATCTGTTCACTATAATACATAACCCGAATTTCCAGCACTCGGGATTCTACTTAGATTGCCTTCTTATCTAGACACGCCAAGTGAAAATGGCAACACTTGTAGGGGAACATAAACCCTAGAGCCCTCATAGATATGTATGCAAATGTGGCCAAACAGGAAAGGAACACAAACTATTAGACAAAATGCTTCACGAAAAAATGTGTTCTCCCCCAAACTATGTTGGAATATTTGCCTCAATCCGTACTGACATGTAACTCCTGGAGGGAAAAGTTGCTATGACATTAATCATGTCTGGCTGACTAGCTATTCTGAATTCTCTTGAAATGTTCATATCACCGAGAAATAGTTGATGTCATGCCAATTGAAGTCTATCGCTGAGACCTATTGTGTTTAGTTGTCGAGCGGAGACCTCTAGCTGATAGAATGCTCTCATTGGGCATTGAGGGGACTCATAGTGACTGGGGGCTTTGGGGTGACTTGAACACTTGGGAAGAAGTCCTAGAGACTAAAGAATGTCTCACCGATAGCATATGGCCATCGAGGTAACACAAGGGTCTTGGGAAGAAGTCTTAGCAACGGTGGGTTGTCTCACCGAAAGCAATTCATTAGGATATGGGTGAGACCTATAGTGATTGAAATCATCAGAGTAGCTCAAGGCGATCAGTATGAGGTCTTGGTGAAGGTCAAATGTCTTGCCAACTCAGTAAGACATGAGCGCTTAGTGAAAGGTCTTGGTGAAAGACAAAAGTCTTGCTGAGTATTATTTGGCACTCAGTATGACTTAGGACCTTGGTATGAAGTCTTGGCGAAAGCAATGAGTCTCACCGACTGGTGGATGCTTCGGAACAACATGAAGACTCAGTGGGAGGTCTTGGTGAGAGCGAAATGTTTTTCCGATAGTATGAATCTTCGGTGTGACTTAGGATATCCATATGTGGTCTCACTGAAGAGCGATAGTTTTGCCGAAAGGAAAACTGAAGTCGATGCAACTTGTGAGCTTGGTAAAATGTCTTACCGATAGAGAAACTCTTGCTGATAGAAATGTAATGGATGTTGATGGATTCGGTATGACTCATGGTGTTTGCTATATCATCTTTCCGACTATTGGAACCTATGATGATATCAATAGTGAAGACTTTGTGGCATCGGGGAGACACTATTAGTGTCTCACCAATATGCCAACAAAGTTGAATGTTTCCTTTGAATTTTTGACCTTCCTATGTGGCATCTCATGGACCAATCAAAGGAAGCGAAATTCAAATGATTGGCAGTTAGATTTTTGCAACAGATGCGACATTCGAGTTGAACTGGATGCAAGGAAAAATCAATTGCTTGAAAGGAAATTGTCTATGATGGTTAATGGTGGATAAGGATGACCAGAAGGAAAAACTTAGAATGTGGTAATATTTAAATGATAACACTATGAGTTGGTTGAATATATAGAGAATAGTATTGTTGAGAACATGTCTGTAAGAGGTTGAATAGTGAATGAAGCTACTGTGAACTGATACCAGAGAGTTGTATCTCTGCATTGTGAGTAATTGTTTGTTACTGTAATACAAAGAGATTCAGCTTGGTGTGGTGGGTTATTTCTTGAAAGGGTTTCCCACATAAATCTATTGTTCATTTGTCTTTGAGTATTTTCTTTGTTTCTGTAAATCATTCATGTGTGTCTTAATTAGATTGTAATTTGGAAATTGAAAGTACTATATGCATTCTTCCCTGTGGTTTTGATGTTAGGAAAGTTGCTTCCACACCTATGCTTTCCTTACAAACTGCTCACCCCATAAAGAAATATTGTAGATTTTTTTTGGTAGAATAATAGGTTGGGGTTTGTTAGTAAGGACATCTAGCTTCACCATATTATATGACCTTGTGTTGGCATTTTAAATTTATACCAAAAAGTTTTCCATTCTTTTGTTTTAATTTTATTTAGTAACTATGAAACTCATGGTAATGTTAAAGACTTATATTAATGACAATTCTTTTAATTGATGAAACAACGAGGAAGAAATGGTGGGAAGGCTATGGATGCCTAAATTTACAAGGAAAATTTAATTTAATTTGACTCAATTATAGAATGCTCGCTAACTACAAGAAATATTATTTACTCAGGAATTAATGTGTTTTAACTTATTATGAAATCAAATGCATAAATAGAATGCAATCCATCACATTTTAGTGATGATATGTATTGAGAAATATATAATGATATGCGCACAACATGAATGACTCCATTAAGAGACATTTTCTTTATGATGTAAAAAGGAATATTATTTATTTCATATCTGTACTTGAAAGAATGGTTGATAGCACTTGTAGAGCATTAAGAAATTGATTCATTATAGAAATACTCTATACTATTATGTATACCAAAATTATACACAATGGTATACTATATTTGAACTATTGATTCTAAATCTCAAGTGATGTGAGATCAAAAAATGTTGTGACAAGAAATATAAAGGATACTCTATATATCAATTCAAAACAGTGATTGAAAAGTGATAATCTATAGCTAGTGAGTCATTTGAAATCTATCAATGAGATAGTATTGTTAGTGATACATATCAATCAATCAATGAGGCATTGTAAATAGAAAGTTTTCAGATAAAGCCAATGAGGCCATTCAATTGGTTTTTATTCCCTTAAAGGGTTTTCCAGTCAGGAAATTCTTTGTGTCATTATTATGTGATTGTATGGTTTATACTGCTTTTCATTTTAGTCTTGCTTCATTATAAAAGTTGTCTAAAATTGAATCAACTTGTATGAACATTGATTCACCCCTAGCCACCACCCCTCTCAGTGTTCATTGTACTCCAACATGAAAATATCAATATCATTGAAAGACAAGAAAATTCTATAAAAAATATTAAATTAATCATGGAATTTAGATGCACCCAAAGTCATTATGTAAAATTTGGATACAAATATTCAATTTTTGAGATGAACAATAAAATGGTGCCACCTTTCCCTGCTTTTGTTTTTTAGTGAGACCTTGCATGCTAAGTAATAATAATCCTTGAGAATGAAATAAGAATTTTGGGCTACTAAGTAATAATAATCCTTGAGAATGAGGAGGCATGGTTCAAAGCTACCTTACCATCCACTCCAGGTATGTCTCTCTCTAATATTTTATTTGGGTTATGTTATGTTGCTAATAATGTTGCAAATCAATATTGTGCATTTCTAAGTTGTTTTAGGTGGTTGTTGTGGAAGTGGTCCTCGCTCTAGCATTTTCCTTCTATGTTTTCTTAAAGGGTTTAGTTGAACAAAAAGAAAATTTATTTTTTGTTCTTCCATACTCCATTAAGAGACATTTTCTTTATGATGTAAAAAGGCATATTATTTATTTCATATATGTACTTGAAAGAATGGTTGATAGCACTTGTAAAGCATTGATAAATTGATTCATTATAGAGATACTCTATATTACTGTGCATACCAAAATTATACACAATGGTATATTGTATTTGAACTATTGCTTCTAAATCTCAAGTGATGCGAAATCAAAAAATGTTGTGAAAAGAAATAGAGATGATACTTTATATATCAATTCAAAATAGTGATTGAAAAGTGATAATGTATAGCCAATGAGGCAATTGAAATCTATCAATGAGATAGTATTGTTAGTAAAACATATCAATCAACTAGTTAGGCATTGTAAACAGAAATTTTTCAGATAAAGCCAGTGAGGCAATTCAAGTTATTTTTATTTCCCTAGAAGGTTTTCCACTCAGGAAGTTATTTGTGCCATTATTATGTGATTGTATGGTTTATATTGCTTTTCATTTTAGTCTTCTTTCATCAGAAAAAAGTTGTTTACAATTGAGCCAATTTGTATGAACATTGATTCACCCCCCTCCCATTGTTCATTGCACTCCAACATGAAAATCTCGATATCATTGAAAGACAAGAAAATTCTATAAAACATATAAAATTAATCACGGAATTTAGATGCACCCAAAGTCATTATGTAAAATATGGATGCAAATATTCAATTTTTGAGATGAACAAGTAAAATGATGCCACCTTTCCCTGTTGTTCTTTTTTACTGAGGCCTTGCATACAGGGTTATTTTCACTTTAGGAAAAGTTGGTATTCGGGTGTATTTTAAACTTACATTTGAAAGTGATAGGAATTAAGCATGGTTGGGAGATACCTTACCACCCACTCCAGGTATGTCTCTTTAAAATATTTTATTTTGGTTATGTTATGTTGCTAGTAATGTTACAAATCAATAATGCCCATTTCTGAGTTGTTGTAGGTGGTTGTTGTGGCAGTGATCCTCGCTCTAGCATTTTATTTCTATTTTTCTTTCTTCCCTTTGTTTGGAATAAGTTGTTTGAGTACATTTCTATCAGCCTCTACTCACCTTTGGTATGAACTTCTTGATCATACATTTGTTTATGCTCTATGTGTGTTTATCAGATCATTGTTTTTCATGTTCCTTTTGCAAATGTAGTTTATATTGTGGCTTTTTTCTATAGTTACCAAGCTTTGTAACAAGGGAATATTAATTTTATGATTGAAATATTATATATTAGTTAGGTCTATAGAAATATATAGCTCACAAATTTTGATTAATAATTGCTTAAAGTTGCTCATATTTGTTGTCAAACAAATTTTATGGGATGATGTGCATGCATTCCTAGCTCTATGAAATGTATGTAGTGCCCACCCCGTTTCGGTCATCATTGATGTCAAGTAAGTAGTTGTTAGTAATGTCATGATGATGTGATTTTATTATTTAATTTAATTTTTAGGGTTATGAGATAACACTAATAATATGTTTGGATTTGATTAATAAAATTAATTTAATATTCGTTGGGAGTTAGTTATTTAAAATAATCAGATTAAATGAGGAAAGGTAATTATCATTTAATGATTAAATTCAATTAATAAATTTAAAAGTGATAAAATATTAAAGAGGATTAAATATTAAAATTAAACTTAAGTTTAAATAAATTACGGTAAAAATATTTATTCAATTATATTTTAATTAAAAGTTAAATATTTATGAAAATTTGTTTTAGTTAAAATTTAGAGTTAAGTGGAAGTAATTTAAAACAAAAGAAGTTATTGGTTGAAATTAAATAAATAAATATATAAAGTAATGATTAATTAAAGTGGGTAAATAAAAATTAGTTATTTTTTTTGAAAATCTTTTACGGAGGAGAAAGAGGAGTTAGGGCGGTTGAACGGAGAATTTGGTATTTTCTTTAAGAGGAGGCAAGAAAAAAATTTAGGGGAATTCTACACTAACCAAGGGTTTGAAGATGCAGCAAAAGTTTTAGGCGTAATTGCTGGCTGATCCATCCTTCAACCTCAATAAATTACTACTCTTGTCTGGAAGGGATCGAGGAAAGGTATTTTTTTTCATTCATGATCAATAAAAATAAGTTGCGGATATTTTGGAGTGGTTTTTTTTCCAGTTGGAGTTTTTCACGTAAATTGGTGTTGTTCTCTTTTTACCTCTGTGACCTATCTTTTTACCTTGTGCAAATTATTTTATGAATAATTTTAGGACTTCATAAATATTCTATTTAAACTAGAGGCTTGATGAGTTTTCATTAAAGTAGATTATTCTTTTGATTTAAAGCAAAGCTTGAAATAAATAATAGGTGCATTTGTGGATGTTATTCTGTCAATTGAATGTAAAGATTTTAGTGTGTAATCATTGAATTTGTACAGATTGTTTCCATATAATTTCTTTAATAAAATTTTTGTTGAAGCGGTTCAGAGATTGGCTATAAACAATTCAACATGGAATCCTTCCAACACAGATAATTCAATTTTTGCATATCCCCTCTGCCTGCACACGAGCATCCTACCATTACAAGGTGCACATTATAATTATTATTTTTATATACGTATAATCTAGTAAAAGCTTTATTGTATGTGCTTTTAATACCAACCCTAGTTCATAATTGTGTAGAAACCCTAGTGATTTGTAAACTAGTGCCACCAAGTAGAATAGTTAATAAAATCAACATAAATTTATGTTTACAGAAATTGATGTCAAAACAAAAGAAAATAAAATAAAATAAATTTAAATAAAATTTGAGTAATAATGATAATAATTACCATCCATTGAGAGTCATAGTTAAGTTGTGATATAAAGAAAATAAAATTAACTTAACAAGTTAAAGATTAATCTAATTTTAACCTATAAAGATTTATTGTTTTAATAAATCTAATATTATTTCTCCTGCGCATAAGTCACGTATTTGTGCCTACTTTTCTTTCGCCCTTAGTCTTGCGAATAACATTTAATAATAATACAAGTAAATGGCGATATTTCCAATTTCCAAAATTCATTTTCTAAAATAAATGGCTGCTCACATTTTTGCAACCGTAACCATCTCCAACTTGGAGGAAAGCTTGATTCGTGTGTCTTCTCTGATGTCGTCCATGAGCAGATTGTTCAAGCGAAGAAATTGAGGACTAATGCGCAGATTATATAATTCTCTTGATTTGCGCCATGTTTCTGGCCTTGCCAGTTATCTCCATTCAGTCAAAGCTGAGAGAAATTGATGTTATTGGATACAGTGCTTAGATGAGATCCTTCACATAGTCTGGTAATCTAAATTTTTAAAATCTCCCCGAATATATAGGCAAAATTATCACAGCTGCAACATTAGACTTGCAAAAGTGTAGTAAATTAAATAGTCACTCTGAAACCCTTGGCAGCCTGTCCCTGTCACAGCAATTAGAGTTGAAACATTGTACAAAATTAAATAGCCTCTCTGATTTCTTTGTCAACCTGTCTGAGTTAGGGCATTTGAATTACCAACTACATATATGAGTAACTTTCTATTTATTCTGAATTTATATATATATATTTTGATTACTTATATAGATAAGTATAGACACCTAATTATAGGTTAAAAGATTTGAGTGAAGGTAGTCTTTTATATTTAGAATTTATGAGGATATTTCAATATATAAGTAGATTTGTATGATGAGTATTATTCAAAAGAAAATGGTTCGTATTTATATAATATGTTTATAAAATATGAATAATTTCTTTAATTGTTTTGTTTATGATTTTATGGTGGTGTAAAAGTAAATTATGAATCGAGTGTAATTTTATTTTATGGTAAGTGAAGTAATAAAAGGTGATAAAGAATTTTAAATTAGATAGTTGATTTGTAAATAAAGTATTGAATTTGCTTTAGAAAATAAAAGAATTGGGTAAATAATTAAAGTGAAAATGGTTATTTCGCTAGGTTGTTTAGTAAAATATTATTTAACAAAGGATTTTAACCGAATAAACATTATTGAAATAGGTATTTAATTTTGTTGTAGATAAATGAACTGTGTTTAGTTAAAGTAAATCGATTTATATAGTTAATTAAGTTTTAGGGTTCACTAAAGGAGATAAGTGATTCTACATTTACGTAGTTTCTTTTACTGGAAGGTTAAATGATAAAGTTATTTTTATGTGAGGATAAATCCCAGGTTCATAGGTTAATTAATTTAAATGATACTGATTAAAATGTTAAATGGTTTTAATTACTTTTTTGTTATCTAATGAGTCTGTGAATAATAATTATTTATCAAACTACTATGTGAAATAATTTATTAGTGCCATCACCATAGTATTATAATAAAGTTGTAAATTATAGAATTGTCATCTTAGTATTATATTTTAAAGTTATAATTAGAATTCGTATTAAACTTGATGGAGTTGGTTATCTTATAAATGATATAGTTATTTTAAATATAATTATTTGTAGTAAATACTCTCTTAATTTAAATTAAGTGGATATATTAAAATAAGTGGTAAAAATGTTGAAATAATGCTTAAATTAAAGGAAGGTCTTTATGGTTATAATGTGTGAGTAAATGTGTTTTAAACAAAGTGTTGTGATTACTGGTTAAGTGTTATTTAATTGTTTTAAGATGGGTGTTATTTGTGGGATATTTATGGAGATGTCTCAATGGCCTGTTCATTGTAAGTGTTTGAAGATAGTGTTCTTAAAGGTTGATGTGTTGATGGTTTCCTTGTATGGAATTATTCCTTAAGACTTTGTGATTAATGTGTTTATGTTCAGAAAACGATTTATTTATAGGAGTTATAAAATTAGAATTATTAGGTAGTTAAGTTAGGTATTATGTTATTGAGTAGGTTAGTAAAGTGATTAGAGAGAGAGTTTCCTTATGTTAATAATTTGGGTAACATTGATAGATTAGTTTATTCTCAATTTGATTAATTTCAAGTGGGATAGTTAACTTAGAAATAATGAAAAGTAGAGTTTTGTATGTAGATAATATTGGCGATAAGGATTATTTCTGTTTAGGTGGGAGAATTGATTTATAAGATAAATGGAAGTAAATAAATTTGAAAACTTTAAATAGTTGGGTATTACGACAAAGGCTAGTGAATGATTGTTGATTCGATAAATGTTTTGATTAATTATATTTAGTTAAACAAAGGGTTTATGTAAATGAATAAAATTAGATGATCTTTTCTAAGTCAATTTCCCTCATATTCTTTTAATAGTTGTTTTGTGGGATTTCTATAAGAACAGTTCTAGAAAATACTTGTGATTGATATTAGGATCAAATTGTTGGTTTGAGTGGGTTGATCTTCAAAGGGAGATTGTTGTTATAATGTGTAAATGGGAATATAATTGTGTTTGAAAGAGTATACTTGTGAATAGTGTCTTACGACTTAAACCATTAGATTTTATTTTCACTTCGCAATATTGTGCTATCCTTAAATGTTGGAAATGATTGATCTTTAAACTAATGTTCTTTTTAAAATGTTTCAAGTTACTTCTTATTGAATGAATGGATATATTATTAGAATGTGTGGTTTTATGGATTCTTTCAATGTGACTTTTCCTAAGTTGATTTTTGAGTTGGAGTTTTTCTCTCATTTTATTTATGTTGCTATTCGTTGGGAACCAGTATGTGTTCTTTTGTTCTTTACCTAAGTGGAAAATTGGTTAATGTTATCTTTGTCATGATTGGTGGTTCTGCTTGAGTTGTTAATGAGTCAAATGGAAAAGCTCTTTGAATTATGGGTATTCCGAGAGGAGAAAATAGAGGTTTCCCTTGGATGTCCGATTTAGTTCGTATTGAAGTTGTTGATGTTGTTTAAGGGAGTTGTTGATCTTATTTTGATGTATTCTCTCATCATAATTGAATTGAAAATAGTTCTTCAAGGTTTTGTTTTTATTGTTGTCAGATTTTCATGGGGAAACCCTAGTGTAACTTTATGAGAATCTTCCAGAGGTTTATTTTACTATTGGTTAATGTTCCTCCTTTTATGTTCCCTTGTTGTGGCAAGTGTTTTGGTTTCATGTTTTTGAAAGGGTTGTACATGAATCATTGAGATTTTGATTATGTATTTATGGCAAGATGGGTAATGCCTTGCATGGTTCTCTGTTGTGATCTAATGTACTTGTTATGTTGTACAACCCTTGGATTTTGGTTTTATGTTTTGAGTGTCTAGAGAGAGAGAGTGGCTCTAAGTGGGTGGTCGGCGCACAAAGGGGCGCCAGGATAGCCCTCGTTAGAGTGAATTTAATAAGTGATAATTTAAATAATTAATTAGGGGGTGGGTAGAATCACATTAAAAAGATAATTGATGCCTCATCCGCCTTTGAGTGCTACCACAGATTAAAGGGGATTGAGAAGGCCGTGGTTGGCAAGATCGTTGCCTTGTCTTCATGAAAGGTTAACGGTTCCGCATGAGCAACCCTATGGAGTGGTACCTTGAGATAGGAAGCCTGGATAACCATAGATGGAGGCGGCTCCTAGCGCTCGAGTGCCTGGATAATTCGTCAGTAGACGGAGGCGGCGCCTTGCGATAGTGGTAGCCTGGATAATCCATGTTAAGCCATGCGAAGACACTCTCCTCTAACACTCCTTCTTATGTTGCTTCTTTGGAAATCCTCTGGAAGTGGGTCTTTGTCTTGAATTGATGGATCGTAGTTGTTTTGAATTGATTTATGGTTTTACCCTATTTTGATCTTTGGTGTATTCTTTGGTCTTGTGTAAATCTTGTGGATAAATTGGGTCTCGACCTTGTACTCTTATGGTACTGTGATATGATGTTATTTTGTTGGTTAATGATCATCCTTTGCTTATTTGTTTGCTGGTTATTGCTTTGATTTATGTGATGAGATTTATGACTCCTGTATGTGGTTGATTATGTCATTCTAATTCCTGAGTGTTATGATACCTTGGTATGTTGTTGAGTCTTGTGGTTCCATGTTTGGATGTTCTTGGTTGAGGTCTCTTTCTTGTTAGCTCCTAGCACGGGGGGTGGGTCTTCGGACTCACATGGTCGGGTGGAACGTGCTATGCACCCCATTGGGTCCCCAGTCGAGGATCGAGAGGTGCGGATTGGTGCTATTGCAGCGACTCCAAAGTTGTATTTGTCTTGGAGCCAGTTTTGATGCTAGTATTCATCTATTCATTTTGTATCATGGTATCTTGTGTATGGTTTCCATTTATGTTTGGGAACACTTTTACATCATTGTACTTTTTGAACATTGTACTGTAATGAAATATTAAACTTGGTGTGGATATTGACCATAGTAGTTGTTATTCAATGTGTTATGTAATCATGCATATGTTGTATTTATGTGCAGATGGCTTCTTATCAATGAATTTTTCATGTATGTGTTATATTTTTTATTGTTAATGATTATATCTTTGGA
Organism: Sequoia sempervirens; assembly: GCA_007258455.2. Lineage (NCBI taxonomy): Eukaryota > Viridiplantae > Streptophyta > Pinopsida > Cupressales > Cupressaceae > Sequoia > Sequoia sempervirens. The sequence goes on along the minus strand of VDFB02058242.1, from coordinate 289,186,406 downwards.
TTTTATTCTTTATTGATGTTGTATGGATCTAAGTCGTGTAATGACTCTTCGTGTACCCCAAGGGATGTATGTGTTAATGAATCTATTTAATTGAAATTCATGTTATGACTTAATGTGTATTACATGTATGTTATGTTTATTTAAAAAAAAATTGTGTTGTAATTATTGTGTTAATGTCCTTTGGGGTTCGCACGGCGGGGCATTACAATGTATCTACACCTTATGTGTTTGGAGTTATGAACCACTTTTGTGAACACCATAGAAAATTCCAAGGAGCTTAAAATTTCAATTGGAGAAAATTAGCTATAGTATGAGATCAATCACGAGAGAATTTTTTGCTTAAATTTTTCTTTATTGAATTTTGTACATAAGTATTTGTGAAAGATGTGGTATTTAGAAGTGGCAATTGCTTCTACAATTTTTGAGAAGAATCCACTAACAATTATGCTTTAATGGATGTCCAAACCCTCTTCCAAAGCTCCAATTTGAGTAAAGGCAGGGAGAATGTTAGTAAAGGTTGGAGAGTCTAGCTTTACACTTGCTAGTTGCATTTGCTTAGAAGTTTCTAAGGCCTTTTCAAAAAATCCATTTTGAACATATCCTATAATGATCGAATTCGATGAGACCACATTTCTTTGAGGCATTTTTCCAAATGGTTCATGTGCTTTTCTATGCTTCCACATTTTGCATGCATGTCTATTAGGGCACTTGCATCCTTTATGTTTTTAATGGATGTACATGCCCTATTCCAAAGCTCTCTTTTTGGCATGGGTAGAGAGGATGGTGGGAAACGTTGTGGAATATGTCTTTACACCTTCCAATTGAATTTTCTTGAAATTTTCTAAATCCTTATCAACGAGGTATTCCATTAGTATCCTACAATAATCACATTCCATAAGATGACATTTACTTTGAGGCATTATGCCAAGCAGTTCGTATGCCTTGTCTATGATTGTCTATTTTCCATATTTTTTTACCAGGATACTTGCAACTACAACATCTGAGAAAAGCTATCTAGAAGGTGTTGATGCACTCCAAGCTATCTAGAATGAATTTAGATTATATATTGGCTAGTAATTGGTGCAACACAGGTGTACATTCAGAAGAGTTTGTGATTTATTATAGTTGTGATTCATTTTTACAATTTAATAGAGGTTTTCCTTTAATTTAAAGATAGGGAATCACTGCTATTAATACTAGTGTAGTACAGGCTACGAGGGTTTGGGATTTGGGGCATGACATATATGTGTACAAATATATCTAAGAATTGCTTAAATTTTCTCAAATTTCTTGTCAAACATATTTTATGGGATGATGTGCATGCACTCTAAGCTTTGTGAAATGTATCTACATCTTACATGTTTGGAGTTATGAACCACTTTAGTGAACCCCATAGAAAACTCCAAGGAGCTTCAAATTTCATTTAGATAAAAATAGTTACAATATGAGATCAATCAAGAGAGAATTTGTGCATAATTTTTTCTTTATTGAATTTTGTACATAAATATTTGCGAACGTTGTGGTATTTGGAATTGGCACTTGCAACTACAATTTCAGAGAAGAATCTGCTAACAATTATGCTTTGATGGATGTCCATACCCTCTTCCAAAGATCCAATTTGACTACACACAAGGAGGATGTTGGTAAAGACTAGAGAGTTTGGCTTTACACTTGCCAGTTGCATTTTCTTAGAAGTTTCTAAGGCCTTTTCAATAAATCTATTTTGAACATATCTTGCAATAATCGCATTCCATGAGACCAAATTTCTTTGAGGCATTTTTCCAAATGGTTCATCTGCCTTATCTATGCTTCCAAATTTTTCATGCATGTTTATCGGGGAACTTGTATCCTTTATTCTTTTGATGGATGTGCATGCTTTGTTCCAAAGCTCTCTTTTTGGAATAGGAAAAGAGGATGCTAGGAAAGATTTTGGAATACAACTTTATACATACCAATTAAATTTTCTTGAAAGTTTCTAAAGCCTTATCAACAAATGTATTACATGGATATCCTACAATCATCATGTTCCATGAGATGACATCTACTTTGAGGCATTATGTCAAACAGTTGACGTGCCTTATCTATGCTTGTCCATTCTAGATAGATTTTTACCAGGGTAGTTGCAACTAGAACATATGAGAAATGCTATATAGAAGTTGTTGAAACACTCCAAGCTATCTAGAATGAATTTACATTTTATATTGGCTGGTAATTGGTACAACATAGGTGTACATTCAAAAGAGGTAGTGATTTATTATATATAAAGATAGGGAATCGCAGCTATTATTACTAGTGTAGCACAGGCTATGAGGGTTTAGGATTGTGGGCATGACATATATGTGTACAAAAATATCTAAGAATTGCTTAAATTTTCTCAAATTTCTTATTAAACATATTTTATGGGATGATGTGCATGCACTCCAAGCTCTCTGAAATGTATATGCACCTTACGTGTTTGGAGTTCTGAACCACTTTAGTGAACGCCATAGAAAACTCCAAGGAGCTTCAAATTTCATTCAGAGAAAATTAGTTACAATATGAGATCAATCAAGAGAGAATTTGCGCATAATTTTTTCTTTATCAAATTTTTTATATAAGTATTTGTGAAGGATGTGGTATTTGGAAGTGGCACTTGCAACTACAATTTCTAAGAAGAATGCACTAATAATTATTCTTTGATGGTGTACCATCAAAAATTAGACCCTTCCCATTTTCATGGTCTTTTATGTCTTGTTTCATAGTGTTGGAGCTATGTTGCTTTGATTTTGATGTATCTTGGCTTGAACATGCTTATTTCTGTGTTAAAATTCAAAGAACGATGTCTTGTGAAGGTGTTCTGAAGTCTTGTAAGACATTTCTACATTCTTCTAGACTCCATTTAATGGAATTCACCTAAAAAACACCTTTTCACTCATCAACAAGTCATATTTTGATTGTTGTAAAGTCTTGTAACAAGATTTCATGCTTTTCTAGGCATATTTTCACTATTTACACCTTTCTCATGCTTTATTTTGTCTTTTATGCTATGATATTCTTATATTAAGTTTATTTTTGGGTCTTATCTTCACAAACAACATTAAACATGACTTAATTTTTTACACTTGTTTTTGGGTCCCAAGTGGAACTCATTTGACAAGGGTGGCGAATGAGCCCCCCTTGGCTCCAAATTCAAAATAATTCAAAATTTCTTTAAGGATTTTACTCAAATTTATTTCATGTCAGCTTGTGATGAGGTATGAACAAATAGTAAGGCACAAGATACCTCATTTTACATCTCCTACACAATCTCCTCATTCAAGCATTCAATATCCTAACATATTTAAGCAATTTTCAAGCACTCAAGCATCTTGAATAATCAATTAAATCACTTTCAAGCACTTTAGAGCAGCCATTGACATCACTTCATCTTTGCATATTCAAGGATGTGGTAATTTTGTAATACTTTCATGTTATTCATTTATCATCTCCTTTGCATTTCATTCATTTCTATTGGGTTTGATTACCAAATTGGGGTTTGACCAAGGCAAACCCCTATTCACTAATCTTTGAACATTTTTCCCCTTTACATGTGTCTTTACAGCCTCTGTTTTATAGACTTGACAGGTGTAAAAGTGTTGAAAAGTGGATTTCAAGTCAACTAGGATCTTCAAATCAATCGATCATCTATTCAAACAATTTGAGTGACTTTCAACCCATTTTCTACAGAGTTGACCTTGACAACTTAATATTCAGACTTTGCGGGATCTGGAGTAGCACTATTCTCTTATGATTTTCCAGAAATCTTGGGGAGGACTAATTCAAAACCCCTTGGTGAATGAGTCCCACCTACAATCTAAAAAATCTACATTTTGTGCTATTAATTTTTGGATTTGATTGTGTTTTGGTTTTTCACATCAACGTTTCGAATCATACTACATGATCCATCATCAGGATGAAAGAGAGCTGGAGGAGAGGAGAATGATTGTTGCAGAACAAAGCAAGCTAAAAAGAGAGAGAGGAGACACAAGGAAGGGGACACAAGGAAGGAGGCACACGGTTCGAGGTTGAGGGTGGATTAAAAATGTTTAAAGAATAAGATAATTGTAAATATGAATAAATAGAAAAAGAAATAAAGAAATAAAGACATAAATGATATAGGTGTAAATTAAGGATAAAAATAAAATGAAAAGAAAAAGAAAAATTAAATAGTAAGAGATAAACAAACCAAAATGGGAAGAAAAAAAAATAATAAAATAAACATAAGAATGATGAGGAATACATGAAAGCGATAAAAGAGATAAATAAAGATGAATAAAAATAAAAAAACAAAATAATATAGGAACAAGGATTAAAACAAAATAAAAGTGATAAATAGCAAAATAAATAAGTGACCAACAAAGAAAATTGAAAATAAAAAACAAAATAAAGAGAAACTAAAATAAGGATTAAAACAAAATAAGATAAAGAAAAAAGAAAAAAGAAAAACTAAAATCAAAATTAATGAGATGAACAACCAAATAAAATGAAATATAAAGAAAATAGAAAATAAAATGATATAAATATAAAATAAAATAAATAAAATAGAATAAAGAAAATGAAAAAGTAAAATAAAGAAGAACAAGAATAAAAATTAAAGCGATAAGAAAACCAAAATAAAACAAATACAAAGAAAATTGAAAAAAAATAAATAAATAAAATAAAATAAATTGATATAATCATAAAATAAAATAAAATAAAACAAAGAAAATGAAAAATAAAAATAAAATAAAGAAAAACGAAAATTAGGATTAAAGAGATAAACCAAACAAAATAAAACAAAATACCAAGAAAATTGGAAATAAAAATAAAATAAAATAAATGATATAAATATACAATACAATAAATAAAATAAAATAACGAGTAATGAAAGAAACTAACAAAATAAAAATGAAATAAATCAAGTAAAATAAAAATAAATAAAATAAGATTAAGATAAAAGAGATAAACAAACCAAAATAAAACAAGTGACAAAGAAAATAAAAATAAATAAAATAAAATGATATAACTATAAAATAAAATACATCAAATAAAATAAAGAAAAAGAAAAAGAAAAACTCAAATCAAAATTAAAGAGATGAACAGACCAAATAAAACAAAAAACAAAGAAAATTGAAAATAAAACAAAATAAAATGAAATGAAATAAATATAAAATAAAATAAATAAAATAAAATAAAGAAAAATGAAAAAGAAAACTAAAATTAAAATTAAGATAAAAGAAACTAACAAAATAAAATGAAAATAAATCAACTAAAATGAAAATAAATAAAATAAAATTAAGATAAAAGAGAAAAAGAAACCAAAATAAAACAAGAGACAAAGAAAATTGAAAAAAAATAAAAATAAATTATAACTATAAAATAAAATAAATCAAATAAAATAAAGAAAAAATGAAAGAAACAACAAAATAAAAATAAAAATATATCAAGTAAAAGTTACAAAAGAACAAACGATAATTCTAATGAATAATAGTAAAAATAAAAGAAAGAAACTAACAAAATGAAATGAAAATAAATCAAGAAAAATAACAATAAAAATAAATAAAATAAAATTAAGATAAACAAACCAAAATAAAACAAAAGACAAAGAAAATTGAAAATAAAATAAATAAAATAAAAAGATATAACTATAAAATAAAATAAATCAAATACAATAAAGAAAAATGAAAGAAACTAACAAAATAAGAATAAAAATAAATCAAGTAAAAGCTTCAAAGGAACAAATGATAATTCTAATGAAAAATAATAAAAATAAAATTGAGAATTAAAAATAAATAAATAAATTAACTAAAGAATGATAAGTAAAGAGACAAAGACGAATTTGATAAAGGACAAAATAAAATAAAATAAAATTATATTGGTTAAGAAGCAACTAGTAAACCAAACAATATTAAAATAATAAATTAACAAAGAAGGGAGATAAACAAAGAGCAATAGAAAACTAAAGCTAAGAGTAAGGACCCAATACAAGGAGGTAAAGTGACCAACCGAAAAGAGCAGGATAATTACAAGAGGGGGGGAAGAGGACAACCGACAAAAGAGGGGACGAAAAGGCATGAAAGAATGATAAGTAGAAGGAAGAAACAAAAAGAGAACCAAAGGGGATAGAGGAAAAACAAGAGACAGTCAAGAGTGGTTAAGATGGTGGTTTCTAAGGCTGGATAAAAAAGGTTGCCAGGCAAGGCTGAGATTCCAACCCTCATCACGATTTAAGTTGGCGGGATGATTGCTAATTATGATGGCTTCCTTGAGTTTTCTCTTAAAAAAGTTGTCTTCTTTGTATAAAACTTGAAAGTCTTCTAGACAGATGTGGTGTTTGGTGAGAGAAGAGTGCTCTGCGAGAGTGGATTTGAAGACCCAGTCATGCTTGATGTCTGCACTATGCTCTTTGATTCTAGTCCTAAAAGAGCGGCATGTTTCCCCTATATAAGGGATGCCACAAGAGCAAACCACCTTGTAAACACCTGATTCAAGAAGGATGTCTTTTGCATCCTTAAGAGAAGGAATGAGGTTTCTCAAAGTCGAAAAGGGCTTGAAGGTGCAACGAAGTCCTTTCTTGAGGAGGATCTTGGAAATTTTGTGGGAGATGCCTTCAATATAAGGAAGGGAAGCGCAAGGAAGGATATTCGATTTGGAGGTATTGGTTTGGGGATGGAGACTTGCTCTGGTTTGGTTGAAAGCTTTAGAGATTGATTGTGGAAACTTGATATCGTTAAAATCTACATTTTGTCAGAAATCAACTCTTGGTTGTCAAAAATCGGTTCTTGACACTTTTTCAATAGTAGGAGGACTGATTCACCACCCTTGGCGAATGAGTCCCACTGTGAAAAACCAAAAAAATTCATCAGTGTTCCAAAAATTCCTGAAAACTCACACATAATCTAGGTGCACTCAAATTTGACCCTGTACTTTCTATTCTACATATTTCTTTCAATTTCTTCATATTTCATAGTTGTTTGCATATCACACTGTGTTTTCAAAAATAACTTAAATTGCACTTTTACATTCATTCTAGATCATTTTAATCAATCAGTTGCATTTATTTTAGTTCAATTACATCATATTACATTGCATACTTCTTAATTTGAATGATACATAAGCATTTTAGGATCTAATATCTCACCTTTTGGGTGAAAAACCCTATAAGAGTTAGAGAATCCATTGGGTCCTAAAATCTATGTTTCAAATGTATGTCTAGACCCTCTTCCAAAGCTCCAATTTGAGTAAAAGCAGGGAGGATGCTGGTAAAGGCTAGGGAATCTAGCTTTACAGTTGTCAGTTGCATTTGCTTAGAAGTTCCAAAGGCCTTTTCAAAAAATCCATTTTGAACATATCCTATAATGATGGCATTCCATGAGACCACATTTCTTTGAGGCATTTTTCCAAATGGTTCATGTGCCTTGTCTATGCTTCCACATTTTGTATGCATTTTTGTCAGGGTGCTTGCATCCTTTATGCTTTGGATGGATGTGCATGCTTTGTTCCAAAGCTCTCTTTTTGGCACAGGTAGAGATGATGCCAAGAAAGGTTGTGGAATACAACTTTACATTTTTCAATTGAATTTTCTTGAAAATTTCTAAATCCTAATTAATGAATGTATTCCATGAATATCTTGCAATCATCACATCCCATGAGATGACATTTACTTTGAGGCATTATGTCAAACAGTTCACATGCCTTGTCTATGCTTGTCCATTCTGCATACATTTTTACTAGGGTAGTTGCAACTACAACATCTAGGAAAAGTTTTCTAGAAGTTGTTGATGTACTCCAAGCTATCTAGAATGAATTTACATTTTACATTGGCTGGTAATTGCTGCAACATAGGTGTACATTCATAAGAGGTTGTGATTTATTATAGCTATGATTCATTTTTACAATTTAATAGAGGTTTACCTTTAATTTAAAGATAGGGAATCATTGCTATTATTACTAGTGTAGTAAAGGCTACGGGGGTTTGGGATTTGGGGCATGACATATATGTGTACAAATACATCTAAGAATTGCTTAAAATATCTCAAGTTTCTTCTCAAACATATTTTATGGGATGATGTGATTGCACTCCAAGCTCTCTAAAATGTATCTGCACCTTACGTGTTTGAAGTTATGAACCACTTTAGTGAAGTCCATAGAAAACTCCAAGGAGCTTCAAATTTCATTCAAAGAAAATTAGTGACAATATGAGATCAATCAAGAAAGAATTTGTGCATAAATTTTTCTTTATTGAATTTTTTACATAAGTATTTGTGAAGGATGTGGTATTCAGAAGTGGCACTTGCAACTACAATTTCTAAGAAGAATTGACTAACAATTATGCTTTGATGGATGTCAAGAACCTCTTGCAAAGCTCTAATTTGAGTACAGGCAGGGAGGCTATTGGTAAAGGTTGGGGAGTCTAGATTTACATTTTCTAGTTGCATTTTCTTATAAGTTTCTAAGGACTTTTCAAAAAATCCATTTTGAACATATCTTGCAATGATGGCATTCCATGAGACCACATTTCTTTGAGGCATTTTCCAAATGGTTCATGTTCCTTGTCTATGCTTCCACATTTTGCATGCATGTATATGAGGGAACTTGGATCCTTTATGCTTTTGATGGGTGTGAATGTCATGTTCCAAAGCTCTCTTTTTGGCACAAGCATAAAGGATGTTGGGAAAGGTTGTGGAATATGGCTTTACACCTACAAATTGAATTTTCTTGAAATTCTCTAAATCCTTATCAATGAATGCATTCCATGAATATCCTGCAATCATCACATTCCATGAGATGACATCTATGTTGAGGCATTATGTCAAATAGTTCACATGCCTTGTCTATGCTTGTCTAGTCTGCGTACATTTTTACTAGGGTAGTTGCAACTACAACATCTAAGAAAAGCTATCTAGAATGAATTTACATTTTATATTGGCTGGTAATTGGTGCAACACAAGTGTTCATTCATAAGAGGTTGGGATTTATTATAGCTGTGATTCATTTTTACAATTTAATAGAGCTTTGCCTTTAATTTATAGATAGGGAATCACTGCTATTATTACTAGTGTAGCACAGGCTATGGGGGTTTTGGATTTGGAGCATGACATATATGTGTACAAATATATCTAAGAATTGCTTAAAGTTGCTCAAATTTATTGTCAAACATATTTTATGGGATGGCGTGCATGCACTCCAAGCTCTCTGAAATGTATCTGCACCTTATGTGTGTGGAGTTATGAACCACTTTAGTGAACTGCTTTCTATCATGTTCATCTCCACCTATTGGTTCATTGTTGCATGTTACTACACAAAACTTCTAGTGTTATACTTGTTGCTAAGTTTTGATTAAAATAATAACATTGACTTTTTGAATATATCAATAAAATTAAGTGATTGAATCTTCCTTTTTCGAGTTAAAATACATGTTATTTTATGCTTCCTCACCTTTTTCTTCATATTATTATCCTCCCCTCTTTTATTATTATTTTTAAGGAAAGCATATCTAATAAATCTTGTTCACATTCATCAATGAAGAAATATCATTACATGATACACATAAAGTTTGTTAACACTACCTTTGGAGTGTGAAACAGAATAAGTTCCACAATATACTTTAAAAAATTATTTTATTTTTATGGCACCATAATAATGTATTTTCACTTGAATCAAAATTAGGACATTGCATTTAAAAGTGATGTAAGAAAAAAATCAATGGATAACCATGCTATGATATATTGTTAAGCCAACATTGACTATATCATTCCAAAAATTAATAAAAAATAATAATTTGGAAAAAAATTATGAAAATTTATCTTTATCAATTCTCAATAAAGCACACAATTTAAAAAAAAAAAAAAATTATAAAAATAATTTTATTTAGGTCAAATTATGATGATTGTATACAATATATTGGTCCTTAAAAAAGTGATTGTTAAAATGTGGCTTTTATACATGACTATTAAAAAATTATTTTTTTATCATATAAGTATTATAATAATTTACATATTTGAAAACTAGACTCAAAATACTACATTTCATATTGTTTGACTTTTATGTTTTTCACTTACTGTTTCATACTAGAGAGCATAATAAGACATTTGGTACATCTTTACTAATATATTTTGCACATTTGACTAGTCTTGAAATCAATTTTTGCATTAGAAAAAGCAATTTCTTTTCTGTTGTTATGCTTGTTTTTACATGTTAAGATTTTTGATTTAATTTTTATTTATACTAGCTATATAAATATATTTCCACATCAGGATTTTTTTATCTGAAAATTGTCAGATTCCAAATAGTTTGTTAAGTCTACTACAAATTTTATGTTGCATGTGGAAAAACTAGACATCATTTTTTTTGCAAGTGGTGTTGGTAGTCTTTCTAAATGTATCCTTCTTTTCTGCAGGATCATGTGAATGACATTGATTTTAATTATATAGATTATGCGAGACAGAGTTTTTAGCAATACAATTTATTGAAGTATTCGCAATTAAATGTTTGAAATTCTAGACTTTTCTCAGAACGAAATTATGCGAGAGATCTTAGCAGTGCTGCTAATGGAAGAATATGAAGTTTGAATATGTAATTTGCCTAATTCCCACTATACAACCAATTATCTGTACATTATTAAACCGGTGGCTTGGTACATCCAAAATTTAATTATAATTGGATTTGTCAACTATTTTGTATCATTATTGTAGATTTTGAAACATAGGCAAGAAACATGAAACAATATTAACAAACAAAGATCTTTATTAATACATAAACAGTAAGCTTTTATTCAACTTCTCTTAATGAATTACAATTTGCAGAATATATTATTATAGGCTGCATACATAGAATTCAGAGCATCGAAGAATACACTGAATACTTAATAAAGAATATACATATTTAAGAAATTTCCAAAGTTAGGTCGTAACAAAGCTTCATAATGGCATTATGGTTTTGAAGTACCTATGGCATAAGGTGCCTTAAATAATTTTTTTTCATAATATTTTCCTTTTAATGATTTGATTACTCAACATACCTCACATCCTCGATAACACAATGATGTCAAATACAAACATCATATGTAGATATAAAAGGTTTTATATTGTGGAACAGGATACTAAAATAACATTGACACTTGTGTGTTTATTGAATTTCTTATTTTTGTCAATTGCAATGTACAATGTACAAGCACCAAGATTAATATCTATTAGAAATGTGATGATGGATCACGGAGTGTGATCCGAAACGTTGATGCAAAAACTCTTACACAATCAAATCCAGAAGTCGTCTAGCAATAATCAATATGGATTGTGGAAATGTGATATCTTTAATCTACTAGAAAGACACAAAACATTAACACCTATCATCCCCAAATGCATATATTCCTTGTTGTTTCTCATAACAACTTAATTGTCATAATTGAAAAATAATCTATGATCTTTTGAATATCTAAATAAAAAATTGTTAAATTTAAATATAAATGTTAAAACAATATACACTTATTAATAATAAAATAAATATCAATAATAATAATTTTGGATGATAAAACAAAAAATCTATGAATAATTCAAAAACTAAAAAAATATTTTTTAAAAACTAAGACCATCAAATTCTTGATAGTTACCAGATGTATCTATCTTATGAATGACTTATAGACCAACAAAATAATCTTCATAAATATATAATAATTTAATTATTAATATTAATCATTCAGTTTTCAATAGTTCTCATTTGTAGCAGTTAAAACATTTTTTACTGCCCTAGAAATAAGACTCTAGATCTTTATTTGTGAATAACAAATATATATCTTCTTTTCAATTCTGACTTGGCAGTGTTATCGGCACCGGCAATTATGTGAAAATATTGCTTGTGATTTGCAGAGAGAATAGATATCCAATGAAAACTTAAAAAACAGACAGTGCAGAAGGAATCACATATTACTAGTAAACGAAAATAAATTTTAATGACGGAGAGAAACAAATTTGTACGCAGCAGTAGCAGTGAACCCTGTCACCGTGACATTGAAACCGACAAGGAACAATGCTTGAAAAATCTACACAAAGAAGCTTTAAAATAAATTCCGTTTCCGAAATTGGCAAATACAAATGATTTCCACACAGATTGCAGGAAGTTTCAAAATATAGTTACACTATATGGATTAAATATAATATTTTGATCAATTGGCTATCTCTATAGAGTTTCCTTCAATATTTTCTTTGTTCACATCATTGAGTACCCTCACCACATAACTCATATTAGGTCTCTCCTCCTTGTCTAACTCAACACATTTCAGAGCTAAGTTTGCTACAGCGAAAACATTCATGAGATCATGATCATCGAATCCTTCCCCTTTTAGCCTTTCATCCAAAGCTTCTTCGAAGCGATTACAAGACATCATATAGCGTACATAGTCTACCGATTACAAAACATCATATAGCGTACATAGTCTGGAATATGAACATCAATGTGCTTCTGTCCTGTTATCAGCTCCAACACCACAATAGCAAACTGTAAACATCATGCTTCTAGGAGAGGTTGAAGCCCAATACCCTCTGGTACCTGTTGACCTGTGGGTGCCTTCCCAGTCCACATGCCTTGAAAACCCAAAGTCAATAATTTTTACCTCATTATCCTTAGTGTCCAACATCAGGTTTTGATGTTTAATATCAAGATGTATGATTTTATTGAGATATAAGAACTCTATTCCTTCAGCTATATATATTTGATATTATCCTCATACATTGCTTCCAACTCACGTAAATATGTGCACACTTTTCTCTCAAATATTTATCTAGATCACGTCCATTAACATATTTATACACCACATAAAATGCATTTTCTTCAATGTGCCATGCAATCAAAGACACTAAATTTTTGTGCTTCTTTCCTTGCAAAAGTCTCACTTCATTCTCAATTAATTTCTTGTTGTCTTTCCCTGTAAATTTTATTTTCTTTATAGCCACCTCTTTCTCTTTCAAATTACCCATATACACATTTCCAAAGCTTCCTTCCCCAATTTGGTAACATTCAGTACAATAACTTTTCATTTGAATTGTCTCATCACATGTGTAAGGTTTGTTAAGGTTGGCACTGAAAAAACATTATCTAGTTTCTCTATTTGTTCTTGCTTTCGCTTTGTTCCATTTATAACTATAATTTCAGACATTTGTGCTACCCAATATTTAGTTTGTCCATTTTCTATAGTTGTAGAAGATAAAGGAGATGAAGCTCTCTTGTTTGTAATAGTAAAAACTAACAATCGACAACAATAGAACAAAAACTGCACTAGCTGAATAAGAGAAAACCAAAATATAAATTGATTAATAACTTTTCGTTATAGTACATAAAATTAGTTGCATAATTATTTGCATTCTTCGAGATAGACAACGGAGATAAGATTTATATCCTTATCAATTTGAAGAGAAATTTTCAATTTGATCTGTGTCGGTTCTCTTTTGTACCTAACAAACAAAATATTTTCCAATTCAATTAGGAATATATAATAGATAATATAGTTGCAGATGAAACAAGAGAATATAGATAATAATAGAGAACCATATTTGCAAATGAAATGTATGTATATATGCATGTATGATTTATATTGTTAAATATGTTTTATAAAGTTGATTCTTTCTTATCACTTTGGTAATTATCAAATAATTATATTAATTAGAAAATTTAAAACTAATAATTAAATTAATAAATTATAATAATTTATTTTTAGATCATATAATTTAGTTAGCAAACATATATTCATTAGAGGGGAATAAATTAGTATAGTCTAGAGCATTCAAGAATTTGACTTGTTTTTTTTGAATCTATAAACTTATTCTTCTATTTTCTAATTTTGATAAACTAGTATTGATATGTGTACCTAACATTCTATTTCCTAACCCTACATCTAGTATGTGAGCAACATCTATCAATTATGTACATCTAGTGTATGGTTGTATTACCTCCTAAACTCTAAAGATTTTTGGTCTCTTCTTGAAACAATAATCCTATATGCTAATAAATATTTGTACTACAACCAATTATATGAGGAAATTTAATTGTGCATAGTTACAATGGCTATTATTTTTATGATTAATTGTACCTACAAACTTTAAATTGTATTTTCAATTGATATTCAACTACCTAACCACATATCAATTGACAACACTTTTCCCTTGCTTCTCTATCACAAGGAACACCTAAATTAGAAATTTATAATTAGTTGTTTTCTAATCATAACCCTTTCTAATCAAAAGATGGTAATAAAAATAACATAACTCCAGCAAACCACTACTCATAAATACTCAACAAAAGAAAATTAAATTTTGATACAACACATGAAACTAAAAAATTGCAACTACTAAAACTGAATTAAAATGCAACTACTCTATCAAAACTCCCTGTCAAGTAGTATGCCAAAACTTCAATTGAGAAACTAACTAGGAATGGATTATTCTTCTATTCTTTGTTGAGTCCTTCATCCCCCATTTTAGCTTTATTACACTATATTCATCAAATATAACATGTAAAAGATTAAATGCCTCATTATTGATAATAAAATTTTTAATACAATTTTGTTATAATATTTATCATTCTAGTATAACTACAATCTAAAACTTTAACTTCCTCTTGATTTTCATTATAATACATAAATAGATAAATCAATATATGTAAAAAAATTTTTACCACTTCACTTAATTTTTTTCTAATTAACAGATAATTTTTACTTATATATTTTTTTACTATATATATTATATATAACTATAAACCTCTACAACAAGCTTCAATTACTTTTATTGCCAAATCCTTTATAATTTGAGTAAAATATAAAATTGAAACTTGGTTTATCACTTTTTCCAATCTTATATTTCGATTTTTGGTTACTTTCCCGTGTAATTCCTCTCGATATAATGCACATATTTGAACCAGCGCACAAGCAAATTAAATATATTTCTTTAAATTTAAGTCATAATTATTTTTTTTGTTATTTTAAGACGAATTGTTATCAAGAGAAATTGAAGCGGTAATTTGAATGTTATTTTCAATGTCTGTTTTTTCCTTCCACGCTTAAACCAGCACTGTGTAAATAAATGATTTCTTATCAAAGCATCTGCCCTATATGAAGATATATTGCAAATGGCGTTTTTGATTTGATACTATCCAATTTCTGCCCGCACTTCAAATAATATTAGAGAGAGAACAAACAGCAGCCATATACAAGAGATTTTAACATCAAAATTTTCATTTTGTTTACTTCATCTGATATTAACATAGCAATTAATATTAAATTTATATTAAATAATATTATAAAATTTGATCTATAAATAATATTCAGTAGTATTGTTAAGAATTGACCAAATATAAAAGAAAACAACTTAACATACTCGTTTGGTAAGGGATAAATAATACACTGTTGGTAAGAACGAAGTCAGGGCTCCCCATGTTGTTGAGCTCCAAAATGTTGGTCATGTTGGAGTCGAAATTTCTACTTATCCACGAAAGATTAAAACCTGAGGGAATTGCATAAGAAACAACTGAATGCCATCCAGAAATAGGGCATCCACAACCCAGAGTCAGCTCTACGTTATCCCCTGTATCGTATGTTGTAGATGGATCTTCACCCCATGTAGTACGGCAAAAATACTTGTCTGAAATATTTTTTAAACCCTCATCAGAACACTCTATAATTCACCGAGTAAAAGAAGGCCTCATGTCCAAAAAAATCTTGACAAGAACATCGAATTTTAGCCAAATAATCAGGTTCATCAAAGGGGACAATTCGCTGGGTAGAAATGTTAAATCTGAATGCAACAGAATTGATGGGCTCAGTGACATTACTGAGATAAATGTAAGCATCACAACTGCGAATAGACGAAATATGACAAGTAAGGGGTAAGAATGTTTCAGCCCAAGACAGGGAATAAAGCCAATCTGAAACTAAAACCGCAATGAAAACAATAGATTTCACAATGTTATTCATTTTTAAGGTGTCACTAAATGATTCATTCCAATGCAGTCTATTCATTTTTGAGGTTTCACTAAATCATTCATTCGAATGCAGTCTTTTTATTCTGGTTTTTTTGAAACCACGTCCAATTTAATAATTCAAGGTGAGTTCTTATAAATAAAAAAATAAGCCATTTTTTTTATAGAGAAACATATAAAATTAGTATTGACTTATGACTCCTTAAATACGCGTTTAAATAAAATGTCTTCATGCTTAAAAACCACGGTAATTGTTTATTGATTTCATCAGCTAGCGAAGATTCCATGAATTTTCTCTATGGTATCTTACGATTATTAAATAAATTAAATTTGTAATTATAGACTTGGAATTTTCTACCTTGGTATCTTACCATTATTATATAAACTAAATATGTATTTATAAACTTGAACCTAAAGCATATTAGGCGATGGACGTTCAACCATTGGCACCGCCATTCTTCTCCGTGGAGGATAAGGAGATGACATATTCAAGGTTTAGATGTTTCTCTCTTATATAATATAATATGAGATATTGAGACACCAAAGTCTTGAGACAATTTCAATTTTAAGGGTGAAAATTATGTACATGTTTTATTAGTCCATGTTTTTGATAAAGGAAAAAACAGATTTTGAAGGGACCCGGAACCCTTTTACAAAAAAGAGCAAGGCTGCAGAAAAGACAGCAAGCAGCCAGCGAAAAAGACTAGCTCCAAAACAAGAGCTTCCAATTAAGATTTACATTTTACACTTTTCTTGTGGGAGCGGAGAGTCATGTTGAAAGATGGCTAAGAGGATTTATCTTTTTTGCCCTTAACTATGATCCAGCCATCTTCCACTTGGGCCGCCTTACCGTGCCATGCCAGCTCGCTACTTTCATGAAGATGAAAGCCAGTAGCCAAAGTATTAGGGGTTACATCTTGATTCCTTTGCACAGATAAATAATTTTCTGAAGAGCCACCAGATAGGGAAGCCAAAGCACTTTCACCTGAAATGGCAGTCGTTGACTCAATAGGGGTTGTCTTAGCATCACGATCTTTAGGGGTTTCAACATGATGTTCATTTTTAGCAACCCCACCAAAAGAGACATCCAAAAGGGATACCTCATGAGCTTGTGATTCTGAGGCAACCACCTCAAAAAAGCTTCTATGTTCATCAACTTTCTTCTCAACCATATAATGTTGTTGAGAGGCACCTTTCCACCAAGAAGTTGAAGCATTTTTCTCGAAACCACATTGTGCAACAATGTGACCAATTTTAAAACATCTTCTATAGTGGAAGGGAATCCTTTCATAGTCCAAGGATTGTATCCAAGAACCCTTTGAAGTTTTAATTAAAATTTTAGCAAGCAACCCTTTTGAAACATCCATTTCAACCAAAATTCGGGCAAAGGTGGAATGAAGTATGTCAAAAGTAGCAGCATCTATAAACAAGAAATCACCTAGGGCATCACCCACTTCTTCCAAAAGGGGGTCAAACCATAAGTGGACGGGAAGGTAAGGTAGTCGTACCCAAATCGGGATCTTGCTAAAAGTTTTAGAAGCAGGGTTGAAATCAGTGTGTCAAGGCTTAATTATCAACAAAAAATTATTCTCCCAGCTAAAAGAATTGTCACAAAGAATAGTGTTTCTATCCTGAGAAAGGATTGATGTTTTCATCTACACAACAATATAGGTGTATTGGAAATTGTTTCATATAAAAAAATGTGTTTTCTGAGGGTGATTTTTTATTATTTTTTTGGTTTTTTCCTAATTGATTTACATTATTTTTACTTTTGAAGCCTTGTTGGGGTGGGGAAGAAGAGGTAGTCAAGTGACTTTCCATTCTATCTTTTCATTTTTCATGTTGTCAGGTACCAACTAGTATTGTTCACCTATGTAGGTAAGGACTTTATAAAGTTGTAACAACCACCCCTCAGTTGCTACTAATTTTTATTTTTATTTTTTTGCATAAGTGAATTCATAACAACTATCAAACCTAATCAATTGAGCATTTTACATCTAACTTATAAGTTTTGACTATATAAATTCTTCATTCACCATTGTGGCATCGACTTGTTGTCACCACTTAGATGCTTACACATCGGAGTGGTATGATCTTAAGGATAGGGTCATTCCTAGATCCATACCTAAACCTCGAGGGATCATGATGACCTTACCTACATATCCCATTATGATAAATTAGAAGCTTCGTAGTTTTCCCACGTATGTTAGAGGAAGTTAACTCAATCCTCTTGTATGAGATCTCTAATCTCACCTTAAAACCATGACTATTCCTTAAGCATAAGCTATCAACTTAGTTCAATTATAATAAAACAATAACAATTTTTCCATCAAGGGTTGGTTCCATACATAACATTACCGATCACTGATATACATCCACACAAAATTACACATAGAGGTCATATCACTTCATAATCCCACATCATACACAATGTTTGTCTTAACCATACATCACATACACACAAGGTGGCTACCTCTACACATCACGAGTACAAAAAATGACTAGCTCATATGTACATCCCAAGTACACTAGTGATAGGCTCATATGTACATCACAAGTACATAGTGATTAGCTCATACATGCATAAAAATTACATCAATGATTTGATCAAGCATACATCACATACATCTAGTGTGACAATCCACACAATGCATCACATGTTCACAAAAAAAATATTGGTAAAACAGAAATGGATGCAACCTACTAGATGTATCATTCCATGTTACCTAATTCACAATCATATAAGCCTAATATGACTAAAACTAAGCATCCCATACTACTTGATGTTTCCCTTAGCAATAGCACGAGTATAATGATGTGCAAAAACCCTAGGCCATTTACTCAAGCACATAGGGAGTGACTAACATGTATGCAAAGAGTGAATAACACATACATAATGAATACCTAGAACCTACCCTTTTAGTGAATCCTAGTGTAACACCATAAATCTGCAAGTTAAACTTTATTTCAAATATCATCATGATGTTAGTTCATAGCAAGCAAATAAAGTGGTGTCCTTATGAAATAATTCAACACGTCTAACATTGTAAACAAAATAGCAAAGTAGACTAACTGAAAGCATGAAATGCACATTGAATACTTATTCCATAATGGATTGGTGTTTTTGTGGAAAGAAGTCATTTCCCAATCCTTGATAAGCTAAATGATGAAAATGATATGAAGATGTAGGATGATGATCTAGATGAAATGCTAACTTGGATGAGTTGTGGAGGATTAATACAATAGAGGAACTCTCTATTTATAGCCAAGAAGGATAAAATAATTCCAAATATGGAGGATGTGGGACTAAAGATCCACCAATGACAAGATGCCACTTGTCAACATGTGAGAGGTTGAGGAATGATCACATTTTGGTCAATGTGCCAAAGAGGGGGAGATTTGAAATTTTAATTTGATGAGAAGATGAGTTAAATGCTAAGTTTGACCTTTGCAAGAGACATGTAAGATACATGTAAGAGCTCTTAAATGCTTTGTTGGATGTACATGTCAATTTGGGGGGAGATTTCAAACTTGGAGAATATTCCTCAAAGATGCCATGTTGAGAGAAAATGGAGAATTTAATAAATCAATAAATTGATTTATTTGTGTAAGTGGGAAAAGCTAGAAGATGTGATGGGTGATTAGGATTAGCATTAATCAAGATTTGATTAATTAAGATGATGTTAGGTGATTTTGACCATTTTGACTTGGATTTTAGGATTAAAATAAATCAGAATTAGAGGAATGTGATTTAGACTTAATTAAATAAATATTTTGATTTATTTAGTTAAAGAAGATGGTGATAGCTTTAAATCAAATAAAGATAGATTTATTTAATTTAAATGAGATGACCTAGCATTAAATAAGATGATTTATTTAATCGAATGAGGTAATGATAAAGTGAATTTATTTAATTAAAAGATGAAATGATTTAATCAAATAAAGTGAATGAAATGTTAGATTTAATTAAATAAAGGTTATTCAATTAAAATGGTGAATTGAAATGCATGTGTATTTTACGTGTCTACATTTTCCCCTCTTTGAAGCAATGTACTTGCTGCATTGGTTCAAAGAATAAACTTACGCGATAAAAAATTAATTTTTTTTTTTTTTTCGAATGCCCCAGTGGAAAGAACACTGGTATATTGCCCCCTTTGGAGATCGAGTGAAAATATTTGATTTAAGGGTCAATCTCATAATAAAGAGGTTCAAGATGGACATATGGATGGTTATGATGATGATGCAAATTAGATAATTTTAAGATGCTTAGAATAACCAATCTGTATTATCCTAAACAATTTAAAATGATGATGTAATGGATGTGAGATGGATGAGATGGATGATGTGATATGTTATGATTATGAGATTTATGTATGCTAATGGTTTGTGGATGCAAGATGGATGCAAGATGGATGTATTGGTGATGCTATGTTATCGCGGAGAGAAGAAAGAAGAAATAAGATGATGAAAAGAGGATCCAACAAGTCCATGATCTCATGAGACTTTATTAGAGATGATGATGATGATGATAGATGATGATGATTTTCTTATTAGGATTGGTACTTTAAAAGGGCTACTTACCTTATGTTTGATAACACACATAAGCACAGTGCATTAAGGTATAAAGAACCAAGATGGTGTTGTACCTAGTGCGATGGACTTTGACTCGACAAATAGATAGGAGTATTCTTGTTCACACTTGACATACAGAAACCTTACTAAGACGTACCTAACAAAGCAAGTATTCGCCAAATTATATTACAAGAACATCCAACAAGCACAATAGACAAAATGATAATGATAGATGCTCCATTCCTTTCTCTCTAAATCTCTTTGATTCAAAATCATCAAGAGGTCATTAGAATAAGTGCAATAAAATAAATCAAAAGAAAAGATCAAGTATAAAAACAAGTCAATGTTCTTCATACCTCTAGCCAAATGGATTTGTTTTGATAGGATAAGAATCCAAAGTGATATCCAAAATTATGCGCATTGTCAGAATGATATATCTTAGTCCTGACATGCATTGTATAGGATGATGATGGGTTGATAAGTTGATTGATAGAATATTGATATAAGGTTGACTGACATATTTGAAAATGATCAAGAGTTTGATTTTGTGTTTAATGGTTTGTTGCTTAGATTTTGATTTTGTGTTTGAAGTTTTCTTTTGCTAATTATTGTGGTTGTTTCTATTTGTTTTTCCAAAGGATGAAGGTGATGATCAGTTTATTATGGATGATTGATTATTGCGGGTGAAATCAAAATGAGATGGATGGATTTTTTTGAATATTTGGATGTTTTTAGTTTTTTTTTTTTTGGAATGTTTTTTAGGCCGTTTTTTGTATTTTTTGGTTATTTGAATATTTTTGGATTTTAATGTCTCGGGAGATGATCAAAGATTAGCCTTACCTACATTTAAGCTCAAGAGATGCTATAGTTTGGATATCATGTTTTTGATGTTTTCTGACTTTTTGAGTGTTTTTGGAGTTTCTGCTTTTCTAATGTTTTTGGATTTGTCGCATGATTTTGACAATTTGGATATGGATGTGTCTAATGATATTAGTGCTCTATTTTGGGATTTTATTGAAAACCAAGCTAAGTTTGATTGATCAGATCGATGGATTGATGATGATAACATTGTTGAGGATACACAACAATGCAAGGATAGTGTTAAGCAACACAAGGATTAATATGGATATCCCAAGATGAAGAGTGATTGATTGGATTTGATTGATTAGGATTCTGAAGCTTGATTTGGAACAAAATTATTTTGAATGATTTTATGTGACGTTGAAGCACATGTTAGATGCAATTGATATTAATTGTTTGGATTGATGTTTGATGTAAGATGAAGCTTGATAAGGAATGCCTTCCTGTCAAAATGTGCCATGGGCTAGTGATTTTGATTTTGGCTCACAAATGCTTGACCACTTTGATTTTATGTTTGTCAATGTTTAGATCACTACATAAGTTGGAAGATATAGATCAAGTTTTATTCCTGAAGCAGGATATACATATCTACCCCTAGTGTCTAGCAATGTAGGGAATGTTATGGATAGATGCCTGGATAGGTGTATGGATGGATGGATATGGTAAGCATGCAAAGGATGCCAAGGATTATCTTGCAATAAGATAAGGTGTTCTGATAAAGAATGCTTATTTGATAATGCTTCATGGCTTTGATAACACTAGGTAGGATAGGATCAATGAAAATGACCCATGTCAAGATGTTTACCATATGCAAGTGTAAAGTGTGCCCCAAAATTTCATCAAGATCAAGAAACTTGGATGATGGATACAAATAGATGAAAATGGATTGGATAAGTGGTTTATGGATAAGATGGTTTTATCATGGATGAGATGGATGTAATGCTAGATTTATTATGGATGGAATAAGATGCTTTGGTGCATGTAGATGCTCGATTCTACACATGACGCCTGTTTGCTAGGTTTTCATCATGGTACCTATCCAAAGCACCACCGTAGTGGTTTTCACTAGAGGGCAATTTTTTTCTTTAATGTTTTCAATCCTGTTTCTGATTTTTTTTTTGAATGTTTATTATTCTTTTCATTTTTTTTCTTTTTCTGAAAGATTTTAAGCTCATGCTAAATTACCTTGTGGTGTTGATGTAGATTCTTCTGTCATAATGTGCCATTGATATCCTTCCTAAAGAAGTTTTTCCAAGATATGTGCACTTGAATATAACTTTTGAGATTCCTTATCTACTTTGTTGATACCAGAGTTGACTTTTTCTTTGTGCGTACATCATGATAGAGTTCCTTCTAAATCCTTATGATGAAGGGTTGTTTCCAATACATGGTCAATGAAAGAACTGGATATCATGTGTGGAGGTGTGGATGGAGTGTGTTTAGGAATAAAATATTGATTGGCTGATAGCTTGGAATCTTTGAATCTCCAAACTTGGAAAGATGAGAAATGATGGATGGATATGAAAGTGTGCATGGAATTAGGGCCAACTATTTTATACATTTTGTACATCACTTGAAAATCCTACTTTTGATTTTGTGGACATCTTTGATGGATACTTTTCCCTTTTCTATTTTTCCCCATAGTTTCTTTGACTGATGGAGTTTGATAGGGATAATCTTTCTTTGTATTTTTTGGCATCCATGTGTATTTGATGTGTCCTTCATGCTCTATTTCTTTTAATTTTATAACGTTCTTTGCGCTTTTATTCAAATCTTTCTTTTGATGTTGGTCCCAATTCGTGAATAGGGTAATGGGTGGATGAAGATTCATGATGTGGCTGGTTGTAGTATGGACACTATTTTCATCATAAGGACCTTCGTGCTCCCTATGTTGACGTTTTCTTGAGACATAGTTTCCCCCAGTATTGTGGAAATATTTTCTTCATGCTTTGATTTTTCCTATTCTAAGAGCTCTTGTTTAGAATGCATTCTCTGATAAATGACCACTGTAGATGATGTTATTGTAATTTTTTGCTCTGCTAACTTCAAAATGTCTTGTTCTATCTAACCTATTTCCTTGAGTGGATAATTTTGGATGCCTTTGTTCATGATGTTCTCAGTATGAATTTGGGATATATTTGATCCTAATGTTGACAACTTAGTTTGACTATAGGAATTGATAACCTACTCTTTTTGTGTAATAATGTAAGGAGTAAATGAATCCTATTCTAAATGAAGATCATCTACATTTCCATCCAAAGAAAGCATCTCATGGGTGGATGGAGGAGTATGTGCTATATGGATATGATCATTATCTACGACATCCTATATAGATAGGAGATTTTCCATTAAATCATTATAGTATCTTGGAGATACAAATTCTTGATCTTGAATAATTTCATAATTGCTTTCGATGTGCTTTGGATCAAGTTCTTGACATGGGTCAGTTTAAAAGGATGGATTGCTTATAAAAGGTTCTTGGATGTCATCATTAGGCATAGGAATTGGCTCAATATCCTCTTTATTTTTTACTGTACTTGTATCAAGTTTCAAGTTGAGGATTCCTTTAGCATCTATAATCATGAGGTCAAAGGGGGTCAACATGTTTCAGAAAGGACCATTGATAGAACTTGGTGAAAATTTTTGATCATGCTTTGGAATAAATTCTTGAGATATGTCCTCTAACTCATAAGGAAATGTAGAGACATTTTCAACATAATCAGTAGTCAATGAGTCATGGATTATGTCAATAGGATCAAATAACTCTAACACTCCTTGAAATAGATCACTAAAAAGTGGCTCTTGATGTATGAGTTGATCATCAGATGGGGTAGAAACATCTTCAATGTGCTCGTTAATGGAGAGATCTTGAACATTGTTTTCAACAATTATGGTTGAACATTTGTCAATGTCTTCAGCCATAGGGTCAAGTGATGTTGAAATTTCTTGGATTGGATAATTGTTGGTTGGTGGATTTTGATCATGATTGAAAAGTGGCTCTTGACATATGTTGATTTGATCATTGGATGAAGTAGACACAACTTCAAGGTGCTCAATGATGGATTGATCTTGATCCTTGTTCTCAACAGTTGTAGTGGAGAGATTTCCAATGTTGTCATTGTCCCTAATAGTGATTATCTTTTGATCAATCAGGTCTTGGATGAGTTTTTTGAGTCAAACACAATCTGATGTTCTGTGTCCCTTTATTCTATGATAATCACAAAGGTGCTTCTCATTATACCCTAGCGGTTTTATGTCTGGTTCTTGATAGTTCGCATAAACAGGGATTTTGATGATATTTTCTTGTACCTTTTTTTGTAGGACTAATTCAATTGGTATCCCAGGTGGTGTGTATTTTCACTTGTTACCTTGTGAGATTTGTGTCTTAAATTGACCTTGTTGTGATTGATTTTGGAGATGTGGTGATTGGTCTTTGAAATGTGGTGATTGATCTTTGAGATGGGGTAATTGGGTTTTTTGTTGATGTTGTTGGTCTTGATATCTAACTTATTGACATTGGATATATTGTTCTTGATGCGGTTGTGGAAATAACTCAATGCTTTGATGACATGGATTAACCATGGAAGAGTGTATTTATTTTGGAGTGAAGATATCTCTTGGCTCAATAATTCAATTAGTTTGGCATGTGAAGCAAGTTGCTCTAGCGAAATTTGATCTTGATTTTGAATTTGACTCCCTTGATTTGGATTTTCTTCAAGCAGATTTGGGATGTACACTTGTGGTGTTCGCATGGGATCATCAAAAAAATGATTTTGGACAATGTTCTGATTTGGGATGGTGTTCAAATTTGACATTATAGGTTGAAATTGAACATTGTCTTGATTTAGGTAACTTTGATTTTGCATGGTGTTACCTTGTCTTGGAGTCATTAACATCTTGTTTGGACTTTGAACAACATTTGTAAACATATTTGTTCCAAATTTTGCCAAGTGTGGATTCGAAATGTTCATGTTTGGAAAAATTGTACTTGGTATATTCACATTTGTCATGTATGGATTTGGTGGGATGGCGTTGTTTTGAGGAAGGCTCATGCATTGGGTGTTTAGTTGATAGATATGTAGTTTTGGACTTGGATTTAAATCTACCATCGAGAAAGGTGTTCCAAACTTTTGACTAGGCATTCTCACATTTGTTTTACCATTGATGTCTGTAGGAGACAACGATCCCATGTATGGATTGTCTAAATGTGAGTTTTGATAATCAATCGGCATTATAAGGCATTGATAGTTTGGTTGGTTTAGACCGCTCATCATGTATGAATCAAATTTATATTCCATGTTCCTCTTGTGTTGAGGTCTAGTTTGGACCATAAAACAAGGATCAATTTTCAAGAATGTGGGAGGTGAACCTCTAATTCTTTGGATTGATCTAAACTCTAGGTACAAAAATGAAAGTCTAAGATTTTAAGGATCAAAAGAATGGTGATGAGATATGAAAGATGGATGATTGGTGAATGATTGGAACTCTCAGGAAACCTTGAAGAGGATACTAAACTTTAGGACTTGGATTGATGTTTGATTTGATTTGGGATCAGTTTGATTTGGATAGTGAACTCATAAACTCTAAGAGGTTGGATGTTGTCCTAGAGTAAATTTATCCACAAGATGCTAATTTGACTAAATGTGTAAAGAAGGATTCATCTAGACACACCTAACCAAATAAGATGATTTTGATTTGATTTGATTTTGGATTTTGGATAGTGAACTCATAAACCACAAGATGTTGGATGTTATCAAGGGATAGACTTCTTCACAAGGATTAAAAATTTGACTAAATATGTGGAGAAGGATTCATCTACACATAGTTAATAAAAAAAAATGATTTTTATTTGGTTCAAATGATCTGCCCAAAGTTTAGCATGAGGGATATTTTGAAGATTTCCAAGAATTGTTTGTGAGGTGACTTTGATTTTGATGTTTGTGAGATGGGTGAAAGTTTTTATTTTGATCCTAAGAGACTTAGAGAAACTTTTTTTACTAGACCAAGATATTGAAGAACATGATTTTCTCTAAGAGAAGTTCAAACCAAAAGACCAATCTTTTCTCGAAACATGATGAAAAGATAAACAAGCACATGTGTGGGGTTCAATTGAGTTACTCTTGGTTAATGAATTTATTTTACCACATCCACAATTCTTGCTTAGTTTTCAAACTGAATGTGTATGTCTTAATTCCTTTTCATTCCATAAGGTCCATTATGTGAAAAACAAGGTTTCAAGAGCATAGTTTCCTATTATTGACTTTGGAATGAACAAATCGAGATGTAGGTCTTAGTGTTTATAAGCCTTGTAGGGATAAGAACCCCTAGGGACAAGCAGTAGCATGTGGAATTTTCAAAAGGTATTTGTTCCTCCCAAAGGGTTTGAAATTCTAATGATCTGTTAAATGTTGGTTTCAATGTTTTGGATCAAGCAATGTGTTTTGTAACCAAGAACAAGCACAATCCTATGGATATGAAAGACTGTATTTGTTGAGTCCCCACTTGGAAAAGTCCAACTACGCTTATCTTTAGCGAATGGTTACATGCTTGACCCCACTAGCTCACCTCCACAACACTCACTTATATGGGGAAGCCAAGCATCAACACCCATGAAACTCCCATGGCATGCTTTCTATTTCTACTAAAGACCATAAAAGTGTGTGGGGGCTTGAGAACGACCGTTCTTTCACCAACAAATAGATAGGGATTTTGGCCTTTGTACAACAAGGGTTTTAATTCAGACTTTCCATTCGTAGGAGTTGACCCAACATGGCAAGAGACCATTGTTTCCCTTCTCATCGAAGCCAACCACGCGATACTGAAATTTATTCCAATACCCACATTTATATCCAAAATGGAAATACTCTTGGCTTTAGAGTGTTACCGGTTGAGTCATTCCCTTAGGTGAGTACTTTTTCCCCAATGCATGTTCTCTAAGATAAAGAAAAGTGAGAAAACATATTCATAGTTCGATCAACCTTCATTTAGAAACAAAGGGAAAACACATGCAATAGGTTTACTTGCACAATTTTTTGTTCAATTTTAACCCCAAAATGAAATGTGGAGGTGATCACTTTATCCCACCCTAAGACCATCAAAAATACTTTTGATTCTCAAGATTTCCATGAGGTGCGAGAGAAGCACATACGTCTTTTCGATGGCATTAGTTTGAGTAAGTAATCACAAAAACAAAGTTGCACACATTGTTCATTTTTTAAGTCCACAAAGCAATGATTTTGATTTGTTTTAAAGCACCAAAATCAGATTTGAAAGTTGTCTTGTTCAATTGTTAACCTCAAATGAAATCTAATCAATTTTCCTAAAGTACATTTTAACCCCTTTGCAATGAAAATTGAAAGCTTTTGTAATGTTCGTTTTAAAGCCCAAAACCAAGTGAGTTAGTCTAAAACAAAAAATTAAAGCATAAGACGGAAGCTCCAAGCATTAAAAAATGCTTTATCAATTCCAAATTTAATGCTTAATTTATCTCCAAGTTTCTTCAAAGATCTCTTGCAAGCTCCTTATGCAAATGAAATCCCTCCTCCTCGCTTTTCCTTCATTTTCCTATCAGGCACCAAGGACAGCAAAAAGAAGCAATATCAAATGTCAAAAATTATGGTGCAAAAGCAGTCAACATACTAATCAATGCATAATAAGTTTTAGTTCACCATGCACTTGATCAATAGTTGATGAAAAAAGACACTAGAATTTACATCATATTGTACGAATCAATCTTTTTAAAGAAAAATAAAAAAGAGAAAGAGCCTGTTTCGAAAAAGAATTTTCTGCCAACAAACATTTTGTGATTCAAAGAGCTAGTTTCAAAAATTTGTTCCCAACTAAAGGATAGAACAGGAAATGTTGATGTTTGCCTTTCTATCAACATATCCGCTCTCGAGATTTACTTAATCATACATAAAATATAGAAATATAAATTTGCAAATGTTATTTTGCTTATCTTCAGCCAACAATCCATTCACAATCTTGGTTAGATCTTGTTTCTCTATTGTATTAATTGAGATAGATATTGGATTGCGAATTCCACCTGCAAAACAATATTTTTCAAAACAACTGCCAGATCATTTACACTCAAGTTCAGAATAACATTTACACTCATTAAAGGTGCACAAATACTCAGCACTAAGATAAAAATAAAATTATAACATGTTGATCTTAAAATGCGCAAACACAGGAGAAGTCCTTTACTAAATACATTCTGACCTTTAACTTCCCCAATTGGGCGAGCTGCGGCCTTGACATGATGAGACATAAAGTTGGGACAAAGAATGATTATTAAACTGAAAGTTACAATCAAGATCTTAATGATTTGCCCAACTTTGATGTTCAACTCTCATGATGTTGTGGGAAGATGGGAATTGAAACCAGACTGAATTACTTCCAACATTCAAAGAAAATATCGATAAGAATATTAAAAAAAAATTGTGAACCCACTACTATTGGTTTCTCACAATAAATGATGGATGGGACTATAACAGGTGGGTCAAAGTGATGAATGCACACATCAGCACACAAAATTGTCTTACAGAATGTCTTAAAGGAATATGGTCTCATGCTACCACGGGTGTAAATCGAGGCACAAAATAGAATTGTTGAAAAGGCTTTAGGAACTTTTTGGCAAATGCAATTGGCAAGTGATAAAAACAAGATCTTCAGACTAGCGCTCAATCAGGTAGCTCACTTTAGCAAATAGACATATGGGTTTATAATACTATTTAGTTGAGACATAGAGGGCAAATGGAAACATCTCAACCTGATGAATGGAGAGAAAATCTAATCTCTTAATTAATGATCAAGCAATCCAGAAAAACACCCAATTCTTTTCACACATCAAACACTCCATCTTTGTCGTTGATTCAATAAAGATGCTCAAGATTCACAGGTGCACCTAGAAATAGTTTGACGCTTAAGATTGCATTCTGATTTGAGTTAGATTCTCCTTTCCCATGGAGGTGGGACTCTATCTAGGCTTGTACTTGTGAAGCTATTTATATCACAAGCCTGTACCCACATTTTTTTCTAAGAACTTTTAGCGTTTTGGATGCTTCTAAATCAAACGAACTGTATCATGGACATACACTTTTTTTTAGACAATGAATTTTGTGCCTGGTTACAGAAGAAGAATATACAGGCATCCTCAAAAAGGCTTATTTACAATTACATTAGTATCTCTGTGGTTGTTCAACTAGCACTAGCTACAGTCATACAAGATTTCATTGAAGTAGGATTCATCGTATTGGGCACAATAATAAAAAAAAATAACTAAAACATTCAGGACAGTATTAAAAACCACAAATTCTTCACAAAAAGAGAAAAGCATTATTGTTGTGAAATTCAGATAAGAAAATATGATTTAAAATCCCCTTTACAATGCAGGAGACTGAATATTTCTTGTTAACTAAAACGTATCTTTGCTGCTAAGAATAAAACCTTCAATACTATTGCAACAAAACTAGTCTCTTTCCATCTCTTTTTCCTTCCTGTTAAAGTGAGTGATAAAAAACAAGAAGAAAAGATGAAGCAAGTGTCCGTGCAATGACCACCTCATCCTCTCCATAACTATCTTTGTGCGCCAGCAAAACAATATTACACCATTTTGATAAATGAAATAAGCAGCGAATGTTGCAATGCGACTTCACACTGGACATGATTTTCTTTCTACCTGACCTTCAAATTTATTGTAGGATAAAAATAGGTAAGCATAGTAACAATAAGAGATACAAGCATAGTGATAGGCGCAACAACATGAGACTAAACCACCATGGCAATATGGTATGGTGAAAGCCAAATTCTACAACTTTCAAAATATAGAGTGCAACCAATGGAAGAAACTCTATGGTAAAAGATGTAGTTTCTTACGGTATTAAAAAAAGCAATTACTGATATATATGCCCCCAACACTCAAACATATGAACTTATCCAATCTTCCTAGCTCTTTGAGTACTCTCTCACCACTTGGTGGCTGGTAAAAAATAATACTGCAACCAACTATAAACTTTAGTCGAATAAATACAAACAGAATGATTACCTTCACTATTCAGATGATTTGTATATCATATTTTGGGTCAGGTAGCATTTAGAATCATTTACTACTGACAACCATTTTTTCATCTACTAAACAGTATAATGAATAAACTCAAAAATTTCTCATTTACTATTGATGGCTATACTAGAAAATATTTTAAAATTTATAACTATAGACTCACACGAATACCCAAAGGCATGCATAGTTTAAAATTTATATGGACAGCAAAAACAAAGACTTTACTAGTGTGAAAAGCTTGGAGTTAGGGAACAGAATCAAAAGAATTCATATTCAGATTATCAAATGATTTTCTAATAAAACTATAACCGGGGTCAATGCAAAAACTATGATTAAACGAGACTCTACAGCTAGGAAGAATGAACATGGGATTAACTCTTTCCCTCTGCAAGATCCCCATGGTGCGTGGGCACCGTCTGTAACACCATAAATTTGCAAGTTAAACTTTATCTCAAATATCATCATGACGTTAGTTCATAGCAAGCAAATAAAGTGGTGTCCTTATGAAATAATTCAACATGTCTAACAATTTAAACAAAATAGCAAAGTAAACTAACTGAAAACATGAAATAAACATTGAATACTTATTCCACAATGGATTGATGCTTATGTGGAAAGAAGCCCTTTCCCAATGCTTGATAAGCTAAATGATGAAAATGATATGAAGATATAGGATGATGATCTAGATGAAATGCTATCTTGGATGAGTTGTGGAGGATTAATACAATAGAGGAACTCTCTATTTATAACCAAGAAGGATAAAAGAATGCCAAACATGGAGGATGTGGGACTAAAGATTCACCAATGACAAGATGTCACTTGTCAACATGTGAGAGGTTGAGGAATGGGCACATTTTGGTCAATGTGCCAAAGAGGGGGAGATTTGAAATTTGAATTTGATGAGAAGATGAGTTAAATGTTGATTTTGACCTTTGTAAGAGACATGTAAGAGACATCTAAGAGTTCTTAAATGCTTTGTTGGATGTACATGTCAATTTGGGGGGAGATTTCAAACTTGGATAATATTCCTCAAAGATGCCATGTTGAGAGAAAATAGAGAATTTAATAAATCAATAAATTGATTTATTTGTGCAAGTGGGAAAAGCTAGAGGATGTGATGGGTGATTAGGATTAGCATTAATCATGATTTGATTAATTAAGATGATGTTGGGTGATTTTGACCATTTTTACTTTGATTTATTTAATTGTAATTAAAGAAGATGGTGATAGTTTTAAATCAAATAAAGATAGATTTATTTAATCTAAATGAGATGACATAGGATTAAATATGATGATTTATTTAATCAAATGAGGTAATGATAAAGTGAATTTATTTAATTAAAAGATGAAATGATTTAATCAAATAAAGTGAATGAAATGTTAGATTTAATTAAATAAAGTTTATTCAATTAAAATGGTGAATTGAAATGCATATTTATTTTACATGTCTACACCTAGATAGAAAATGAATTTTAGTGCATTACACAACAACCTTCATATTATTTGTGACCATCGCTAGCTAAAGAGAAAGAAAAATAATACACATCAGAAGTAACAAACACAAATTCCCCTAATACACCAATGCCTATGTTGAACTTTTAGATGAGTAGATATTTGTAGCCATCACTTGCATGGTTGAAACCAACCAATCCCATGTGGAAACCAGCCAACTCCTTACTCTACAAATGGGCACCATTGTTTGCATGCTACTAGCTCTAAGGCTTGCATGCCACTGGTGAAAATCATCCAAGCCCCTAGAGTAACATGGGGAATCCACTACCTACATGTAGTTCCCTCTAAGGCCCATATACCACTAGATAAATTCATCCCACTATCCATGAGATATGGCTAAATACACTATAGGAAGAGCACACTCCTTGACTATTGTCAAACTAGAGCATCAATAATATTTTTTTGGGTGGGTCATAGGATTTTCCATCAATGATCACCTCAATTGGAGAGGAATATCATATGTCTTAGAGGTATAAAACCTCTAACTATGCCCTCATAAGGTCCTTAATCCATATGTATTGTGTTTCTTTAAATGTTAGCCTTATATCTATCTTGATTCAAGATTGTTTCTTATAGGATAGGATTTAGATTTAGTGTCAAACCCAAAGCAATTGTAATTCACAATTTTTTCAATTATCTTCCACTAAATTTTAAAGTAAAACACATAATTTTTTCTCCGTTTATTTTGAGGTGATTAATATTAGGCTTTCTTCCTAATCAAATTATTTAGGAGTTACACCACTAAACTCTTCTATTGATGCTTAATTGAGAAAATACATTTAGTACTCATTCCTTCAATAGAATAACATGTGTCCATTTTTATTTTGAGATATATGTCATCATCCCTTGGATGATGAGATTATTTCTTTTAGAAGCTCATTTTTTTGTGTGTGAAAAAAAAACTTATATATTCCTTAAATTGATAATAAAACATGTTAAGCTATTGTGAAATTTCTCCCCCTTAATCTATGCAAGAGTCCTAATTCAACAACCAGTTGTTTCCAAACACTTCTATAAAATCATTTTTAGGTGTAAATCATCAATAAATAATAGGAAGTATTTAAGATGTCATTATATGAATGATAAGAAAAAGAATTAATGTACATGTTGATATGCTCTACTATTGAGAAATTAACCCTCTTTCTGATCATTTTTTTTAGGTAGGCTTCCTTCTTATGGCTCAAGCATGACTTGTTTTCTTCAACAACCAAATGAGGCATACTTTAGTACTTTTGGTTCCTAGTTTGAATCTAGTACTATTTTATTTTCCAAGAACCAGCTTGAGTATAGGTCCCATATGCATGACGAGGTGGACTACCATTGAGCTTTCAACATTCCTTGTGATCATGCATTTAGTTATATTAGAAACTAGGAGATATAGGAGATAAAGAGACAAGCACAATAAACAATATGAAACTATTGCATTTGGTTGACCCAAGTTACAAAGCCTTAGATATATAGGCAAGGATGAGGTAATCAACCTCCATCTATGAGGTGGATTGACAAGTGCTGCAAGATGTGGCAAAAAAGAGTAGAAAATTGTTCTATAGTTGTCAACCTTAGGAACTCTTAAAGTGTGCAAACGAACAACCCTTATGACCATGTCCTTGACTTTGTGTGCCAAGTGTCAAGTGACATTTGAGGTGAGATGGAAAGTCTTTCAACCTCAAAAGGTGTGTGCATAAGATTAACCAAATAAGTTGGTAACATCTAGAGGTTTAAATGCTACATATTTAGTTAGAGAAGCAGTTGTCTAACCTCATATACCTAGGTTCACTTAAGTATATTGAATAGAATAAATTGTTAAAACTAACACCCCCTCTTAAGTGATACATGGAGAGATCACAAATGTGTAATTAAATAGAAATGTGTCCTAACTTATAGAGGCCATGCTAGGTACCCATGTGTACATTCTCTCATAAAGTAGAGTAAAGGAGAAAACCTAGTGGGAACAAAACTTCTCTCCAAAAAAAGAGATTTAAAAGGATTTAAGACCTTCTAAAAATGCATTCCTTAATCATAGGAAAATGATTATGAAGAACTCTTGAAGCATGTGGAAGTTGTAAACTCTATCGATGATTCAAACTAGTGTCAATTGGAATCAATGAATCTCCAAGTAATGTGGATCAAGATATGAGAGACAAAACACTGCATGAGTGAGCTAGTGAACACTACTCAACCAATACACACAAAATTTATTAAAATTTGTGAAGTCAACAATATAGATAGTACTATGATAAGGAGTACTACAATGTCAAAATGTGATCCACTAAATTAATCCCCCATTTGAGAGATCAAGATAGAAGGTTCACGAGGCCTTCCAAAAAGAAAGATTTTGCTTAATTGAAAGAAGCATTGGTATAACACATCATAGTCCCCCCTAATGCTAAGAGAATATATGAAGAAAAACTAAGATCGAGAATGTGTAAGGAATGTAGAGATGTACGTGTTGTGCTTCATGGCACACTCACTTGAGGTGAGAATCAGAAGGATCCATGTTGTGATGGAATAACCCCCGATTAAACTTTATAATTCATTGTATATACAATAATTTCCAAAATTCCCCTCCCTAAGGAACACACATTTAATTTTCTGACACTTTATATGATTTTGCTTACAATTACTTTTGTTATTTGAGTTTTGGAAGACATAGATGAAATTATGTCTTACAAATCTAAAAAAAAGGAAAAATACATAAAATTAAAGCCACCTTATAATGACTCCCCAACCCTTCCATTTCCCCTCTTCCCCGCCCTCCCTTTTTACCAAATTCATTGTGAATCTAAAACTGAGTGTAGATCATGCCTCCTGCGAGTGAGAATGGCTGATGTGAAAATTCATGACTTCTTACAAATGTAAGGCACATCTCACATTCCTTCTCTTCAATTCATCGTTGTCTCACCTATTCAGCTCAAGCAATTAACATGCCAAGTATAGCTAGCAGAAAAATCACTCACACATAAGATTAAATTGACATTGTAAAGAGAAATCAAAGAGTTTGGCATAGCCTCCAATTGATGAAAACAATGTCTGCAATTGATCAAACAGTATGCACATTAAAAATTGTCTCTGTCACGAGCATCCACTTGTGGAAAAAAGTGTAACTGACCCTAAATCATGCCTTGAAAGGTTGAAGCTGCAAAATATTTTTTTGTAGGGGTTGCAGTATCAAATTGCATTTTAAAACTTTGCAAAATCGATGCTCGATTTCAAAATTTGACTCAATACTATGGGGATGGCATGAGGGGATTTCCTCAGTTTTGGAGAGGTGCCCTCCAAATTAGAAAAACCACCTACTAAATACAAAAAAATTGTTCAACTAAAGGCTTGAAACTACTT
Source organism: Sequoia sempervirens (assembly GCA_007258455.2). Lineage (NCBI taxonomy): Eukaryota > Viridiplantae > Streptophyta > Pinopsida > Cupressales > Cupressaceae > Sequoia > Sequoia sempervirens. Next base: position 289,151,101 of record VDFB02058242.1, on the reverse strand, counting down.
AGTTCACTACTCAAGGGATTTAAAATAATTTGACTAAATTATTTTAATTAAGACAATTTTTTTTTAATTGTTTTAAATATTGTCTTTAAGTCAGTGTTGCAAATTATTGTCTTAAAAAATTGTCGCTCTAAAGACAATATGAAATAGAAGTATTTTTGTCTCTTTGAAGACAATTTCACTTTTATTTCTTTAGAGACAATAGTTGGAATTAAAAACATTTGAAAAAATGTATTAAAAAATAAACAATTCATATTAAATATCTTTTTTAGTGTGGTTTTTAACATTCATTTTTTTTAGATTTTCGTTGTCCTCCTATTTGCTGGAATTTTTATTTTTATATTTCTAAATGCGGTGGAAATTCCATTTGTGTACTGAAAAATCATCCTCCTCTACACAAAATAAAGAAGTTAAGCAAGTCCAACCAGATAGTAGCACAACTTCACCATTCGTACCTATAGACATTCAAATTATCAAATTCTTCTAATAATCAAATAAAAAAATTAATAGATTAATTCACTAATATTCATCATATTAAATTAATTAAATCAAATTATTTAATTGAGTCCCTTAAAGTCCTCTCATCTGTTTTAATAAATAAAATTATTTAAATCAAATGTCACAATCCCCTAAATCCCTTCAAATTGATTAATTTAGGATTAATTAACTCCTAATCGTCATTACCCATTCTCTAGCTTTTGACTCAACATTGGTCAAACTAAACCCCTAATTAACTAACCAACTTGCACATGAAAACAATTTGTTTTAATTAACTAATTAGCCCATTTTACCTCACGAAGACATTCTTTGAGAATATTCCTCCAATAACTCCACTTACTTGACTTTCTTACCCAAACATGAACTCCTTATAGTATCAACCATATGCATTAATCTCTCTTACATCCTCATCCACATTCTCTTACACCCTCAACCATATGCATTAATTTCTCTTACATCCTCCTAACTATGCACATTCCACCAAATTTTCTCCAACTTCATCCATTAGCTTTGTGACAAGTACCACATTCTCATTAGCTCTCCTTTAGTCCCACATTCCTTCAATATCTTCATTCTTCAACCCTTGAACCCTATTTATATAGGACTTACTCTATGAAGAAATCATCCACAATCATATTCAATTTCACTATAGGAACATTCAGCTTGCATTTCATCACATCTTGGAGGCTTGTTCTTTATCATTTAGCTTATCAAGGGGGTGTGAAAGGGAATCCTTTCCACATCAAAGGAGCACCACTCCCACTACAGGATAGGGCTTGGACATGCTTTCACGTGACTTCATTTAGTTTCTTTGTTTTCTTTTTATCTTGTTTGCATATCTAGCATGATTAAATATTTCATAGGAATGCTTGATTTGGTTTGCTTAATTTGACTAAAAATGCTAATGTTTGTTTGTTTTTTAGCAAAGTGTAGAAAAAGAATTTGAATTTTGGCAACCACCGTGGAGAAATTCAGGCTTGCCTTACACATTTGTCAATTTTTCTTATGTGAAATATCTCTTCCTTCTTCCTTCTAACTGTTTATGTGAACTATTTTTAGTTGTCTATCTAATTGTTCTTTTACCAAATTTTCTATTCAACCAAATTTAGTCACATGTTGATAATAGGAAAGAAAAATGTGAAAGGGAGAATAAATTATAGTAATAAACATTTCAATTCAATGCATAGATCTATTAGACCACCATTTGAATTCAATAAAATATCAAATTTCTAGGTTGTATTATACTCTGGGCAAATGATAATCAGTCAAAATAGAGCTTATTTGTACTTGAAGACTTTGTTTGCTACACTTTAGCTAATTTTTGCATCTAGCATCATTCTAATCCCCCATTTTATTCAAATTTTAGATCTTTTTGGGCTTCATTTAATATCAGGTTTGATAGGTAAGGCATGTGGTCGGTTGTTTGTCTTTGTTCTGCCAATATATAGGTGGCTCGCAAGAAATATACAATGGATTATTTGAAACTCATGTTTGATTTTTATTTTGTAAATGCAAGACTATAACCATCTTATGACCAGCTGAACAACTACATACCCTATAACCAACGAATGCATACACACATGTTTGTTTCCTTGCACACTTATGGAACTTTCTGGCAACATCGCCATTAACCTTGTAGTTAATATGTTGTAATTGTCTTCTCCTTTTGGTCTTAATGGCTTAGCATTTCCCTTTTTGCCATGAGTTCATAATTATGGGCTTGATGACTGATTTTCTCCTAGTGTTGCACTCTATTGTTTATTTTTCTACAGTACCACCTCTTTTGCAATCTAAAGCTTAGGAAACATTAAAGAGGATTTTAGATGGACAAAGTTGTATAAAGGAAATGGTAGTAGAAGGGAGCCATGGCTATACATACCATCAATCTACCTTTCCAGGAGAAAAAATGAACACTATGTTGGAGAAACCAAATAAATAGATTCCAAAAGGGTAGAAGATCAATAAAGGTATAAAGGCTCAAATAGAAAGTCAATCCTTAGAACTACCTGCTATTTCTCTTTCCTAGAAAAAAAACAAAAAGAAAAAGTAAATCCTCAATTGAAGATAACATTGATAAATACCATATTAATTGTAATTATTTTGAATGTTTTGTATCTTTCAAAATGATGTGGGAGTTTCTCTACAACCAAAAAAATACCATGGATACGACATAACCATTATTGAATATTGACATTGGAACTTCCAAAAATGGGTTTTTTAAATGTTATCATATGGTTTAGGAAATAAAGCACACATACTTTCAAGCTATTCCATTCAAGGATAACCCTAGAGATCTCAATGCAAAAGAAAGTGATATTGCAGTAGGGTTGTTCTAGGGGCTGATTAGGATCTAATGAGGGGTTCACCACCAAGTAAGAACTTAGAAAGATTAATGCAATGTAAAATACAATACTAAACCCTAGTTTGATGCAGTGAACTACAAAATGACCTAGAAAATTGTGTAAAACAAAATGTGTGCACCAGGAAACTTGTAGAGACATGAATGGATATCAGAAATTCTACAAATATAGAAACTTTGGCCTACTAGGACTCATTCGTCATTTTGGGTGAATCAGTGCCAGTTCTACATTTATACACAAGAGTGTATTTCAGAAAAATGGGCATCCAAATCTGAAAAAGTCTTTGAAAAAACACCTAAAGTGGGACTCATTCGCCACTTGTGGTGAATGAGTCTAGTTTGGATTTTCTAGAACATCAAAGTCTAAATCTTCTCTTCTTAGTCTGCTCAATCTCCTTCTCTAGGTTTCTAAATCTCAAACTTAGATTTTAGGGTTGTAGATGACCTTTTATTCAAGACTATGACCTTGCAAGTGTGGAGACAACTTCAACAAGCTTGTAACCTAATCTTCAATGATCCTTCAGGTCTCCAAAGCACTTAGATTTGTAGATCACACAAAGAGAGAGATGAAACTTGTTGATAGTTAGGGAATATGGGTTTTTCAAAGTCAAACCCATTGTACATAATTAAACCAAATGACAAGACAATGAAATTCAAACATAGATTTTTTGGACCCTATGGACTACTCTTACACTTCTGGGATTTTCCACCTAAAAGGATAAAGATAGGGCCAAAAATGCTAATGTATCACTCAAATAAGAATGTATGCAATGCATTTTAATGTAAATGGACTTAACTAAATGAAATTGACTAATCTTAATGACTGAAAAATGAATGCAAAAGTGCAATTACAACTATGTAAATGAAGAAATGATGCAAAATAGAAAGTACAGAGATGAATTTGAGTGCACCTGGATGAATTATGATGATTCTAGAGTGTTTTGAATGCTGATCAAAATTAATGAATTTTCACAGTGGGACTCATTCACCCAAGGTGGTGAATTAGTCCTCCTCCTGGTGAAAAAGTGTCAAGAGCTGGTTTCTGTCTATCGAGATCCATAATCTGAAAAAAAATCATATTTTTGGTCCTAAGGTGAGACTCATTCACCATAGGTGGAAAATAATTCCTCTCCCAATTTTTTGAAAAATTAGGAGACAACTCTACAACACCAGATCTGGAAAAGTCTATTTGCCAAGTTGCTAAATTCATTTATATAGAAAATGGACAAATAACTATCTCCAAGCTTGAATTTGACTCAAGTTCACTTGAAGCACCTATTTGACTTGGAAATCAATCTTCAACACCTAATAACCTATCAAATATGCACACAAAGAGTTCCAAACAAACATGCAATAAGGTAAAAATGATTAAGGGTTAGTGAATAGGGGTTTGCCCTGGTCAAACCCCACTTTTGGTAATTAAGCCCTTGAAAAGATAATGAAATGAAGGAGAAAGATAAACTAATAACATGCAAGTGCTATCAACTTACCTAACCCTTGATAATGCAAGTCTAAAGTAATGTCAATGGCTACCTCAAAGTGCTTGAAAAGATGATGCAAAATGCTTGAATGCTTGAAATGTGAGATTGAATGCTTAAATGAGTGAGGATATGTAAAATGTGGTGAAGGTTATTTATACAATTCTTGTTCCTTAGTATCCATTCATGCCTCATCACATGCTGACATCAAGTGATTTTGAATAAAATCCTAAAAGGAAATTTGAAATATTTTGAATTTGGGGCCAAGGGGGACTCATTTTCCACCCATGGCGAATGGGTCCCACCTAGGACCTAAAAACAAGTGTCAGGAAATATGTTGTATTTAATGTCATTTGTTGGGATAACATTCAAAAATACACTTAATTACAACTTATGAGGGCATAAAGAGACCAAATAAAGCATGAGAAGGGTGTAAATAGTGAAAATATGTCTAGAAGAGCATCAAAGCTTGTTACAAGACTTTACAACACTTCAAAATAGGGATTTTTGATGGGTAAAAGGGTGATTTTTAGGTAAATTACATTAAATAGACTAAAAAAAATGTAGAAATGTCTTACAACACTTCAGAACACCTTCACAAGATGTCATTCTTTGAGTTTTAGTACCTAAATAAGCATGTTCAAGCAATGTTACAACATAAAATCAAAGCAACATAGTTCCAACACCATGAAACAATACCTAAAAGGCCATGAAAATGACAAGGGGCCAATTTTTTATAGCATAGAAATGAAGGAATGAAGCATGAAACAAAGAACATGAATCATGTAAAATGATACCTTGGATGATACCTTGTAAATGATGCTTTGTAAATCTGTAACTCAACATGAAATGGCCATGAAGGATGTATATCATGATCTTGACAATAGGAGTAGAACAATGCTTGATCTTGGATCTTCAATGCTACATCACAAAATTAGTTCAGTAACATGCTTTATGCTTGATATGCTTGACATGATGATGGATCTTGAACTTTTGCAATGATTGATGAGGTATTCTACTCTCGAATGCCCTTGTAAACACTTGAGTGCACTTGTGAAGTCAACTTTTTTATAAGGATACTCATTCAGCTTAGTAGGTGTAAAATGAGTGAAATAAACTTGTATTTATACTTAATTATGCAAGAATTCCCAAAATTACAACACTACAAGCTAACATTAGATCTAGGAGAATAAAATCCGGCAAGAAATTTGATTTAATTTTAATTTTAGGTCACACGGGACTCATTTGCTCAAGATGGAAAATGAGTCCTATAGACACTAAAAAATGTCATGAATCATATCATACAATCAAATTAGGTATACTAACATCATTTCTTATTGAAACCCATCCTCCTTTCGCTTAATTAATTTAATCAGGTTAATTCACCCCCTTTCACACTAACGCTTCATCTCATTAAATTAAATACATCAAACTATTTAATTTAATTCCTTAATTCATTGTATTTAATTAAATAACCCTAATTTATTTAATTAAATGTCATTCCACCTTTCCCCCTTTTTAGTAAATCATTTAATTTAATATCACTTAATTCTTCCCTAATTGTTTGATTAAACTCACTCAATCCTATAACTTTATAGCAATTTTGGTATTTTGTAATATTATATTCATTTACCAACCAAAAATATCCTAGTACTTATTTTCATTATTTTCTCTCTATAATATGCATTAGCCTAAATTGTTTGCACTAACTTGGTGCAGTATTTAAACATTTATGATTGAACAAGACACTTCCCTACAAGAATTGGATGTTCTATTTTTTTTCTAAATGTTTGCATTAGAAACCTAAACCTCAATTCATGCCCCATCTCTTTTTCACAATTACATATAACATAATAAGACCTAAAACCTAAGATTTTCTTATACTTTTTAGCTTGGAGTGTGGAAAAATATTTAAATATTAAATGTTTAAAAGGTTAAAATGAGGAGATTAAAAAATATTACTTTCTTCATATCTTATTCAAAATGATGTGTGATATGGTAAGAACTAAAACTTAAACATGTTTATAGGTTTGAAGTAGATTTTTTTCTTAATTTTTAAAAATTATTTCATTCAAATATTTTAAGTGCAGAAATTATAGGATACTAATCAAGGAGCTTTTATTTTCAAATGTAAAACATTCTACTTTATGGGTATGTGCAGGATCATCATGGAAAAAAAGGCCCTTAAGTGGCGAAAAATTGAGAAAAATCAGAGTTAGGCAAGTTGACGTAAAAATTTGAATAAGTTATCGATATTATTTCAAAAATATGTGAGAATAAAATTTGTAGCAAATTGAATGTAGTTTCGAAACTACCTAGATTTTTTAAAAAGAAAGAAAAATCTATTTGGTGAAAATTTGAAATTTCAATGCAGTAGTACTTAAATTTGAAGGAAAAAATAAGTAGGTATCTATCTAACCACCCTAACCACAATAAAATAATAATATTTTTTTATAAGATTTTAGAGATAATTAGAAGACTCATGTCCTAACGTGATGCATATTTTTTTGTAATTTTTTCCCAAGTAAATAATTAATTATGATTTTTTTATTACAACTTTTAAAAAATATAAAAACTTGTATGTTTGACCACCTTAACTTGGTCAAAAATTCATGAAATTCATTTTTATTTTTTAAATCCTATAGCATGTGAAGCATAGAATGTACCCATGTTTTGGATTCAAAAAATGTGATACCATTTGAAAGCTATAGATGTTTTTCAATCAACCTATCAATCAGGACTTTAGTCATAATTTAAATAGAAAATGAATAATAATTATTTATTAAATTCAAAGTAAAGCATAATTTATATTGGTGGAAAGTTGAGAATCTCCTTTAAAAACCCTTTTCGTTTCATCAATTTTGGATTAAAAAAAGTCGTCAGCCACATACTCTACACATACCCAACATATAGCCACTTTTTGGTCCATCAGATCATGCACATTCCCTTATCAATTATTATATTCACCTGTAAAGTGTTAAATAATCATATTATTTTAAAATAGAAAAAAATACATTTAACCATTTGAACTAACTAATTTTTACAAAGAGTTGAGAAACCTTTCTCATAAATATGCATACATATCCATTAATATATATGCATACATACATATATACATATGTATATTATAAAAATCCCCTTAACCTTTATAGATTCATAAAATATAAAAATGTTCAATTAAAAAAGCACTAAGGATAAAGGAATAGATATACAAAACTAATTTAATGCAAGATTATGAATATGCAATTTATAATATAGTGGAATTTCTATGAGGTCACTACAAATTACCATACTGACACTCCTCATTTACTAGACAATAGCAAGTACTTAGGTATTTTCCCAAACATTAAATTTATTTTAAACATACTGTGATGAAAAATATATTGATTAAGCAATTAGTTTAAAAGAGGAATCATTTTAAATGTCAACATGTTTTGAAGAGTGTCAAAGACTTGTGAGGGTATAGTTAACTTCATTTGGGGAGGAATTTGCTCCTTTTTTCTTTTGTAGTGGCATGTCAGAATAGTATTATTATTATTTCAATCATATGTGGGGTATGTATGTTCTCTAGTTGCATTAAGGTTTTATTCCAAGAATGTGATTCAAATTGTACTTATCAAAATTTCAAAAATTCTTACAAATGAAACATGAAATTGGCTCTATTACGTTTTGAGTTAGCTGTGCATTTTTGTTCATATGAGGCTAGTTTATATAACTACAAAAATTGTTAAGCATTGGTTCCCTATTAAAGAATGTTAGTGTCAATTTTGTTCCAAGAATGTGAATAAAATTTTATTTATCATAATTTTAAAACTTCTTACAGATGAAACATGAAATTGACTCCATTATGTTTCTAGTTAGTTATGCTTTTTTGTTCATATGCGGCTAGTTTATATAATTGAAAATGTTATTCAACATTTTTTTCCCTATTAAAGAATGTTAGTGCCAATCCGATTCTCACATGAATAGAATTGACTTATCTCTATTATATGGTGAGCACATGCACCTATATTATGCTTCACCATTAAGGGAGGATACACTAGATTTCATTATAAAAAGATGCTAACTATTTGTTTTAATGCCACCTAGGTGAAGAAGTGAATGACTCAGAAGTTGGACAACTTTTGGCAGATACGAAGATGTATGTTCTTGCAAGTCATATTATCTGGGGCCTTTTATTTTTAATTTCAATATGTTTCTCACTTACTATTTCAATGCTAGAGAGCACATAATATTAGATTTGGTACATCTCTACTAATAGATTTCATGTATTTCACTAGTTAAATTGAACATATATTTGGTGCTAAATAATCTTGAAATCAATTTTTGCATTGTGTACCATAGAAAAAAGTATTTCGTGTTTGATTTGGGAATAATTCATGATAAATTGGACTTAATAAGGCCTTGATTCAGTGTTATGAGGCATTTTACATGTCCACACTAGGTCTTGGACCCTTGCAAACTAAATAAAATACATGTAACGATGTCTTGTGAAAGTGTTCTAAAAGAATTTCACGCCTCTCTAGAGTTAATAAACCCATTATCCCTTAATTAAACATTCTAAAATGTATTTAATTTCATCTTCACATCAATCTAGAAGGCTTTTGAATCAAACTTAACTTTAGTCTAAAGTTGTAATGTGTCCTACACATTCACATTGGATGTTGTGCCTTTCTAGGCTAAGTGGACCTCATTTTAGTGTTGTAAAATGTATTTAATCACACTTTCACATTGAATTTTATGTCCCGAGCCCCAATTAACCTTTACATCATCATTAACAGGCCCCTATTGCCCCATATTGTGCATCCCAAGGCATATTTGATGAAATATCCCTCAAAGTCACCATATAAACCTAATTTTCTTATTTTCTAACAACTTAGCTAGCAAATAGGCCCCTCTAGGACTAATTCACCATCTATGGTGAATGAGCCCATACTGATGCAGGAGCATCCAGTGGTGTAAGGGCAATCTTGCATCACCCAAAAATAGTTAAATTTCAAGTTTCTCAGTTTTTAGATGTTTTTACATTTTTGGATACCCTTTTCGTCATAATGAAATTCCCAATTTATGGTTTTTATTTTCTATTCCTGGGTTGAAAGATATTATAGTTTTAGTTTCCTAGATTTGCACCTAAAAATCTTCCGTGTTAGATTTGAGGCACTTAGAGTTCCTGGATCGGCCTTGAAACTTGCCAAAATCGGCATGGCTAATTTTGAGCGCATTGTTGACTTCAAGACCTTTCCAAGGGTTTAAACGGTTCGCAAATCGGAGTCCCAAATCAAAAATTATGGCCCTGGGAAGTTGGGGCACTTTCTAGAGGATACAATTGCAAATGTTCTTTTGAAATTTGAACTTCAAGTTGTAATTTTTCGACGCCAAACTGCCTAAACTCAAATTTGAATGTTGTTTTGGCTCCAAACTAAAGAGGAGCTCTATTTATGGGTAAGTTTCTAATTTTTGGTAACCTTTTGGGGACAAGCTCACATATTGCAAAAGGGTAATTCTGTAGCTTCCTGTAACTTGCATGTGTTCTAGAACTTGGGGATTTGAGATCCTCTGCATGTAAGAAGCTCTATTTTTTGAATAATAACATTATTCTCTCATTTGTGGGTTATTTTCTAAGTCTCAGGTTGTGCCCTCATCAAGTGGTATCAGAGCGATTTTTTCTTGTGCATGTGGATAGATTACCGATCATGAGGCAGTTCGCACCAGGACCATGGTTGTTGGTTGAGGTCAAGAAAGATGCCTCCAAGAGTGATGCGTGGTAGGCATGGTGGTGCCAAAGGTGGTCGAGGCGGAAAAAATGCTAGTGGAAGAGATACACTGGCAGCCCTCCAGAGGAAAATTGATGCGTTACAAGAGCAGTTGAGAAAAGGGTTAAACCTTAGGGAGGAAAGTGAGGATGAAGGAGAGGAAGAAGGTTCAAATGTAGAAGAGGAAGAAGAAGCAATTTATCAATACCAAATGTGGCTAATAAGGGCCATTTCAAAGATCGAGAAAAGATCCAGAGCAGAAGTCTCCAGTTATTCCGGAAGTCTAAACCCGAAAGAGTTGATCGACTGGATCAACAAGCTAGAAGAATATTTTGAGTATGAGGAAATAGAGGACCCAAATCGAGTTAAGTTTGCAAAAATGAAGCTGAAGGGCCATGCGAGTATTTGATGGAAAGAGGTCCAGTTGGAAAGAAATCGAAGAGGAAAAGGAAATATCACCAGATGGGATCACATGGTAGAGAAACTGAAGAAGCAGTTCATACTAGTGGACTATGAGTTAGATATGTTGAAGAAATTGCAAGGGTTGAAGCAAGGAAGTAGATCTGTGAAAGAATATACTAAAGATTTTCACAAGATAATCATCATAACAGGCCACACAGAGGCCAAAAAGGAGAAGGTAGCCTAATATCTTAATGGGTTAAGACCAAGCATTCAGGAGGAGTTAAGCCTAGTTAGAATGACCACCATTGAGGATGTGTATCAGTTTTCTCTGAAGGTGGAAGAAAAGCTGAACAAAAGATTTGATAGCAAACAAAAAGGACGAGGAGGTGAAAGTGGAAGGGGCAGTGGAAGACATTTAGGAAGCCAAAATGATGATGAAAAGAAAAGTGAAGATGTGGGTACCAGCCGAAGCCAAAGGAATGACAACTTCTACCGCCCTCGTGATCAAAGAGGTAGAGGATGAGGGAGATATGGACAAGGATCTAGAAGAGGTGGTTTTGAGAGGAACATGTTTCCAGTGTGGTGAAGAAGGGCATTGAGCCTATGAATGCCCACAACACCAAGGAAGGGCAGACAAAAGGCCAGAAGGTCGTGGAGGGGTTGCGCATGTAGATGAGGAGGCCCAATCTGAACATTCAAATGATGCTGAAAGGGGAGAAGCCCTAGTTGTTAGGAGAGCCCTGGTGACTAAGGAAAAGGAACCAGAACAGAGGAAGAATCTGTTTCATACAAGGTGCAAGTGTGAAGGAAAATATTGTGATGTCATTATTGATGGTGGGAGCATCGATAATCTAGTGTTAGAGGAGATGGTCACAAAGTTGAAGCTAAAGAGGGAAAGGCACCTGCATCCGTATCAGATTGCCTGGTTGTAGAAAGACCACAAAGTTTTGGTCAATGATCAGTGCCTAGTAAAGTTCAAGATTGAGAGATACCATGATGAGGTACTCTGTGATATCATCCCCATGGATGCATGTCACATGTTGTTGGGGAGGCCATGGCAGTTCAATAGGCGAGCTATACATGATGGCCATGCAAACACTTATTCCTTGACCAAGGATGGGGTTCGTCACAAGTTGAAACCCCTAAAGGAGACCGAAGAAAAGGTATGCAGTAGTGCTAGAATTTTTTATGTAGATGAAAGAAATTTTTTAGAAGGAATGAAGCATGAGTGTGTGTGTTATGCATTGATTCCTAGAGTGAGTGAGGAGGATAGTGAGAAGGTTCCAGAAGAAGTTTCTAGGATGTTGGATGAGTTTCTAGATATTGTTTCTGATAATGTACTTGAGGGTTTACCACCAATAAGGAAGATTAGTCATCAGATTGACTTGATTCCTGGAGCCAGTTTTCCAAATAAGGCAGCTCATAGAATGACTCCAACAGAAAATGAGGAATTGAATAGACAAGTTCAAGAGTTGTTGAGAAAGGGTTTGATACAGAAGAGTTTGAGTCCATGTGTAGTACCTATATTACTAGCACCAAAGAAGGATGGGGAGTGGAGGATGTGTATAGATTCCCGAGTCATAAACAAGATAACAATCAAGTATATATTTCCTCTGCTAAGGATGGATGACCTGATGGACTGTTTGAGTGGAGCTTATTACTTCACAAAGATTGATCTAAAGAGTGGATATCACTAGATCTAGATTCGAGAGGGAGATGAATGGAAGACTACCTTCAAGACCAAAGAGGGCTTGTATGAGTGGTTAGTCATGCCTTTTGGGCTAACCAATGCACTGAGCACATTCATGCGGGTCATGAACGAGCTACTAAAAGAATTTCTGGGAAGTTTTGTTATTGTGTATTTAGATGATATTTTCATTTTTAGTAAGACATTGGATGAGCATCTGATGCATATTCAGAGAGCCTTTGAGAAGCTAAGAGAAGAGAAACTGTTGATTAATCTAAAGAAGTACAGTTTTGTGAAGAGAGAATTAGTGTACTTGGGGTTTTTTGTCTCAGCAGAAGGTCTCAAGATGGACCCAAAGAAGGTGAAGGCTATTCTGGAATGGCCTACCCCAGGAACTACTACCAAGGTGAGATCTTTCCATGGTTTGGATAGATTTTATAGAAAGTTCATTAGAAACTTCAATAGTATTTATGGACCCCTAACTGAAACAATGAGAGGGGATAGAAAAGAATTCAAGCGGAGCACTGGAGCAAAAAAAAGTTTTGAACTGTTGAAGCAGAAGGTGACAGAGCAACCTGTTCTAGGCCTCCCAGATTTCAACAAGGTGTTTCAGGTGGATTGTGATGCCAGTGGTTGTGCCATTGGAGCTATGTTGAGCCAAGAAGGTAAGCCCATTGCCTATTTTAGTGAAAAGTTAAATGATGCCAAGAGAAAGTATGTTGTATATGATCAGGAATTTTATGCAATAGTTCAAGCATTAAAGAAATGGAGACATTATTTGTTACCGAAGGAATTTGTTTTATATACTGATCATCAAGCCTTGTACCTAAATAGTCAGGGAAAATTAAATTAGAGGCATATGAAATGGGTAGAGTTTTTGCAGAGTTATACCTTTGTTTTGAAACATAGGAGTGGGAAGTCAAATAGGGTTGTAGATGCCTTAAGTAGGAGGCATACATTGATGACAAAGATGCAGATTGAAATGGTTGGGTTTAATGAACTTAAGACACTATACGCAGAAGATCCTAATTTTGCAGAGGCTTGGAAAGTTTGCAAGGAACCTGTTATAGTGGACAAGACAAGGTGGTTGGATTTCATAATCTAGGATGGCATGTTATTTAAGGGAAGTCAATTGTGTATCCTGAGGAGTTCCATGAGAGAGAACCTGATAAAGAAGAAGCATAGTCGAGGGATGGTAGGACATTTTGGTCAGGATAATACCATTGCCATTATAGGTGAGCATTATTATTGGCCTCAACTGTCACATGATGTGAAGAAGTTTGTACAAAGCTATAGGGTATGTCAGATGGCTAAAGGAGTGAGTCAGAATACAAGCTTATATCAGCCCTTACCTATACCAGAGAGGCCATGGGAGGATATAAGTATGGACTTTTTTCTTGGTTTGCCAAGGACACAACGAGGGAATGATTCAGTCTTTGTGGTGGTTGATAGGTTTTTGAAGATGGCACATTTTATTCCATGTCAGAAGAACCATGATGCAGTCCACATTGCTGACTTGTTCTTCAAAGAGGTGGTTAGGCTACATGGTCTGCCAAAGAGTCTTGTTTTAGATCGTGACACCAAATTTGTGGGGTACTTTTGGAGGACCTTATGGAAGAAGCTGAAGACAAAGTTGAAGTTCAGTTCTGCACACCATTCACAAATAGATGGGAAAATATAGGTTGTTAATAGGAGTCTAGGTAACCTACTAAGATGTTTGGTAGGAGATAAACCCAAGGGATGGGACTTGATCTTACCCTAGGCAGAATTTTCTTACAAAAATTCTATCAATAGAAGCACTGGTAGATCACCATTCCAATTTGTGTATGGAGGTAGCCCTAGAACAACTCCAGAATTGAGGAAGATGGACCACAAAAAGAAAATAAGTGTTGAAGCTGAAGATTTTGCAGAACACATCAAGGATATACATGAAAAGGTAAGAGAACATATTAACAAGATGAATATGTAGTATAAGGCTAAGACAGATTAGAAGAGGAGGTATAAGGAGTTTTAGATTGGTGATGAAGTGGTGGTCCACTTGAGGAAAGAAAAGTTTCCAGTGGGAACATACAACAAACTGAAGATGAAGAAGTTTAGTCCCTATAAAATTTTGAAGAGGCGTGATTCAGAAAATGCATATGAGGTAGAGTTGCCAGATGGATTCAACATTTCCCCTGTGTTCAACATTTCAGATTTGACAAAGTATCATGAAGGTGGCATAGAGGAAGTACCAATGATGGAACAGTGTGGGATTCCAGCACCTACTTCAGAAAAGGAGGAGATTGAAGAAATCCTAGATAGTCGTGTGGGAAGGAGTACCAGGAACAGGCAGTATGAAGAATATCTGGTGAAATGGAAATGAAGGCCTGTTGAAGATTCATCCTAGTTGCCTAAGGTAGAGATTGACCATTTGGGTTTCTTCCTCCACCATCTGAGATGTGACAAGGTCACTTCTCAAATTACCCTGGGTGTCTGATGCAGGAGCATCAGTGGTGTAAGGGCAATCTTGCATCACCAAAAAATAGTTAAATTTCAAGTTTCTTATTTTTTAGATGTTTTTACATTTTTGGATACCCTTTTTCATCATAATTAAATTCCCAATTTACGGTTTTTATTTTCTATTCCTGGGTTGAAAGATATTACAGTTTTAGTTTCCCAGATTTGCACCTAAAAATCTTTCGAGTTATATTTGAGGCACTTAGAGTTCCTGGATTGACCCCAAAACTTGCCAAAATTGGCATGGCTAATTTTGAGTGTGTTGTTGACTTTGAGACCTTTCCAATGGTTCAAACGGTTTGCAAATTGGAGTCTCGGATCAAAAGTTATGGCCCCAGGAAGTTGGCGCACTTTCTAGAGGATACAATTGCAAATGTTCTTTTGAAATTTGAACTTAAAATTGTAATTTTTCAGCGCCAAACTGCCTAAACTAAAATTTGAATGTTGTTTTGGCTCCAAACTAAAGAGGAGCTCTATTTATGGGTGGGTTTCTAATTTTTGGGTAACCTTTTGGGGACAAGCTCGCATATTGCAAAAGGGTGATTTTGTAGCTTCCTGTAACTTGCATGTGTTGTAGAACTTGGGGATTTGAGATCCTCTCCATGTAAGAAGCTCCATTTTCTAAATAATAAAATTATTCTCTTGTTTGTGGGTTATTTTTTAAGTCTCGGGCTGCACCCTCATCACCTACTAAGCTGGACTGATTCACCCAAGGTGGTGATTTAGTCCCATTTGGGCCATTTTTTACTTTTGAGTGGGAAAACTGGAATTTAAGTTTATTATTCTTTCATGTCAGCCTTAGGGATCCAATTTATGAGTGGATTAAGACAATTTACTATAAATGAAAGCCTTTAAACCCTAATTCATAACTCATCATCATTCATTCATCATTCATCATCTTTTCTTGTCAAGAGAGCTAGGGTTTTATCATTCCAAGTCATTAAGGTAGCTTCCTAAGACATTTAAGGGAAAATTCTTCACATGTTTTGCTATATAAATTCAAGATCAATTATCATGGTAAGGTAATAACTCCATTATTGCATTATTCATTTCATTCTTTTCTCATTTTGGTTAAATTCCCTAAAAGGGGTTTGACCAAGGCAAACCCCCATGCCCTAACATTCAACATTTCTCCTTCTCTTCTTGTGTGTTTGAAGATTTAGACATTTTGAAGGCTTGGAAATCATTAAAGATCAATTTTAAAAGTTATTCAATTCATCTCTTCATTAGATAAGGAAAAATATCAACAAAAAGTCACTTTCAGGTCTAGAAATTAGACTTTTAGAGGCGAACACTTGTTGGGAACCAAAGTGCAAACCAAAGACTTTAGTTTCCAACTTTGGATTTTCAGAAATAGAAAAGTGGAATTATTCAACATGAGTGGTGAATGAATCCCACTACTAGAACTAATTTTAGTTTTCTACATTTTTGGATACCCATTTGTCCAAAACAGGCTTTGGAATAGTTTCCTAGATCTAGGACTAATTGCTCCAGACTGGCAAATGAGTCCCAATAGGTAAAATTTTTTAGCATCAATAGTATTTCAATTGTCATTTCCAATCTCTAGCAAGATCTCAGGTGAACCTCTTCAATTTCATCCATTTCTATTACAATTTGTATTCATTTCTAGGTGTTTCTGCATATCATAATGTGTTTTCAAACACTCTACATTTCCTTAGTTTCCATTCATTATTCAATCAATTTTATTAGTGTGTTGCATTTATAACATTCCATATAGGAATATTTCCATTGTACTTGCATTAGTTTGAGTGAACCACCTAGGTTTTTGGCCTATCTCTCTCCTTTTAGGTAAAAACCCTAAGAGTGCAAGAGAGAAAATAGCCTCCCCAAAATCTATGGTTCATTTTGGTGAACCTATTTTTTGAACAATTTCTTTTATGATTTAGAGTCCTTCATTTCCTAGATCTACTTGCATTAACTTTTCATTGCATGTTGCATTGGTTAAATAGCATTCTAGGGTTTCAATTTTTTGCATTAATAAAAGTGCATATAGTTTGCATTTTTGTCTCTCAATTCATTGAAAAACACTTGAAAATTGTATTTTCATTTAGTCTTCAGACCATCCAATACAAAAATCATCAAAATCCATTGAAAAGTTTTGAAAATTTTGCAAACACCCCTTACTGGGACTCATTTGCCATTTTGGGTGAATCAGCCCTAGTCTAGATTTTTCACTGTTTGTTACATCATCAGAAACCCAATTTTTTTGTTTCCTAAGCCTCCTAGTATCATATACTAAAAGTTTATAAAGTTTCAGGACCATTTGTTTTATGCATTTAGGCCAAAAGCATCATTTTAGATTACTCAATCTTCAAATCATTTCAATTACAAACAATGTCCTTAGATATGAAAATGCTCACATTTTTTAAATTTTGCATAACATGGATAAAAGTACTTTTCACTTTTGCATACACAATTTTTCTATTCATAAAACTTTGCATAAGTTTGATAAACGAGCTTTTCATTCTTGCATATACAATGTTTGCATTCTTAAAACTTTGCATATATTGGATAAAAATGTTTTGTATCTTTATATATATACATTGTTTACATTGTTGAACATTATATGAAATGGTTACAAGTGCTTTTCATTTTTGTTCTAAAAAAGTTAGTACCTTGCATATTTAGACATGTTAAGAAAACTTTCCAATCCCCTCCCTATGAGAGTGTTTTTGTGAAAGAGAATACAACCTTGGAAATTCATAACAATCATATTTTTTCTTCTCCTAATCTCTCCTATTCAAGAAGAAGATATTTCGGTAGAAGAATCAATTAATGAGAATTTTGAGAATCCAAGTTTTTTCTCTCCTCTTACCTCTCTTAGTGAAAAAAATATTGATGAACAAGAAAACACAACATGAAGGTGATGTGGCAAGCTAGCAAGCAATTTTCAAAATTTGTGAGAGCATCTAGAGGAAAGTCCCGTGAGGTGACCACATGTCCAACTTTAGGCATGAAGAGAAAGAAAAGCCCAAAAAGGTAGTGCGGCCACTACGTGGTGAAGTTGTGTACCATTTCAAAAAAATCATATTGTGACCTCCAAAAAATGTGTCGAAGTGACATGTCGCAGGATGAGAACAAAAGTCTAAAAATGTGAAGCCCTTGGGGTAGAAAAAAACAAAGCAAAGGAAACAACATACTTAAAGAGAAAAAATTCCCACATGTTCTTCAACCTTCATTTTGAGCTTATTAACCTAAATGCCTTGTTATCAAAAATAAAAGTTTAAGTTTTATTTATAACATCCATAGAAATATATGATGTCATTTTCAACTAAAATGCATCTTTTTTATTATAATTATCACTTTAGCAATACCATTTTACTCCAAAACTAATTGCATGCTTATTTTTTCATTTTATATATTACTGGGTTTTATGTCAAACCTGTGTAGCTTTTCTAACCTATTGAACAACATTAGTCTTACTTGATACTTCTTTAACAAGGAGCCATGTTATCACGAAAGTGTGCGCCCTTTGTTGAGCTGATTAAATCAGTCAACCACCTTGTGAAACATGGGATTATCTCCTTGAGTGTGGGCTCAAATGATGGAGACAACCTCTAGAGAGGGTTGGTTCCCTTGGATTTATCACCTAGACAATAAGTAAACTATTGATGCTTTCCATAAAAAGAGAGAAGGATAATATGAAAATGAACCTACTGATGCACCAAAATATTTTTTCAAAGCCTATACTATTGTTTGGACTCAAAATGATAAAAAATTTAAACCCAACACATACACAACTCATTATTTTGTATTTCTTTGCAAAAGTGTTTCATAACAAGGCTTGGTATGCTCAAAACATCATTTAGAATGATCTAGGAGTACTATCACAAAGTAAACTCTATTACTAGGTAACTAGTTAACACAAGTTATGACCTAAAAAAATGCATACTTTATGTTCAAAGGAAAGGAAAATAGGACAAAGATCAAGGGGAAAAAGTCACCACAAGATTACTTATCAACTATCTAAAATATTTGCATAATAAAACAACAAGTGAGAAGGTAAAAAATAGCTTATTTTATTGACTGAAAAGGTGTTACATACAACTGTGTACAAGCTTGAAAATGGAGTTACAATTGTTGTTCCAAGTTGAAAGAACTTGAAAAACCAGTTACAATACATTCCAAGAGAGAAAAGAACTAACTTAAAATTACTACAAAATATTCCTTATATGTTTCTCAACAACTGCTACAAATTAGGAAAATGTGTGGAGAAAGGACACGTGTTTACTTGAGTTGGCTAGGTCAAACTCTCCTTGGGCGTCCAAAACTAAAAACCCTATTTTGCAGCCCTTAAAACTCCTCCAAAAAGGTGTTGTGTTGATAAAGTCATCCCTTGACCTTTTCCACAATTAAGGCTTCTAAAAAAACTCCTATATGTTCTCAAAAAGGATGGAACTGGTCAAAAATGCCATATATCCTCTCCATTAGTTTCACAGCTCCTTCAATTTCCTCCTAGAAACTTACAACTGCTACCCAACTCAAGAAACTACCCTATATGCTTGCAACTTCTCATAAATTCTCTTAAATTGACTCATAATCCATGTGGAAAATGCTTGGAAATGATTAAAAGGCTAAAGGATGAAACCTGTTCATGTCTAAAAAAACCTCCTCATGTTGATCTTTGTCTCTACTATTTACTATCCTTCAAAACAAACATCTCTCTGTCAAGGTCTTCAAGGTCTTTACTATGAACCATTGTCTTCCTTTATTAAAGAGTACTGCCAATTATGCTGATTAAATTTATCTCTAAACTAGTCTGAGGTCTATCCTATCATTTCATGGAAACACATGCTTGTCCCTAATTTTTACATTTTCCCATTTAATGAAACTCTAACTTGACATTGAAATCATAATTTTCTACAACAACTCTATGGAATTCATCTTTCACAATCTAATTTTTTCCTTCATACTCAGTGGCAATATATTTAAATTGTGCCTGTAGCTTCTTTCTTGCACCTAACTAGAAGATAACCTCTTGCTAGGAATCTCTATCTATCTTTGCATTCCAACAAATCCTCCTTTGCTTCCATCTAGATTCCTCAACAAGAAATGAGTGTTAAGATATAGTACTTGCATATTCTAGGTTTGAGCATTGTTTGCATCAAGAAACTCAATGATGCCTAAATTTATCTTGTTAGGCCAACAAAGCCAAAGTGCATACCCTCTAGGAATTCATTTTCATGAATAACATATTGCATAACTATTATTACAAGCATATCTTTGTCATATTAAATCTATCTTTTATGTGGGGAAAACTAACTCTTAACTATTATACACCCTTTTAGCTATCCCTTGTTTCTACTTATACTATGCTTCTTTTTTGGTTTCAACACTGCCCTTGTGGTTGATCATCACTACCATGTCAAAAAATTTGAGTCTTTAGACTCATTATCGATAAATCCAGTGTAATGTCCCCTTTTTAGCTTGTTCTAGTTCCTTGATGGTTTAGCCTATTAGTTGACCCTCGTAGGCTAATGCAGATGGTTAGAGGGTCTGATTTGGAACATATCAAAGTGTTTGCTTCTCCAAAGCTTAGTTTGGTTCAGGATTGGCCTTCATTTGGTGATTTAGGACTCAGTTTCACACATTTATAGTAAGGCACTTGGACATGTTGGGAATGTAGTGTTGATCCCAATTTTAATTTGGCCTAAAAAAATAAGGATTAATGTGCAAGTTATATCATTTAATTATTATTAAAGGTAACTTGGATAATAATCATTCATTAAAAGCATATTATAAAGTTATATTATAACTTTATGTCTAGAGTGGGCCATTTAATGACTTAAAGTACATTAATTGGCATTTTATTTACATGGGCACCCACTTTGAAGAAATATGAAATAAATTTTAAGTGCATATTTAATATTATATTTAAATGAATTGAAAAGAATCTTCTATAGGACCAACCTCTTATTGAGAGAATATAAAATGGGATCAACTAAAGTTATTATTCATTCATTCATGATTTTGATATTTGGCTTTTGAAGAGTTTTGCTAAGGAGAAGAAGCAACCTAGGGTTTCTGCAATTTCTTCATATTTTGGCATTGGAGAGCATAGCTTCTTCATTGTATCAACTACTTGAGGGTGTGAAAGACCATCTGAAGGATCCTTCATGGATTGGCTTCATCTAGGATTCGATATTGAGCTTCATTGGTGAATAATCTTAGAAATTTACACCAGGGTTTACAAGGCAGATTTTGTGGTGACAAAATCCTACAATCAAGAAAGAAATTTGATTTTGTATGGAAGGATGAATTGGCAAGAGGGAAGCAGGTTCGATTGTTATAATTATTGTTGGTTAAAAATTGTGGCTTATTGGGGTTGGGAACACTTGCTAGTAGGTATGATTTTGGCTTTGGGAGTTGGTAAAAATTTAGTCAAGCCTTGAGTGAAGTTGTTGGGCATGTAGGAGGCTGGGAAAATCAATGAAAATGGAAATTATGATAGTTGCTTGAAGGATCAAACCAATTTTGTGCTTGCTACCATAACACTCCAGGTTCTTTATTTTGTATTGGTATTGCATTGTAATTCAATAGTGCAATGGAAGTCATTTGCTGACATAAATAGCATATATGCATTGTAAATTTTAGTCTTATTGCATTGGGCCTGATCGTTGTCCTATGACAACATTTTCACATTGTAATTTCAGTCATTCCAAACTAGTCGATATAAGGAGTTAAGGTCTAAATATGGAATCATTGTACTTCATTCCAAAAATGGTAATAAGTCTGATATCATTTAAAAATATCATAGTATGAAGTAGAGTTTGGTAGCCAAGTGTTTGTGAAAATGTCTCATGGATGTAGGTGTACATTTTTCATAAGTAGATCATTTATATGCGTTTGAAAAGAGAAAAAATACTTGCATATCACTTTCATTACATGGTTAGACATCTTTTCAAGCATCATTAGCATCAACTAAAATGAAATAAAAGCAAATAGAAAACCTTTATTAGTAGATACAAGGTTGCAAGACAACTATTTGATGGAATTCCTATGAGCTCAAAACTAAAAATTCAAGTCAAATTTAGCAAGGGCTCTTACGAATGGTGACTTTAAGGACTTCCATAAAGGTTATATCATAATTTCCCTCTTTTTTACTTATTAATTAAGACATTTTAGTCTTTGGCATGAGATGGTTGTCCTCAAACATGATCAAATCCTTGTAGCTCCTATAACTCAAGATTAAGTTGAGCACACAACAAGATGCAACTCTTCATCTATCAAGGACATTGTACAGCTTCATGATGATCATTCTTATATATAGAATACAAAGGGATATGGAATAGACAACATAATCCAAATGGGGTATCTATTATTAAAATAACCCCCATTATAAAGCATAAGCTTCTCTAATTGAGCATGTTCCTACAATAACAAACTTCATATTGTACCCATGCATATATGTCTACTACAATCCCAACTATGAGCATAGAAAATATTGATAAAAAGACCTCAATGACATGAAAATAAACTTATATCATAGTCCTATGCTCTATGATCCACTTCTATGAAGGCACTGACTTTTGTATGGAATCTACAACCTAAATGTGGAAAAACATTCGTGTCCATTATAAACTATGTTTTTCTTGAAATTCTCTTATTATCTCACTGTGTTTTCAAATGTCATATAGCAATCCTCATAACTGATCATATTCTATCCCATGAAATCATTATATCCATTGTCAAACTTAATCAAAAAGCATCTACAGGTAACCCTTCATATCTCTATGAACAATATGCTTAATGTTACCTTCCCTCCATTTTGTACTTTGTCAGGAGACTCCATGATTTTCATATATCATTTTGAAAACCCTATCTTCATCTTTCCCTTTGAGGGTTAAAAAAGACAAGCGAGTACTCATATTCAAAACTAGTCTGAAAAAGTATAAATGGTTGCTCTTTAATCCTTAACATGGTGCTCACTATTAGATTCTACAAGACATTTATTATGAGTGATCCTTGTTACTTGCTAATGATCCACTTATTCACTGTACTGATATGATTTTACTTCATACTGACAAGTATCTTGACTGTCATTGGCACTTTCTTGAAAATCTTCTCCCTTGATGATTGTTTCATCTATGCATAATCATTCCATTTTACAACTCCTTCTAGGTCCCTATCTTTGATGAGTGATATCCACATGATAAACCCTTTCTTTTAAATTGACCCCTAACTATAATCATTTATAAGACTATCTTCATATGAAATGTACTGCACTATTCATACATGACAATGTAATTGGCATTCTATTCTCTAAAGTAATTAATGATCATCACCATGTATTCACTCAAGGATGTTAGTACTCCACTTTTTTCCATCCTCATCAACCTATTGAGGTAGATGTGACTGCCTTATAAAACTTTTATATCCATTTATAGGCTTTGAAAGAATCTTCATGCATTGTCTTCTTTACTGACAAGATGTTCACTATCTCTTAAAGTAATTGTCCTTCCTATTTGCACTATAATGAGGGTGTAATGGTGGGGTCCCATGGAGGGGAGCTTCCTCAAAAGTTTCAGTGGGTGCTACTGATAATTTTTAGGAATATGTTTAAGCTGGTGACCCCATCAATTCAATAGCATAGTTCAGCCTAAAAAATTAAGCTCCAGATTTTAAGTAAGCTAATGGTCTCATCAACTTGGCAATGCAGTTCAGCTTAAATATACATAATTTTCTCTCCAATTTTTTTTTGGTGGGAATTTAAAACATGAGATGGTTGAAAAATGGCAGATAAAAATCCTAAACTGTAGGAGCAATCTCTAGGTCCACCCCATTTTCACCCCCTTAAATCTGCAGTCCTCAAAGGTAGGGGATATTATTTTCTAGGAAAAGATTCCAATTAATTCTGTAGAATTTTTCTTTTGCTTCATGGAACCCCCTACTCCTTCAAAGTAGACCCTGAAGCCCCTCCATGGGACCCCACCCTAAAGGAGTCATTTGTTTGATTTTTCTACTATGAAGATACTGACCTTCACATGAGCTTGATCATTGTATTTCTTTCATAAATGTTGATTGTGTTCTTCTTGTAAAAGGACTGTCCCTTTAGTATCATGAATCAACCTTATGAATCAACTTAGATAAATACTTTCTTTACAAATTGAAGTAACACTTAATGGTGACATTGCTCCGCCAAAATCCCACATTTCTAAATATGGATTGGAAGATACCAAGAAGTAGATCTCCCACCTTGAAATCTATGTATGATATGAGTGACAGACAAAGGGTTTTAAAAAGAATATATATTTTTATGTCCCTATCACCCAAATGACAATCATTTATCCTTTTTGAAATCTCCTTCAACCAATCACTCTAAACTCCTCTTATATGGGGTTGTGTTAACTTTTAGAAACTCTATTATCTCATTGTCATAATTACATCGTATTGACACCTCAGGCATCATACTATCCTCTCATACTCATTGCCCTCTATCTGTTAGAATTATTAGTGTGCTTCAAACACTTACTGGTTCCCTTTCATCATAGTACATCATTACTAGCAATTTGGGGTCCAAACCCTTAAAATGTCCTCTCAACCTTACCAATGGAATCATTTTATTTTAAGTCATTGAACAAAATTTGATGACGGGTTCTCTTACATACCTCTTCCATTGTATGTTCTTCTTGAGTATGAATTTCTATCATCATTATAAACTCACATACGCCCATAACCTACATCTGTCTTCTATCATATTGTCTTTATGAAAGTCAATCTTGGAACCCTTCTCATTTATGACTATGACTACTTGTAGCTACTTAGGCCTTTTGAATGCATCATGACTATTCACTTGCTGCCAGTAATCTCTTGGTATATGCTTGGGATTATGAAGCCTATGCTCTAAAAACAATGTCCTTCATATCTATAGCTTTTTCAGTTGGCATATTTAAATCAAATGAAATGCCTCCAATATTTTTCTTTCCCAACATTATCTTCTCGAGAACACTTTCTACTTGACACTTGACACTTGACTATTGGTGAACAATCTTGGTCACTGTGTGACCACTTTGACATTACCTCTGTATCAATCTTAGTTGACACCGAAGATGTTTCAAAATGCACATCATCATCTTTACCAGTTTTAGTACTGAATGAACTTGGATCAAGCTCTTTATCATCTACTAAATTTGATGCCCTTAAAACACCCATAGAATTATTGGGTGAAATATGATGTGTTGTCAATTCTAGAGAACCGAATAACTCTTTTTCAATGCAATCATACATTTTTTTGCACAAAATATCATAGAGGACACTCAAATTGATAACTTTCCTTTGGAGATCTCCATTACATAGTCTGATCATGCTCATTGAAAAGGCCCACAATAAACTTAGAGAGGCACTCTGCTACATTCCCCAACTATTGTTATTGATCTTAAAATTATTTTGTCTCTATGTCCTCAGATCATCTGTCACCTCATCCCTAAAAGAGTTACCTTCAAACATTCCATATTGATTAAGTTGTGTAGCTACATAACCCCTTGAAAATTAGCTTCATCCCATTCAAATATAGCATGATTTTGGAAAAGCAAGAAATTTCTATAATGAACAAGAGGAAGGAAGATACCAAAGACAAGAATTATCCTTGGTGACCTATACATGCAAGACCATTTGTCAAATTTCTAAAATAAAACGAAAGCACATAGCTATTGCCTTATTTTCTATCCAAACTAGAAATACCCAAATAAAAAATGCAGAATAACAAAGAATAGGAGACAAAAATTTGGGCATGCAATATTTTCCTTTTTGTATTAACTAAGCTTGAAATGACAATAAATAAAAACTAAACATAAAGCTTCAAAAAATAAACTCTAAGCTATAGACTTCAGGCTACTGGGAGCTTTCATGAGCTGCTTAACAAAACAAACAAACAAACTTCAGGAGCTGCTAGGAGCTCATTGGTAGGAGCTACGCAGAGCTCTTCAAGAGAAATCACTACTCACATACAAACAAACACAACTATTGTTGTTCAGAAACTTCTTTGAATCACATAGAGAACAAAACATAAAGCATTCCCTTCAGACTGCTATTGCTTAGGAATTCTTCTTCCAACTTCTAGCAGAACTAACTACCTTCAATCCATTTTGTCTCTACAAGATTCCCTCTCAAAATTTGAAATTACCTACCAACATTAATTAGGAATTAAAAAATAGCTACCATATTTACTTCTGGAGCTGTCAGGAGCTACAGAGATGAAGATCCCAAAAACACTGCCATTGGAGGAAAGAGCTCCTAACGAGTAGGTGAAGCAATTGGATTTTTACGTGAGGGCAGGCTTAGGAAAATAATAAATTCCAACATTCCCCCTTTGTCTTGAGCTGACGAAACAAGATCAATCCTGATCCAAATCAACAATTCCCAATCTGCTCCTTAGGTGCTCAAAACTATCCTTTCTCGAAGGCTTGGTGAATATGTATGCTAGCTGCTACTTAGACCTGCAAAATGCCATTTTAATTTCACCATTTTCAACTAACTCTCTCATAAAATGATGCCTGATTTAAATTTGCTTGCTTCTTCCATGAAACATAAGATTTTTCGTCAAGGCTATTGATGAAACATTGTCACAAAAGATTACTGTTCCATCTTCTTGTTCTTCTCCCAAATCTGCCTAGATTCTTCTCAACCAAATAGCTTGATATGTTGTTGCATTCGCTGCTATATACTCAGCCTCTATAGTAGATAGGGAAACTATAGGTTGCTTCTTGGAATCCCATGAGATAGATCTCAAACCCAAGTGAAACACATAACCCAATGTGCTCTTCCTATCATCCAAACTTCTTTCCCAATCACTATCTATGTATCCAACCAGCCCAAACTCATTTGTTGCTATGTACAAAATTCCATATCCTTTGGTGCCATTCACATACCTCAAGATTATTTTACCCGCTTTCCAATGGGTGTCCCTTGGAGTCTCCATAAATATAGAAATAAGACTCACACGATGCATTATATCAGGCCTAGTTGCACTTAAATACATCAAACTTCCAACCAAAATCTTAAACATGGTTAGATCCACATTACTACTAAAATCTTCCTTTCTCAACTTTAGACCTATGGCTTTTGGTGTTGGGGCAGGCTTTCTTTCAAGCATCCTAAATATCTTCAAGATCTCATTTGCTTATTTTTCTTGAGAGATAAATATACCATCATGCATTTTTTTTACTTCTATGCCTAGAAAATATATTTGAAGAGACCTAAATATGTCATTTCAAACCATCTTTTCATGGCCTCTTTAAAATCATCAATGAGGAAATCATCATCCCTAGTGAAAAATAAATCATCAACATACAAAACAACAATCAAAATCTTACCATTTGTTGCCTTGATGTAAAGAGTGGGCTCAGCATTGCTTTTGCTAAATAAATTGCTCATTAAATATGATTCAATCTTGTTGTACCATGCCTGTGGATCTTGCTTTAGCCCATAAAGAGCTTTCTTTAGCCTTTACACCTTGTGTTCTTGACCTGTAACTTCATATACAAATAGCTGCTCCACATAAACTTCCTCTTTCAACACTCCATTTGGGAAGGCAAACTTAACATCCATTTGAAACGCCTTCCACTTGTGCTAGGTTGCAATTGCTATGACTGCCTACATGCTCTCCATCCTTGCAATGAGGTAAAATGTCTCATTATAATCTCTCCCAAACTGTTGTTTATACCCCTTGAAAACTAATCTTGCCTTATGCCTCTCTATTCTTCCTTCAGCATTACACTTGGTCTTGTAGACCCGTTTCACCCCAATAACTTGCTTATTGGGAGGAAAATTAGTTAACTCCCACGTGTTGTTCCTCTCTATTACATCTATCTCCTCATTAATGGCCTCACACCATTTCTCCTCTTTCACAACATCCTAAACATAAATCAGATCACTATGAGAAAACAATACAAAATCTACTCTCATCAAATTCTTCATCATACCTTTCATTTTTGTAGATCTCCCTTAGACTCTTGGTCTTCTTTGGCATTAGGGAGGCAAGAGTGGGATCTAAACTTTCACTACTACTATTGTTTTGCTAAATAGGCAAGTTTAGGAGCTTTCGAGAGCTCCCAAGAGCTCTTCTAGAGCTTTCAAGAGCTCTTTTGGCTATCTATGGTTGCTTTCCTTTCTATCTGATCACTTCAGGAGCTTTCAGGAGCTATTAAGAGATTTCAAGACCTCGACTGGTGCTTTCAAGAGCCAATCCTCTAGTTATCTATGACTATCTTCTTCACTATCTACCTACTTCATGAGTTGTCACGAGCCGTCGAGAGCTTTTAGGAGCTCGTATGATACTTTTAGGAGAAATTGTAGGCTCATCTTGTTGAACTTCCTATTCTATTTATGCTTCTTCAGGAGCTATTGGGAGTGGTCGGGAGCTATCAGGAGCTGTCAGACCATTCCATGACTCTTCTTCTAAGAACTCCATGTCTCTGTTGATGACAATTTTCTTGGTGACTAGGTTGTACAACCTGTAGGATTTGGACTCTTCACTATAGCCCATGAAAATACACTTTTCATCCTTTTCATCCAATTTTTTCCTCTTTTATTTAGGCACGTGAGCATATTCTACACACCCAAACACTCTTAAGTGTTCAACCATCCACTTGCATTTTGTCCATGCCTCTTGAGGGATTTTGTCATGGACAACATTTGTTGGACTTCTATTTATCAAATAAATAGTTGTTGCTACAACCTCTCCTCAATATTCAATTGGGAGTCCCTTTTCTTTCATCATGCTCTTTTCCATCTCCACGATGGTCCTATTCTTTCTCTCAGCCACTTCATTTTGTTACAGAGTGTAACTGGTTGTTAGCTCCTTTTTGATGCCATTTTTCTTGCAAAAATTCACAAACTGATTGGAGGTATACTCTCCTCCTCATTCTGACCTTAGTACCTTAATCATGTGTCATCTCTCCATTTCAGCTAGGGCCTTAAACAACAAAAACTTATCAAAAGCTTCAAATTTATGTTGCAAAAAGTAGACCCACATTTTATGGCTGTAATCATCAATGAAGGTCATAAAAAAATAGATTTTACCAATAGAAATTATTTGCATAGGTCCTACCAAAACTATGTGCACCAAATCTAGTGGTTCTCTTGCCCTTCTAGAGTTTCCCAATTGAAAGGGCTTTCTATGTTGCTTTCTGAAAATGCAAGCCTCACACTTAACATTAAGCTCTACTATCCTTGGAAAACCATCAATCATTTTGTTCTTAGACAAAAGAATTAAACCAACAGTGCCTAAATTTCTATACCTGAGATGTCATAGCTTGGAGGGGTCTTGAATGGTGCTCTTGAGAGCTACTTACTGTATTGTTGTATATTTTCCATCCATGAGAGGTGCTACAACAAACTGTGATGAGAAACACATGTCAATCTTCAAAGGAAACATCTGGTTCTTTGTCATTTAAACTGTTGCAAATCCCTTCATCCTCTAATTCTTGTCATAAATAATGCATTGACCCTTCTCCATTAGCACTTTGTATCCATTTTGGATCAGCTATCCAACACTCATGAGGTTATGCTTTAACTAGGAGCAAGAAATATATTATGTATCTCCTTCTTCTCACCTTGCTTGGTATAGATCATAATAGATCCTCTTCCCACAATTGGAACTAATCCATTGTTCCCCATTCTAATTTCAGATTTTACATTTTTATCAACAAAAGAAAATAAAATTTCATTATCACTCATTTAGTTGTTGCAACCATTGTCCAAATACCAGCCTTCGGGGCTTCCTTCTTCACCAATGTTGCACATGATGAAGGTTGTGGACTAATTTCCTTCACCCACATTCAAATCAACCATAGTTACATTTTGTTTTCGCCGATCACACTAATTTTTCCATCATTCACTTGCATAATGACCAAATTTATGACAGTAGTAGCATTAGACATTACTCTTATCATTCTTCTGATTTGAACTGTTGTTCTTCTTACCTCTTTGGGAGCTAGTCTAAGAGTTGGTCACTCCCTCTTGGCTACTTGCTCATCCCAAGCTATCTCCTCTAGCATTTCCTTGTCCGGAGTTTCCATGACCTCTACCTCTTGAGCTCCTTCCACCATTGTTTCCTCTCCCCTTTCCTCTTGCATTTGACTAAGCTTTAAAAGCTTTCTCTTGGGAAGAAGTAGTAGATCTATTTAGGCACTACTCATGGATTTGTAGAGAACCCATCAGCTCATCAATGAATAGTGTTGTGAGATCCTTTACCTCTTCAATGGAAATCACCACTACATAAAGCTTCATGGGTAAGCTCTTGAGTATTTTCTCCACAATCCTCTAATCATCCATAACCTCTACATTCACTCTCAACTAGTTTATCAAACCTAAGATTCTTGTGTGAAAAAATAAGATGGACTCATTATCCTTCATTTCAAGAGTCTCAAACTCTCTTTGAAGCATTTGGAGCTTCACCAATATGACCTTGTTAGTCCTTTTTTAGTTGGTTTGGAGGATTTCCCAAGATTCCTTTTCATAGTTAGCTGCTGCTATTCTAGGAAAAATGGCCTCTATGAAAGTTGCTTCTATTAAACTCAATGCCTTAGCATATTTCCTCAACTCCTTCAACTGATTCTTCTAGTTATTTGTGAGCACAACATATGCTGCTATGTTAGTCACATCATTGAACCCACTGACCACAAACTCCCACAAATCATTTGCAACCATTATGGTCTTCATCTTCTTTGCCCAAACATCATAGTTTTTTCCATTAAAGGATGGTGGTTGCTGCCAACTCTTCCCTTCATGTCCATCCACGTCTCTTGCATAAAAAACTTAATCCTAGAAAAAAAATGCCCTAATTCACAAGGAAATGGAGCATATGGCTCTGACACCATGTCAAATTTCTAAAATAAAATGAAAGCACAAAGTTGATGCTTTGTTTTCCATCCAAACTAGGAAATAACAAAGAATAGGAGACACAAATTTGGGCATGAAATATTTTCCTTTTTGTATTAACTAAGTTGGAAATGACAATACACAAAAACTAAACATAAAGCTTCAAAAAATAAACTCTAAGCTATAGACTTCAAGCTAATGAGAGCTTTCATGAGCTACTCAACCAAAAAGACAAACAAACTTCAAGAGCTTCTAGGAGCTCACTAGCAGGAGCTACATAGAGCTCTTCAAGAGAAATCACTACTCATATACAAATAAACACAACTGCTAATGTTCACAAACTTCTTTGAATCACACAGAGAACAAAACATAAAACATTCCCTTTAAACTATTGTTTCTCAAGAATTCTTCTTTCAGAACTTCTGGTAGAATTAACTGCCTTCAATCCATTTTTTCTCTACAACATTCCCTCTCAAAATTTGAAATTACCTACCAACATTAATTGGGAATTCAAAAATAGCTACCATATTTACTTCTAGAGTTGTCAGGAGCTGGAAGGATGAAGATCCCAAAAACATTGTCATTGGAGGAAAGAGCACCTGATGCATAGGTGAAGCAACTGGGTTCTGACGTGAGAACAGACTCAAGAAAATAATAAATTCCAACACCATTTTCTCCTACTAGAAAACCATTAGATTGTATCTTGTAACAACTTCATTTTGGTTTTACAGCAACATGATAATGATCTTAAATATTGTTATGTACATGGTTTGAAACACATAGAAGTTTGCATCCTTCCTATAAAACCTCACAACTTTTATAGATTTTTCACTTGTGATGGTGAGATAAATTACGTAGCAATAGTGTGGCTTTCACCATTTCTACAAAACCTTGTGTCTTTACTAATCATTTCATGACACATACATGTAACCAAGACTAGACATAAACCTTAAGGTCAAAATAATATCATACTTTGCCACTGTAGGTACTAGTCTTAATGGCAATGATGATGATGCAATGGTTTTCAAGATGATGGACCTTCTTGGAAACCTAAACGTGCATGCATATTTTTTAGAGGGAGATAATGCTTTTTGAGATTGAGTTGATCATCTCCATGTACTTTATTCCTATTTTGCACATTTACACATATGAAACCACCTTTCCTTGAATCTTGGAGATGCTGAAAATGTAAAAATACATGAAACCATATTGTAATTGCTTTTGACACATTCTTATGATCTAATATACCTCCTAAAATCCCCCTTCATGTAGTGTCCCCTACATTCTTTGTTCTCCTTCAATGTGGCCATTCAATACAAGAGATAACCAAACCCTACAAATGCTCGACCCAGTTAAGATAAAATATTTCCCTCCAAACACTGAATGCACGTGGAATAGGAAAGGTAAAATATTTTTACACTATTAAGGATTCTAGGAAACTAAGACCCTTAACATCTCCAAGATTTAGTGTCAAAATATTTTGACCTTCAGCAATCAAAGAGTAAAAAAAGCACAATAATATATTGGAGATGACAAAAATGGACATTACATACATTTCACATGAGCAAAAGCAAGTTAAATACATGTCTTCAACAAGTTCAACCCAAGAATAAACATATATTGCCATATTTGAGTGGGTTTTTCTAATTTGAATGTTATTTTCAATGATTTTTTTGTCTTCTTCAACATTTACACTAGAATTGTGTAAAGCATTTTAACAAAATAAAAAAATAAAAATGTTTATTTTATTCAAAACATCTGACCAATGTGAATAAATATCACAAATTTATTGGATGCTCTCTATTTTCTACTCACCCTTAAAACAAATATAAACAAGAATAAATAGCAACTATATAACAAAAACTCTAACATGAAAATGTTTCATTTTCATTACTTCTACTATTAATATAAGGACTAACATCAAATATGTATAAAGAAATATTATAAAATTATATTCATATTAAAAATAAACATACGTTGGGTTTAATTTACATTATTAAATATAGATTTAAAATAATTATGTAATATTTATAATGACGAAAGATATTTAAGTCATAAATTATTGATCATAAATTATTAAACAAAAAAGAATATAATACAAAATAGACTAGCAGTTGTGTGTAGTGACATGCAACAATGATTCGATAGGTGGTGTGAAGTAAAAATGGCCAGAATGCAATCTAAGAGACAACAAAAGGTGCTTGGAAATGTCAATGTAGCAAATGGCAACAATGATTTTTTGTTGCTTGGAAATGTCAATGTAGCAAATGGCAGTATATATTGTATGTTTTAATTGGAACAATGATTTTTTGTTGCTATATTTTATTACCCCTATGTATAGATTCATATGGATTCCAATGGCACACATAATAAAATTATCTGAAAGGTTATTATATCATTGATTTGTAGTAGGAGATACAATTTTCCATTAAGTATATATTTTCATAAATCATGGACAACAAAAAAAGAAGAAAAATATAATAGCATTCATTCGTTTATATTGAAATTGATTGTGAGCTACATTTTTTAAATTTTGTTAGCAAGATTGACTTTACATGTGATCAAAATATCTCTCAAAACAATATATACCAAAATTTAAACTATAGCTGCTAAACCTATGCAAAATGGAAGCTAGATAACGTAATGATAAACAAAACAATATAGTTTTTTCTCAATAGCACCCTATGGAAAATTCAAACAATATAGCCTTTTGAACATAAGCTTATAAAAAATGAGACAATGTAGCATAAGCTAGACAATAACAATCAACAAAATTTGTATAATGTCAACAATTCCATTCTGTTGCAAACATACCAAGAAAATGCAAGGCATAAAGAGAGACCCAGAGGGAATTGAAAAAAACTTAACAAAACCTTATCAAAAAATGAAACAATATACCCTTTTCAACAACACGTTCTTGAAAATGGAACAATATAGCTTAAGCAAGAGAAAAATAATCAACAATGCCCAATGGAATCTAACACAAAGTGTGTAAGATTAACTATTTTATTATGTTGCAACCATAACCTAAAATATATGAATTTTCTCTAAATCTTACATCAAAACCATAGAGATTTTTACATAAAAAATATAAAATAAAACTCAAAAAAATGAGGCCTGCTCTCCACCCTACCATATTAGGTCATGGAGCCTCATGGGCTCTCACCAAACCCCCAAGTAAGAATATACATTTCCCAGGTCACTCTGATCAATGGTGAAATGAATATTTCTTATTACAATCAATATAGAGTACATTAGGATTTGATTGTCTATTTGACCATTGTTATTGATTTTGCAGTCACTATCATTGTTCTGAAATATTTTTTGCAACACATTAGTTCATCAAATTTTAGATTATGGTTGGAGTATGGTTTGCAACATTAAGAAAAATGTGTGAAGTTTAGTGTGGTGATTATGCAAAATAGAATGAATTGCATAACACTATCTATTTTATTCCATTACAACCATCACCACAAAAAGCTAAAACTCACAGCTATAGTCCTAGATACAAAACCTTTTTTGCAAAGGCAAGACCATATACAAATTATGTGTATATAAAGTATGAATTGTAATGAAGTGATCATGTCTAATTCATAGACAATATGTAAATTAGGAGGTATCAAAGTTCTATATTTTATAAAACATAATTTTCTTTGTACTTGTAATAGGATGAATGAAGTAATCATAATTTAGCCATACATAGTGCATGTGGCAAAATGTAGTATGTACACAACAAAATAAGGCCTGATTTCCATCCTACCATATTGGCTCATGGAGCATCATGCGCTCTCACCAAACCCTCGAGCAAGAAAATAAATTGTCCACCACTATGATCAATGGTGAAAGCAATGTTTCGGTTGCTAGTGACTTAATACAAGATCTAATGGCATCAGAAGGCTCGCGAAGGACAATTGTTTGGGTTGTGTCTAGCTGCAAACATGAAAGGATTATCTAAATTTTAGCATAATAAATGTGTACCATTGGCAGACAATAAATAAATCAGAAAATATAAAGACTTATACAATTAATTACAAATAAGATGCAATGCAGTTGTAGTAGGACATGGTAAGTAACTAAAATCTAGGCATACCTTGTACACGAAATGGATTGGAGTTTGGACATAGAAAAGGAGGCTTGCTCTCCACCATACCATATTGGGTCATGGAGTGTCATGGGATCTCACCAAACCCCCGAGTAGTAAAGTTAATTTTCCACCACTTTGATCAATGGTGAAGGCAATGCTTTGGAACCTAAGAAAATTTGTTCAGTGGAAATCAACGTTATACATTTTTAATAATTTGGCATGGAATTGTGAGATTAGAAATGCAAAAAAAGATATATAGGCTTACATTGTATATAGATGGAATGTAGGTGAAGGCCATACAACATGAAAATGTGGAATCGTAAAGCTATTTAGCATTTTGGAGATCTATAAATCTTGTATATGAATACAATGTAGCTGCAATCTAAAATGGTTTCAATGGAATATACCTACACAGAAGGGAAATGTGAGCTTTGGTGCTGCGAACATGTTTTATTGGTAAGTAGTATGTAAATTACGAAATTTAAATGGCATGATAATTTATATGTGAAATATATGTAATACAACAATTACATGTCACATATGGGTATGTGCAGGATCATGATGGGCCAAAAAGTGGCAATATGATGGGTATGTGGCTGACGACTATTTTTTTACCCAAAATTGATGAAATGAAAAGGGTTTTTAAAGGAGATTCTCAGCTTTCCAATGATATAAATTATGCTTTACTTTGAATTTAATAAGTAATTATTATTCATTTTCTATTCAAATTATGACTAAAGTCCTGATTGATAGGTTGATTGAAAAACATTTATAGCTTTCAAACAGTATCACATTTTTTGAATCCAAAACATGTGTCACATTATATGCTTTACATACTATAGGATTAAAAATAAAAATTAATTTCATGAAGTTTTGACCAAGTTATGTTGGTCAGACATACGAGTTTTTATATTTTTTAAAAAGTTGTAATAAAAATTCATAATTAATTATTTACTTGGAAAAAATTACAAAAAATGCATCACATCTGGACATGAGTCCTCTACTT
Organism: Sequoia sempervirens; assembly: GCA_007258455.2. NCBI lineage: Eukaryota > Viridiplantae > Streptophyta > Pinopsida > Cupressales > Cupressaceae > Sequoia > Sequoia sempervirens. The sequence continues at coordinate 289,115,501 of VDFB02058242.1, read as the reverse complement.
ATATCTAAAATCTTATAAAAATATTATCATTTTATTGTGGTTAGGGGTGGTCGACAGACACCTACTTCTTATTTTTTCCTAAAATTTAGTACTACTACATTGAAATTTCAAATTTTCACCAAATAGATTTAAAAAACCCTAGTAGTTTAGAAACTACATCCAATTTTCTACAGATTCTATTCTTACATATTTTTGAAATAATATAGATAACTTATTCAAATTTTTACGTCAAATTGCCTAACTCTAATTTTTCTGAATTTTTTGCCACTTAAGGGGCTATTTTTTCCATGATTATCCTACACATACCCATATACAAAATGATAAGGAAGTGAATTTAGAGATGGTGCAGATTTTATATGCACATAGATGAAGAGGAAAGGAGAAGCAATTCACTTACCATAGAGAAGAGCATTTTTTTATGATGATGCCTTGATGAACAATATTGTTGGAGATGATCATCTTGTTTGATTTATAGTGCACTCTAATTGTTGGTATGTATCCTACAGTATCTAGCAAAATAGAAAGGCAGATCTACACGTAATCACAAAAAAACTAGTTCAAGTGAGAAATTAAGTTGCACACATAGCAAATATAAAATGGAAGAGAACAAAATGAGGCCTGCTCTCTAATATTGGGTAGCCACTACTCTAATGAATGCTGAAATCTATGTTCCTTATTAGACTTCATATACAATCTATCATTCAAATAATTGCTTTATGAGGCTCCCGCCAATGATAGGATATTTACCTATGGAAAATCATAGGCTACTACACAAATATACCCAGAAGTTTTCTTCAAACACATGAAGTAATATTGATGTCGTGATTGTTCATAGTGGTGTACAATTTATCTACGCTATGCAGAGGTATGTATGCATGTTATAGCAGATGCAAATACCATTGATACATACTAATCCCTATGTCTACTTTATGGGACACTCTTGGAATGATAAATTTTATTTTCAAGTGTTATATACAAGATTCATGCATGGAAGAAAAGGGAAAAGAATTATCACAACCAAAAATTTTGTAGAGTTTTGTGACCATCATCTTGTGCAAAGAACAAAAAGTGACATCTAACCAACTCCACAGAAGCTAAGCAACACTTATTTGGATTTGTATCCTAGGATTAATTGTTGTATGCTTTCCATGTAGTTGTCAATGTTCTAAGTAACAGCTGCTTTTAAAGCCTTGGAAAACATAGTGAATTCCTACACAAATCCCAAATGAAACAATATTGTAAAGGTTTTTTTTTTATATACTCCCCTTGTCACTTGCTTCAAACACATATCTCCATGCTAACTTATGTGTAGAAAAACTAGGGAAAAAATTATTATAGGTGAAACTTTTATTTTTCCTTTGCCAGAATGACCCCATGCAAAAGGCACAAAATAACCTCCAAGTATTATCGTAGAAGTTGAAGGACGCTAGCTCAATCTTGGACCATTCAGGAATTTCAATAATTCTCGCTATGTTTCCTGATGTTTTAAACATATCTTAGAAAATGTGGTTTGACACATGTTGTGGATTATTTCCCCCTCCCTTTTCCCTAGCAACAAAGAACGTGAAAATGGTAAGATTGAGGAAATTACTTTACAGAAGAACATGGGCCACATGTTTCAGTTTAGAAAACTAATTACAATAAACGTATGATGTGGATCTCCAACAACAAAATTACAACTATCAATTGAAACATAGGTACCCATTATTTTGTTACATGTGACGGAAACTCTCAACCAATAGATAAAAGGATACATGATAGGAAGTAGGAATACATTTCCGTGTAGAATTTTAAGTATAGAGATCAAAGAAAACACAAAATAACCATCACCCTTTGTAAAATAATGCTTTTGCAACCATCACTCGATGCTAAATACAAAAAATAACCTCCAACCACCATCACGAAAGCTTTCCCTCCTTACTTAAAACTTTGTTGGAGAACAAGGGAGACCCAAAGAATGACACACAATAATGCACTATCAAAGATTCTGCAGACATTCAATATATTTTGAGGATTTTATAGGTAGGTGTTACTCACAACCATCACCATGACTACGTTGGAACCCATCACCACAAAACCATGGCCATAAATAAAACAACATTGGTTGCAACAGTGGGCCAAATGCACAGAACACAAAAGAAGAAAGTTTTATTACAACCAGTAAACAAAGGAAAAAGTATATGTTGTTTACAATTAATTTGAAACACATACATATCTGCATACAAAGAAAGGAAAATGTTGCACAACATAAGAGCTACATAATTTTTAATGGCCAATTCTTTCAAAGCACCAGATTCCTATCTATGGGTTGGATGAATGAAATTAAAAAATATGCAGGTGGAAAAAAAATGTACATTGATATATATGGGTGAAGGAAGATATGCAAATATATCTGCATTGGTGATTGTTGTTGAGCAACTTTAAAACTAGTAAGGTTGACAAAAATTCCATCCAAAGTTCACACATATAGCCTATCAGGTAAAATTTTCCATATAAAGGCAATTGTGGTAAAGCAATAAATACTATTATATTTATCATTTCCACATAGTGGTGATCATTGCATAGCAATAAAAACAAACCAATAACAACATTGTTTCATATATATGTTCCACAAACTCACAATTGGCACAATAATATTTAAAGAGTTCTAAAGTTACCAAAGCAATTAAAAAGTTTATGTTACTTTCCATAGGGAATTGTTGACTATTGTCTATAGCTTTAGCTACTATGAAAATTTTGTTCCACCATGGTGACAATTGTTTCTACAAATGACATATATACATATGCACACCCAAAGTTGTAAATACATATGAAAGAAATATAGATAAGTTTAAATGCACATATATTTGTATGTTTCTTGTATAGAGGAAACAAGCATCACTTCGCATAGCTTTCCATGGGAAGATTGTCTCATGTATGTGCTATGTATATTGGCAATGGTTGCAATAATATTTTGCATTTAAAACTCACCAATGTAATTGAGCAGTTTACGATATTTCAATAAGGAATTGTTTAGTGTTGTGTTGTGGATTGAGTTGCAGAACATATGTAAGAAAAAATTATAGCCAAGAACCGTATCACATCCATATCCAACATGCCACTATCATTAGGGATCACAAAGTCGTAGCAAGAACATTCGGGAAGCATTAGATGGATACCTAAACATAGATACTTACATAGACAAATACATCATAGATACATATATCTACACAAAACTCTCTCAAGATATTCTATGCACTAAGAATATTGAAAACAAGATGAGAAAAATATTCTCTTTAAAACAACTCACAGATATATGTAAATATTGAATTGTGCATGCATATACGCATAGATATCCATTACACACACATATATCTATGCACATCTGTACCAGAAAGTTGTATGCATTGGGAAATTTGAATTGGATGATTGTATATTTATCTATATGCATATGTAAATGTACACATGCATACAACCATGTCCACAAGTAGATATATGAATAAGTGTAGATATTGATACATCTCTTAAAAAGGACAACAACTCTATATAAATAAACAACATAAAATTAAATAAAAAATATACACTTAAAATGGAACAAAATTATAAGCAGCATGAATAATAGAAAAGAAAACAAGTTTATCTTTTTTTCTTAAAGATTATAAGCTATACTTCATTTTCTTGATATATAACCAATCAAAACAACAACAAAGCAATAGCAATCGAAAGGAAAGGTCTTGTTGATGTAACAAGTGATGCGAGGGAAGAAAATGAAGTAAATGTCTAGTTAACATGAACTATAATAAATATTTTAAGTCTCAATTAGGCATGGTTGTTTTGGTGTTCAAGTCAGTACAACAACTATCTCTGGAGACTCTTGCATGGTAGGGGAAATAGCAGAAAAATATGATAGTAACAACTTGCACTCAACTTCAAAGTTAACCCTTGCAACTTTCACTATTGTTGTTTTGAGTCTTGTTTCTGAATTATAAGTCTAAGTTTTAATAAGAATAGTGAAAACAAATGAGGTGTAGGTGATAGAATTGATAACAGACTTAGTAGTCATTGCAATGGTAGACTCATAATGCAACATGTGAAATTGTTTTGCTGACATTTGCAATAGGCTTGTCCTAGCCTCATCAAAAGTAGTTGCCCAAAGCTCGCCTATGTGGTCTTCCATCTTTAGGTGCAATAAATATCGAAAGTCATAGTCAGTTATTATTGTTTGGAATTTAGTGCAGAACCATGTATTTTGCTTGAATTTTTCACACTTTTTCTTGCATTGCATGCCATTCACCTGCAATGGATATGCAGTGTAATAAAATGCATCAGTTTTTAAATATTTTATTGTTTCCTTTAGAGTAGCTTGTAAAGTTTCTAGCAAGTCAAGGAAGTGATCCAAGATATATGCAATAGTGACTCTCCCATTTCCCAAGGCAACCTTTCGAGGAACTATCCGGGGGAGCTCAATAGTTGGTGGATCAATATGTCCTCATTGGATCAAGAGTTGTGCTTCTAGTATGTTAAGATTTATATATAGAAGAGTCATTGTGGTTGTGTTTAGAACTGCTCCATTGAAGTACCCAACACGTGCATTTTTAACGGCAACTTGGATGAGAGCTAAACTAGGGGTGTACAACCATCGACACTACATCAATTAACATCAATTGAAAAAGATGATAAATAATTAAGTTTAACAGTCCTCTAAATTGTTTGGGACTGATCCTTTATTTGTATAGTCAATACCATTCCTACATGCACCACAATGCCAATACCATCAATCAAATTGTTAATAGTGCAATTTGCAATCTCATTTAATGGGATGAATTTAAATAATTTCTCTGGCACAAAGGCCTCATCATCACATCATTTTAACATTGAGTTTTGATCCAGAATAATTTCCATCTAGTTGTTTAACTTATTAAATTTTCTATAGCCTGTCTCACCAATCCCTTTGACACATAATAAGTACAACCCGCCTCAACCCTATCATAATGCAATTCTGTTATGTCATTCAAGCATGTAATTCATGTTTTTTCCCTCATTGTCAATAATATCAAAGCTAAATACGTGGACCTCGTGCCCCTGTCTACTGCAATGGTGCATATCCCTCTATGTTGTTACCCAACCTTTTATCATTCATTTTGTTTGGTAAACATTCAGCCCTTTAACAAGGCTAATATTTGTAGGAGCATCTTGCTTCCTTGGGGATGTATTAATTTCAAATGTTGAGTCTCATTTGGATAGGCAGGGCAAGGCACAACTAACTATTTGTTCTTCTTGATCTCTAAATAAATATATGCATTTTCCAATTAGCTGACAATCTATCTTTTTGACATCTAGGGATAGTATGACAATTTCCCCAGAAGGAATCAAACATTAAATACTTGAAAAGGCAGTCCCCACAAACAAAGAAGTGGAAAACTATAAGTACAAGTAAGGTAGAACTATATCTAACCTTCATTCCCATAGCTTTCTACTCATAAAGTTTGTCAAGCAAAAAATACAACCTATTTTCAATGCCCCTGTAAACAAAAAGTCGACGTATTTTGTAGGAAAAGTTCCTATCTGCAAGTGGGTTCCATCAAAGAGGATGACTTTGTATCGGTCAACTAGGCTTTGATCACCTCTTATTTTTTAGAAAGAAATTAGCTGGAGGACTGGATATGGGATAACATCTCCAACATCTATAGATTGTATCACATGTGTTGTTAAGGTTGGATTCACATTTGTAGCCTACAATGCAATTAAACTCAGCATAGTGGTAGCAATGAGATATTTATGACTATGACTCAACTCTAAAAGAAAACAACAATATTGACACATTTGGAAACTGTGACATTTTCCCCTCTAATACATAAGTCACTCCCAAATGACAAACAAATTGAAATGGAAAGGAAAGACAAAGAGTTCAAATATAAATGAGTTAGAACATATATCATAGCAATTGTCAATTCAACTACAACATATTCTCGGTTTGTTTGGTTTGAGAAAGTGTCAATATAATTGGCAGCAACAAAAAAATAAACAAGAAATATTCTTACAAGACTGGTGCTCAAGGATTGTTTGCCAGCCTTGGTAGAGCTAGAGGCCATCGACATTGTTGGGTCTACTCTTTTACAAGTTGAGAGTTGCAACACTGATGCCTAACTACAATGTCTATGACTTCAAAACACAACATGGGAATTCATTTTTTTTCCATAGGCATTGAGAATATGTCAGGAAAGGATTAATAAAAATAAGGACTTCAATGATTCAAATAATACTTAACATACAATGTGTTATTCCAAGTTTACTGTTTCAATTTTAAAATCTCTCCTTTTTTTCCCTAGAGACACCAAGAATACGAAGGAAAATAAATAATTAGGAAAAAGGATTCAATGTTGTATATAAAATATAATATAAAGTATATCATTTGAAGTATTCTCTTTCAAGTTTTAGACAAATAACTATTGTTAGAAAATAATAAACAATGGGAAGACCAGATATGTACATTGCTCACATCCACTTTGACATACATACAAATCTACACACAGGGAAATTTAATACTGTATCATTTATGGCTTCCATTATGTGGAAATGACCTACAATATATTAAAATAGTTTGTGGTGTTTTCCGTAACACAAGATCTAATTGTTGTTTCCTAGCTTTCACTATATTCCCTCATTTTCAATGCATAATTAAATAGTTAATATTATAGAGTTTATGTTGTTATCCAGAAGGAATTCTTTACTATCATAGCAACTGATTCAGTTTTGACTATCCACAAAAAATATAGATTTATGATATTAGATGTAGAAAATATAACTATAGAATAGTGGAAAAACAAATCTTATGATTCCAAAGATGTCCCAACAAAATAAAGTTATGGATTAGTATATATCAATATTCTTTGAATCCACCATCAGTTACATACATTCCTGCAAGCATGTGGAACACATTGACCATCAATGCGATCAAATGTCTTTACAATTTTCAACCAACCATTGTTGAATGTCATTCTATGGCTTTACTAGCCATTGCAAGTGCAAGCAAGGGGAGCAAGCTTCTATAAGCACACAACTTTGATCATGCCATGCAAAGCTATTGTGAAGGAAGAAGCATTTTTTTTTTTGCATTTTATTACATTGGGAAATAGTTGGAAAACGATTACAAAAGTGTTGGCAATGATAATTTATTATGCATTTGTTGTAGACGTGAAGAAAGCAAGAAGAAAAGAGAAAGCAATTGGGAAGACGTACACTTGTACCAAGGAGGAAGAGGAAAGATTTGGAAAAACCATCAACATTTTTAATTATTTTTATATATACTTGTGGACATGGTTTTATGCATATATCTACATATTTATATACAAAAAAATCTATGCATGTAATTCAATGTTCCTAGTGCACACAACCTCCTCATACAGTTGTGTGTAGGAAAATGTGTTTGTAATAAATTTGTACATGTCTAGACAAAAACTAAAGTATGGGTTTCTTTTGTTGCATTTGATTATTCTTTACTCTGTGCACATATGTATGTGTGCAAAGTAAGATGTGGACAAAATTCATATAAACTTGTCCCCTTGTTTATTGCTTTGCTAGGATAGTTCTTATTTCTTTTGTCCTTAAGGGGAATTTTTGCAATAATAAGCATCATATTAAGCATAATAAGAAAGATTTCTTCCCACATTCAATGTGTTGAAAAGCTCTTGGAAGCTAGGAGAATAGCATAAACTATTCTATGTCTTTATCCCTTGCAATATCCTTCCATATTTGATTCACAATCTAATAGTGTATGGTATATGTCGGTTGTTGGTCTATAGATGTGGCTATATTTTTTCATTTCCAATAAGATGCTATTGAGAAATAGAATTTACTAGGCTGCTGTCGAAACTAATTTTGATTGATTTATAGATTGAGTGTCTATGTCTGTATATGCAGTTTCTATATGTATCTTTGATGTTATGTGTAGAAGTTATGAATATTTGAGCTATTTATCTGCCCTTCACCTTTTCTCCTTTGGTATCCAAATCTAATTTTGTTTGCTTGTTTCTAGAGCACCTTTTCAAAAATAAATTAGTATAGCATATTCAATAGCATCCTATCAAGAACACAACAATAGAGCCTAATCTAAACAACAACAATCATTAATGTCCTATGGAATTAATGATGTTTGCATCTGCTATGACATACATACATATCTCTCCATAGTGATTAAATGATGTCCATCATTCCTATTGATAGTGCCATTAACTAGGTTGCTATACTAGTTATGGAAAGCAGGGACAACTACATTTGAAGCAAGTAGGTAGAGGTGTGGGTGGAGGTGCATATTGTGAAAACTATTTCTAGATTTTTGTGAGGAAAATTCATGTTTTCCATAGGCCTTTGTTAATTTTTTTTTTCTAGTTGGCATTATATTGTTTCATTTGTGTTCTCTATGCAGCCACGATGGTTGGAAGGCAACATTGTTTGTTTCTATCTTGGATTGCCACTATGAATTATTGTCTTTTTGTGAGATTTTCCATGTGGGCCATTGTTTAAAGCATCATACTCTTACAAGCAGTTAATGTTATTTTCCATAGGTCATTTTTCATTGTAGCTCACTAGGTTAGCATATATTATTCCATTTATCAACCCAATATATCCACGATGGTTGCAAGGAAATACTGTTTGTTTTTTGCATTGAATTGTTAGAGTGAATTGTTGTTTCTTGCATGTTTTCTCATTTGGGAAACTATTGAAATCAGTATAGTTTGGAAAATAATCTATGTTATCTCTAATAGGCCATTGTTGATTCTTGTTGTCTAGCTTAGGCCATATTGATTCAGTTATAGTCTCCATGTAGCTATATTGTTTCATTTATGGCTTCCATTTTGTGTAAATGGTTGCAAAATAGTTAATCTTGTGTGTTTTGGTGAATTTTTCCATCTGGGTTGCTATTGAAACCAATATTGATTCATCTATGGTTTGTGATTTTTTATGAAGGTTTTGAATTCGTCTGTTAGTGCGAGGTTTCTATGTTTTTTGGGCTTATATATATATATATATATATATATATATATATATATATACCTTATATATCGTATATATCACCCTTATATATATACATATATATATAGTTAATGTCATGGAGTTCATACTATTTTGTATAAGGCCTTGTTGCTCATTGATGTCCACCTTAGGCTATATTGTTTCATTTGTGGCTTCCATTTACCATCAATGGTTGCAACACAAGAAAATAGTCAATGTTATGGACATTATAAGTAACATCTACCATTAAAATCCTCAGAAAACATAGCAAATTTCTTTACAATTTTCAATAAGGCATTGTTGGGTCTTGTTGTGTGGACTCACCTTCTATCAAAAGTGCAAGTGAGGAGAAAAAAATGGATGTGAACATAGAACTCCTATTATCTATTGTGGAGTTTTTGTTAAGATGGCTACAACCTATTATGTGTTTTTTAGCATCATGCAATAATTGTATTCCCTCACTAGATTTGTAGCAATGTATTGTGGTTATATATGTAAACAAAAAAGGTAGATATGGAAATGTCATGATATATAGTTTGTGTCAATTTCCATAGAGCATTGTTGCTTAACATGTGGTGTGAATGGTTGCAAGGGTAACACTGATGAATGATGGCATGTGCAGATTTGGATGTATGTCATAGCAACTACAAACAATAGTGACACTAACTGAAGCATTGTTCAAAATGTAAACCATATTTCCACTGCTATATCAAACATTGATGCCACCATCTCGGTAGAACTTCTTTCTTGAGTAACTTCTAAGAGCTTTTCAACACATTGTACATAGGAAAATTAATTCTTCTTATGCTTACTATAAACCCAAGTATATATCAATGTTGTCTACATCTAATTCTATATACATACATATGTGCACACAAGAAAATTATAATGAAGCACTACATCACATGGAAACACCTGAAAAACACAAAAATTCATAGTAACAAACCCATCAAAAACTAGGGGTGCATTGTTCTTTGATCTTGAACTAAAAAGTGTTTGGTGTGCTAATAGAGAAGGCCAACAAAATGGCATGGCCATTAATTGTCGTATGCTTTGTATGTAGCATCTAAGGTTGCAAGGGACATGTTCCCTTAAAGCCCTCAGAAAACATAACGAATGTCTACACAATTTTTGATAAGGCATTGGTGGGAAATCATACAATATAGCTTGCCACAAGGATATATATATATATATATTTACAAACTACATTGTTTCATTTATTGCTTCTATTTTGTACCAATGGTTGAAAAAAAGTTAATCTCATGTGTTTTTTGTGATTTTTTCCATTTGGGTTGCTGTTGAAACCAATATTGATTCATTTATGGTTTGCATTTTGTGGTGGAGACTTTGAATCAGTCTATTACTCCAATCTTTTTGTGTTTTGTGGGTGTTCCATATGGATCACTGTTGGAATTAATATTGTTTGTGGATATGGTTGCAACACAATGAAACAGTTAATGTTATACAAGTTGCATTATTTTCTATAAGGCAGTGTTGATTGTCGTTCTCTACCTTAGGGTATATTGTTTC
>VDFB02058242.1:288964497-289104880 GCA_007258455.2 Sequoia sempervirens | reverse complement strand
ATCTTGCATCCACAAACCATTAGCATACATAAATCTCATAATCATAACATATCACATCATCCATCTCATCCATCTCACATCCATTACATCATTTTAAATTGTTTAGGATAATACAGATTGGTTATTCTAAGCATCTTAAAATTATCTAATTTGCATCATCATCATAACCATCCATATGTCCATCTTGAACCTCTTTATCATGAGATTGACCCTTAAATCAAATATTTTCACTCGATCTCCAAAGGGGGCAATATACCAGTGTTCTTTCCACTGGGGCATTCGAAAAAATTAAATTTTTTTTAATTTTTTATCACGGTAAGTTTATTCTTTGAACCAATGCAGCAAGTACATTGCTTCAAAGAGGGGAAAATGTAGACACATAAAATACACATGAGTTTCAATTCACCATTTTAATTGAATAACCTTTATTTAATTAAATCTAACATTTCATTCACTTTATTTGATTAAATCATTTCATCTTTTAATTAAATAAATTCACTTTATTATTACCTCATTCGATTAAATAAATTATCTTATTTAATGCTAGGTCATCTCATTTAAATTAAATAAATCTATCTTTATTTGATTTAAAGCTATCACCATCTTTTTTAATTAAATAAATCAAAATATTTATTTAATTAAGTCTAAATCACATTCCTCTAATTCTAATTTATTTTAATCCTAAAATCCAAGTCAAAATGGTCAAAATCACCTAACATCATCTTAATTAATCAAATCTTGATTAATGCTAATCCTAATCACCCATCACATCTTCTAGCTTTTCCCACTTACACAAATAAATCAATTTATTGATTTATTGAATTCTCCATTTTCTCTCAACATGGCATCTTTGAGGAATATTCTCCAAGTTTGAAATCTCCCCCCAAATTGACATGTACATCCAACAAAGCATTTAAGAGCTCTTACATGTATCTTACATGTCTCTTGCAAAGGTCAAACTTAGCATTTAACTCATCTTCTCATCAAATTAAAATTTCAAATCTCCCCCTCTTTGGCACATTGACCAAAATGTGATCATTCCTCAACCTCTCACATGTTGACAAGTGGCATCTTGTCATTGGTGAATCTTTAGTCCCACATCCTCCATATTTGGAATTATTTTATCCTTCTTGGCTATAAATAGAGAGTTCCTCTATTGTATTAATCCTCCACAACTCATCCAAGTTAGTATTTCATCTGGATCATCATCCTACATCTTCATATCATTTTCATCATTTAGCTTATCAAGGATTGGGAAAGGACTTCTTTCCACAAAAACCCCAATCCATTATGGAATAAGTATTCAATGTGTATTTCATGCTTTCAGTTAGTCTACTTTGCTATTTTGTTTACAATGTTAGACGTGTTGAATTATTTCATAAGGACACCACTTTATTTGCTTGCTATGAACTAACATCATGATGATATTTGAGAAAAAGTTTAACTTGCAGATTTATGGTGTTACACTAGGATTCACTAAAAGGGTAGGTTCTAGGTATTCATTATGTATGTGTTATTCACTCTTTGCATACATGTTAGTCACTTCCTATGTGCTTGAGTAAATGGCCTAGGATTTTTGCACATCATTATACTCGTGCTATTGCTAAGGGAAACATCAAGTAGTATGGGATGCTTAGTTTTAGTCATATTAGGCTTATATGATTGTGAATTAGGTAACATGGAATGATACATCTAGTAGGTTGCATCCATTTCTGTTTTACCAATATTTTGTTGTGAACATGTGATGCATTGTGTGGATTGTCACACTAGATGTATGTGATGTATGCTTGATCAAATCATTGATGTAATTTTTAGGCATGTATGAGCTAATCAATATGTACTTGTGATGTACATATGAGCCTATCACTAGTGTACTTGGGATGTACATATGAGCTAGTCATTTTTTGTACTCGTGATGTGTAGAGGTAGTCACCTTGTGTGTATGTGATGTATGGTTAAGACAAACATTGTGTATGATGTGGGATTATGAAGTGATATGAACTCTATGTGTAATTTTGTGTGGATGTATATCAGTGATCGGTAATGTTATGTATGGAACCAACCCTTGATGGAAAAATTGTTATTGTTTTATTATAACTGAACTAAGTTGATAGCTCATGCTTAAGGAATAGTCATGGTTTTAAGGTGAGATTAGAGATCTCATACAAGAGGATTGAGTTAACTTCCTCTAACATACATGGGAAAACTACGAAGCTTCTAATTTCTCATAATGGGATATGTAGGTAAGGTCATCATGATCCCTCAAGGTTTAGGTATGGATCTAGGAATGACCCTATCCTTAAGATCATACCACTCCGATGTGTAAGCATCTAAGTGGTGACAACAAGTCGATGCCACAATGGTCAATGAAGAATTTATATAGTCAAAACTTATAAGTTAGATGTAAAATGCTCAATTGATTAGGTTTGATAGTTGTTATGAATTCACTTATGCAAAAAAATAAAAATAAAAATTAGTAGCAACTGAGGGGTGGTTGTTACAACTTTATAAAGTCCTTGCCTACATAGGTGAACAATACTAGTTGGTACCTGACAACATGAAAAACGAAAAGATAGAATGGAAAGCCATTTGACTACCTCTTCTTCCCCACCCCAACAAGGCTTCAAAAGTAAAAATAATGTAAATCAATTAGGAAAAAACCAAAAAAATAATAAAAAATCACCCTCAGAAAACACATTTTTTTATATGAAACAATTTCCAATACACCTATATTGTTGTGTAGATGAAAACATCAATCCTTTCTCAGGATAGAAACACTATTCTTTGTGACAATTCTTTTAGCTGGGAGAATAAATTTTTGTTGATGATTAAGCCTTGACACACTGATTTCAACCCTACTTCTAAAACTTTTAGCAAGATCTCGATTTGGGTACAGCTACCTTACCTTCCCCTCCACTTATGGTTTGACCCCCTTTTGGAAGAAGTGGGTGATGCCCTAGGTGATTTCTTGTTTGTAGATGCTGCTGCTTCTGACATACTTCATTCCACCTTTGCCCGAATTTTGGTTGAAATGGATGTTTCAAAAGGGCTGCTTGCTAAAATTTTAATTAAAACTTCAAAGGGTTCTTGGATACAATCCTTGGATTATGAAGGGATTCCCTTCCACTATAGAAGATGTTTTAAAATTGGTCACGTTGTTGCACAATGTGGTTTCGAGAAAAATGCTTCAACTTCTTGGTGGAAAGGCGCCTCTCAACAACATTATATGGTTGAGAAGAAAGTTGATGAACATAGAAGCTTTTTTGAGGTGGTTGCCTCAGAATCACAAGCTCATGAGGTATCCCTTTTGGATGTCTCTTTTGGTGGGGTTGCTAAAAATGAACATCATGTTGAAACCCCTAAAGATCGTGATGCTAAGACAACCCCTATTGAGTCAACGACTGCCATTTCAGGTGAAAGTGCTTTGGCTTCCCTATCTGGTGGCTCTTCAGAAAATTATTTATTTGTGTAAAGGAATCAAGATGTAACCCCTAATACTTTGGCTATTGGCTTTCATCTTCATGAAAGTAGCGAGCTAGCATGGCACGGTAAGGCGGCGCAAGTGGAAGATGGCTGGATCATAGTTAAGGGCAAAAAAGATAAATCATATTAGCCATCTTTCAACATGACTCTCCGCTCCCACAAGAAAAGTGTAAAATGTAAATCTTAATTGGAAGCTCTTGTTTTGGAGCTAGTCTTTTTCGCTGGCTGCTTGTTGTCTTTTCTGCAGCCTTGCTCTTTTTTGTAAAAGGGTTCCGGGTCCCTTCAAAATCTGTTTTTTCCTTTATCAAAAACATGGACTAATAAAACATGTACATAATTTTCACCCTTAAAATTGAAATTGTCTCAAGACTTTGGTGTCTCAATATCTCATATTATATTATATAAGAGAGAAACATCTAAACCTTGAATATGTCATCTCCTTATCCTCCACGGAGAAGAATGGCGGTGCCAATGGTTGAACGTCCATCGCCTAATATGCTTTAGGTTCAAGTTTATAAATACATATTTAGTTTATATAATAATGGTAAGATACCAAGGTAGAAAATTCCAAGTCTATAATTACAAATTTAATTTATTTAATAATCGTAAGATACCATAGAGAAAATTCATGGAATCTTCGCTAGCTGATGAAATCAATAAACAATTACCGTGGTTTGTAAGCAGCGTCAATGAAGACATTTTATTTAAACGCGTATTTAAGGAGTCATAAGTCAACACTAATTTTATATGTTTCTCTATAAAAAAAATGGCTTATTTTTTTATTTATAAGAATTCACCTTGAATTATTAAATTGGACGTGGTTTCAAAAAAACCAGAATAAAAAGACTGCATTCGAATGAATGATTTAGTGAAACCTCAAAAATGAATAGACTGCATTGGAATGAATCATTTAGTGACACCTTCAAAATGAATAACATTGTGAAATCTATTGTTTTCATTGCGGTTTTAGTTTCAGATTGGCTTTATTCCCTGTCTTGGGCTGAAACATTCTTACCCCTTACTTGTCATACTTCGTCTATTTAGTGATGCTTACATTTATCTCAGTAATGTCACTGAGCCCATCAATTCTGTTGCATTCAGATTTAACATTTCTACCCAGCGAATTGTTCCCTTTGATGAGCCTGATTATTTGGCCAAAATTCGATGTTCTTGTCAAGATTTTTTTGGACATGAGGCCTTCTTTTACTGGGTGAATTATAGAGTGTTCTGATGAGGGTTTAAAAAATATTTCAGACAAGTATTTTTGCCGTACTACATGGGGTGAAGATCCATCTACAACATACGATACAAGGGATAACGTAGAGCTGACTCTGGGTTGTGGATGCCCTATTTCTGGATGGCATTCAGTTGTTTCTTATGCAATTCCCTCAGGTTTTAATCTTTCGTGGATAAGTAGAAAATTCGACTCCAACATGACCAACATTTTGGAGCTCAACAACATGGGCAGCCCTGACTTCGTTCTTACCAACAGTGTATTATTTATCCCTTACCAAACGGGTAAGTTAAGTTGTTTTCTTTTATATTTGGTTAATTCTTAACAATACTACTGAATATTATTTATAAATCAAATTTTATAATATTATTTAATATAAATTTAATATTAATTGCTATGTTAATATCAGATGAAGAAAACAAAATGAAAATTTTGATTTTAAAATCTTTTGTATATGGCTGCTGTTTGTTCTCTGTCTAATATTATTTGAAGTGCGGGCAGAAATTGGATAGTATCAAATCAAAAAACGCCATTTGCAATATATCTTCATATAGGGCAGATGCTTTGATAAGAAAGCATTTATTTACACAGTGCTAGTTTAAGCGTGGAAGGAAAAAACAAACATTGAAAATAACATTCGAATTACCGCTTCAATTTCTCTTGATAACAATTCGTCTTAAAAAAACAAAAAAAAACTATGACTTAAATTTAAAGAAATATATTTAATTTGCTTGTGCGCTGGTTCAAATATGTGCATTATATCGACAGGACTTACACGGGAAAGTAACCAAAAGTCGAAATATAAGATTGGAAAAAGCGATAAATCAAGTTCTGATTTTATATTCTACTCAAATTATAAAGGATTTGGCAATAAAAGTAATTGAAGCTTGTTGTAGAGGTTTATAGTTATATATAATATATATATTAAAAATATATAAGTAAAAATTATCAGTTAATTAGAAAAAAATTAAGTGAAGTGGTAAATTTTTTTTACATATATTGATTTTTCTATTTATGTATTATAATGAAAATCAAGAGGAAGTTAAAGTTTTAGATTTTAGTTATACTAGAATGATAAACATTATAACAAAATTGTATTAAATTTTTTATTATCAATAATGAGACATTTAGTCTTTTACATGTTATATTTGATGAATATAGTGTAATAAGGCTAAAATAGGGGATGAAGGACTCAACAAAGAATAGATGAATAATCCATCCCTAGTTAGTTTCTCAATTGAAGTTTTTGCATACTACTTGAGAGGGAGTTTTGATAGAGTAGTTGCATTTCAATTCAGTTTTAGTAGTTGCAATTTTTTAGTTTGATGTGTTGTATCAAAATTTGATTTTCTTTTGTTGAGTATTTATGAGTAGTGGTTTGGTGGAGTTATGTTATTTTTCTTACCATCTTTTGATTAGAAAGGGTTATGATTAGAAAACAACTAATTATAAATTTCTAATAGGTGTTCCTTGTGATAGAGAAGCAAGGGAAAAGTGTTGTCAATTGATATGTGGTTAGGTAGTTGAACATCAATTGAAAATACAACTTAAAATTTGTAGGTACAATTAATCATAAAGATAATAGCCATTGTAACTATGCATAATTAAATTTCCTCATATAATTCGATGTAGTACAAATATTTATTAGCATATAGGATGATTGTTTCAAGAAGAGACCAAAAATCTTTAGAGTTTAGGAGGTAATAGAACCATACACTAGATGTACATAATTGATAGATGTTGCTCACATACTAGACGTAGGGTTAGGAAATAGAATATTAGGTACACGTATCAATACTAGTTTATCAAAATTAGAAAATAGAAGAATAAATTTATAGATTAAAAAAGCAAGTCAAATTCTTGAATGCTCTAGACTATACTAATCTATTCCCCTCTGATTAATAGATTTTTGCTAACTAAATTATATGATCTAAAAATAAATTATTATTATTTATTAATTTAATTATTTAGTTTTAAATTTTTTAATTAATATAATTATTTGATAATTACCAAAGTGATAAGAAAGAATCAACTTTATAAAACATATTTAACAATATAAATCATACATGCATACATACATACATTTCATTTGCAAATATGGTTCTCTATTATTATCTATATTCTCTTGTTTCATCTGCAACTATATTATCTATTATATATTCCTAATTGAATTTGAAAATATTTTGTTTGTTAGGTACAAAAGAGAACCAACACAAATCAAATTATCTCCATTCTCTATCTCGAAGAATGCATATGCAACTACTTTTATGTACTATAACGAAAAGTTATTAATCAATTTATATTTTGGTTTTCTCTTATTCAACTAGTGCAGTCTTTTTTCTACTATTGTCGATAGTTAGTTTTTATTATTACAAGAGAGCTTCATCTCCTTTATCTTCTACAACTATAGAAAATGGACAAACTAAATATTGGGTAGCACAAATGTCTGAAATTATAACTATAAATGGAACAAAGCGAAAGCATGAACAAATAGAGAAACTGGATAATGTTCTTTCAGTGCCAACCTTAACAAAACTTACACATGTGATGAGACAATTCAAATGAAAAGTTATTGTACTGAATGTTACCAAATTGGGAAAGGAAGCTTTGGAAATGTGTATATGGGTAATTTTAAAGAGAAAGAGGTGGCTATAAAGAAAATAAAATTTACAGGGAAAGACAACAAGTGAGAATGAAGTGAGACTTTTGCAAGGAAAGAAGCACAAAATTTAATGTCTTCGATTGCATGGTACATTGAAGAAAATGTATTTTATGTCGTGTATGAATATGTTAATGAATACGATCTAGATAAATATTTGAGAGAAAAGTGTGCACATATTTATGTGAGTTGGAAGCAATGTCCGAAAATAATATCAAATATAGCTGAAGGAATAGAGTTCTTACATTTCAATAAAATCATACAATAAAATCATACATGTTTATATTAAACCTCAAAACCTAATGAGGTAAAAATTATTGACTTTGGGTTTTCAAGGCATGTGGACTCGGAAGGCACCCATAGGTCAACTGATAGAATAACAGGTGCGAGAGGGTATTGGGCTCCAAACTCTCCTACAAACATGATGTTTACAGCTTTGGTATTGTGGTGTTGTAGCTGATAACAGGACAGAAGCACATTGATATTCATATTCCAGACTATGTATGCTATATGATGTCTTGTAATCGCTTCGAAGAAGCTTTGGATGAAAGGCTCAAAGGCGAAGGATTCGGTGATCATGATCTCATGAATGTTTTCTCTGTAGCAAACTTAGCTCTTAAATGTGTTGAGCTAGACAAGGAGGAGAAACCTAATATGCGTTATGTGGTGAGGGTACTCAATGATGTGAACAAAGAAAATATTGAAGGAAACTCTATAGAGATAGTCAATTGATCAAAATATTATATTTAAACCATATAGTGTAACTATATTTTGAAACTTCCTGCAATCTGTGTGGAAATCCTTTGTATTTGGCAATTTCGAAAACGGAATTTATTTTAAAGCTTCTTTTTGTAGATTTTTCAAGCATTGTTCCTTGTCGCTTTCAATGTCACGGTGACAGGGTTCACTGCTACTGCTGCGTACAAATTTGTTTCTCTCCGTCATTAAAATTATTTTTCGTTTACTCGTAATATGTGATTCCTTCTGCACTGTCTGTTTTTTAAGTTTTCATTGGATATCTCTTCTCTCTGCAAATCACAAGCAATATATTCACATAATTGCCGGTGCCGATAACACTGTCAAGTCAGAATTGAATAGAAGATATATATTTGTTATTCACAAATAAAGATCTACAGTCTTATTTCTAGGGCAGTAAACAATGTTTTAACTGCTACAAATGAGAACTATTAAAAAATGAATGATTAATATTAATAATTAAATTATTATATGTTTATGAAGATTATTTTTTTGGTCTATAAGTCATTCACCAGATAGATACATCTGGTAACTGTCAAGAATTTGATGGTCTTAGTTTTCTAGTTTTTTAATTATTCATAGATTTTTGTTTTATCATCCAAAATTATTATTACTGATATTTTTTTTATTATTAATAAGTTACTATTGTTTCAACATTTATATTTAAATTTAACAATTTTTTATTTAGATATTCAAAAGATCAAAGATTTATTTTCAATTAAGACAATTAAGTTGTTATGAGAAAGAACAAGAGAATATATGCATTTGGGGATGATAGGTGTTAATATTTGGTGTCTTTCTAACGGATGTGAATCTAGGTGCTTGTACATTGTGCATTGCAATTGGCAAAATTAAGAAGTTCAATAGACACACAAGTGTCAATGTTATTTTAATAAATTGTTCAACAATACAAACCTTTTATAAACCTTTATATCTGCATATGATGTTTGTATTTGACATCATTGTATTATCAAAAACGTGAGGTATATTGAGTAATCAAATCATTCAAAGGAAAATATTACGAAATTTTTTTATTTAAGGAACCTTATACCATAGGTACTTCAAAACCATAATGCCATTATGAAGCTTTGTTACGAACTAACTTTGCAAATTTCTTAACTGTGTATATTCTTTATTAAGTATTCAGTGTATTCTTGGATGCTCTGAACTCTTTGTATGCAGCCTATAATAATATAGTCTACAAATTGTAATTCATTAAGGGAAGTTGAATAAGAGCTTATTGTTTGTGTACTAATAAAGATCTTTGTTTGTTAATATTGTTTCATGTTTCTTGCCTATGTTTCAAAATCTACAATAATGATACAAAATAGTTGACAAATCCAATTATAATTATATTTTGGATGTACCAAGCCACCGGTCTAATAATGTACAGATAATTGGTTCTATAGTGGGAATTAGGCAAATTACATATTCAAACTTCATATTCTTCCATTAGCAGCACTGCTAAGTTCTCTCGCATAATTTCGTTCTGAGAAAAGTCTAGAATTTCAAACATTTAATTGCGAATACTTCAATAAATTGTATTGTTAAAAACTCTGTCTCGCATAATCTATTTAATTAAAATCAATGTCATTCACATGATCCTGCAGAAAAGAAGGATACAGTTAAAAGACTACCAACACCTCTTGCAAAAAAGATGATGTCTTGTTTTTCCACATGCAACATAAAATTTGTAGAAGACTTAACAAACTATTTGTAATCTGACAACTTTCAGATATGGAAATATATGTTCAAACCTATATATAAAATTTATATAGCTAATATAAATAAAAATTAAAACAAAAATTCTACAATGTAAAAACAAGGATAACAACAGAACATAAATTGCTTTTCTAATGCAAAAATTGATTTCAAGGCTAGTCAAATGTGTGAAATCTATTAGCAAAGATGTACCAAATGTCTTATTATGCTCTCTAGCATGAAACAATAAGTAAAAAACATAAAAATCAAGCAATATGAATTGTAGTATTTTGAGTCTAGTTTTCAAATATGTAAATTATTCTAATACTTATATGATAAAAAAGTAATTTTTTAATAGTCATGTATAAAAGCCACACTTTAACAATCACTTTTTTAGGACCAATATATGTATACAATCGTCATAATTTGACCTAAATAAAATTATTTTTTAAAAAAATTGCGTGCTTTATTGAGAATCGCTAAATATAATTTTTCATAATTTTTTTTCAAATTATTTTTTATTATTAATTTTTGGAATGATACAATCAATGTTGGCTTAACAATATATCATAGCATGGTTATCCATTGATTTTTTTCTAACATCACTTTTAAATGTGGTGTCCTAATTTTGATTCAAGTGAAAATACATTATGATGGTGCCATAAAAATAAAATAAGGTTTCAAATTATATTGTGGAACTTATTCTATTTCACACTCCAAAGGTAGT
The DNA here is from genome assembly GCA_007258455.2 of Sequoia sempervirens. Classification (NCBI taxonomy): domain Eukaryota; kingdom Viridiplantae; phylum Streptophyta; class Pinopsida; order Cupressales; family Cupressaceae; genus Sequoia; species Sequoia sempervirens. The sequence continues at coordinate 289,094,320 of VDFB02058242.1, read as the reverse complement.
GTTAACAAACTTTATGTATATCATGTAATGATATTTCTTCATTAAATGAATGCGAACAAGATTTATTAGATATGATTTCCTTAAAAATAATAATAAAAGAAGGGAGGATAATAATATGAAGAAAAAGGTGAGGAAGCATAAAGTCACATGTATTTTAACTCGAAAAAGGAAGATTCAATCATATTTAAAAAGTTAATGTTATTATTTTAATCAAAACTTAGCAACAAGTATAACACTAGTAGTTTTTTGTACAGTAACATGCAACAATGAACCAATAGGTGGAGATGAACATGATAGAAAGTAGTTCACTCAAATTAGAGCTTTGGAAGAGGGTCTTGACATCCATCAAAGCATAATTGTTAGTCAATTCTTCTCAGAAATTGTAGTTGCAAGTACCACTTCCGAATACCACATCCTTCACAAATACTTATGTACAAAATTCAATGAAGAAAAATTTATGCACAAATTCTTTCTTGATTGATCTCATATTGTAACTAATTTTCTTTGAATGAAATTTGAAGCTCCTTGGAGTTTTCTATGGTCTTCACTAAAGTGGTTCATAACTTCAAACACATAAGGTGCAAATACATTTCAGAGAGCTTGGAGTGCAATCACATCATCCCATAAAATATGTTTTACAAGAAATTTGAGCAACTTTAAGAAATTCTTAGATATATTTGTACACATATATCTCATGCCCCAAATCCCAAACCCTTGTAGCCTCTTCTACACTAGTAATAATAGTAGTGATTCCCTATCTTTAAATTAAAGGAAAACCTCTATTAAATTGTAAAAATGAATCACGACTATAATAAATAACAACCTCTTCTGAATGTACACTTGTGTTGCACCAATTACTAGCCAATATAAAAAGTAAATTCATTCTAAATAGCTTGGAGTACATCAATAGCTTCTAGATAGCTTTTCTCAAATGTGGTAGTTGCAAGTACCCTAGTAAAAATATATGCAAAATGGAAAAGTATAGACAAGGCATGTGAACTACTTGGCATAATGCCTCAAAGTAAATTCCATCTTATGGAATGCGATGATTGTAGGTATTCATACAATACATTTATTGATAAGGCTTTAGAATATTTCAAGAAAAATCAATTGGCAGGTGTAAAGCTGTATTCCACAACCTTTCCCACCATCCTCTCTACTCGTGCCAAAAAGAGAACTTTGGAATAGGGCATGTTCATCCATTAAAAACATAAAGGATGCAAGTGCCCTGATATACATGCATGCAAAACATGGAAGCATAGACAAGGCACATGAACCATTTGGAAAAATGCCTCAAAGAAATGTGGTCTCATGGAATGCCATCATTGCAAGATATGTTCAACATGGATTTGTTGAAAAGGCCTTAGAAACTTCTAAGAAAATACAACTAGCAAGTGTAAAACCAGACTCCCCAACCTTTACTAACCTTTTCCCTGCCTATACTCAAATTGGAGCTTTGGAAAAGGGTTTAGAAATCCATCAAAGCATAATTATTAGTGCATTCTTCTAAAAAATTGTAGATGCAAGTACCAGTTCTGAATACCACAACTTTCACAAATACTTATATACAAAAATCAATAAACAAAAAATTATGCAAAAATTCTCTCTTGATTGATCTCATATTGTAACTAATTTTCTTTCAAATGAAATTTGAAGATCCGTGGAATTTTCTATGGCATTCACGAATGTGGTTTATAACTCCAAACATAAGGCGCAAATACATTTCATAGAGCTAGGAATGCATGCACATCATCCCATAAAATATGTTTGACAAGAAATGTGAGAAACTTTAAGCAATTCTTAATCAAAAGTTGTGAGCTATATATTTCTATCGAACTAACTAATATATAATATTTCAATCATAAAATTAATATTCCCTTGTTACAGAGCTCAGTATCTATAAAAAAAGCCACAATATAAACTACATTTGCAAAAGGAACATAAAAAACAATGATCTGATAAACACGCATAGAGCATAAACAAATGTATGATCAAGAAGTTTGTACCAAAGGTGAGTAGAGGTTGATGGAAATGTACTCAAACAACTTATTCCCAATAAAGGGAAGAAAGAAAACATAGAAAGAAAATGCTAGAGCGAGGATCACTGCCACAACAACCATCTACAACAACTCAGAAATGGGCATTATTGATTTGTAACATTATTAGCAACACAACATAACCAAAATAAAATATTCGAGAGAGACATACCTGGAGTGGGTGGTAAGGTAGCTCCCAACCATGATTCCTCATTCTCAAGGATTATTATTACTTAGCAACCCCAAATTCTTAATTCCTATCACTTTAAAATGTAAGTTTAAAACACACCTGGATACCAACTTTTCCTAAAGTAAAAATAACCATGTATGCAAGGTCTCACTAAAAAAGAACAATAGGGCAAGGTGGCATCATTTTACTATTCATCTCAAAAATTGAATATTTGCATCCAGATTTTACATAATGACTTTGGGTGCATCTAAATTCCATGATTAATTTTATATGTTTTATAGAATTTTCTTTTCTTTCAATGATATCGAGATTTTCATGTTGGAGTGCAATGAACACTAGGAGGGGGGTGAATCAGTGTTCATACAAATTGACTCAATTTTAAACAACTTTTTCTAATGAAGCAAGACTAAAATGAAAAGCAATATAAACTATACAATCACATAATAATGACACAAAGAATTTCCTGAGTGGAAAACCCTCTAGGGGAACAAAAAAGAACTCAAATTGCATCATTGGCTTTATCTGAAAACTTTTTGTTACAGTGCCTAACTGTTTGATTGATATGTCTCACTAACAATACTATCTCACTGATAGATTTCAAATGCCTCATTGGCTATACATTATCACTTTTCAATCACTATTTTTTATTGATATAAAAAGTATCATCTCTGTTTCTTTTCACAACATTTTTTGATCTCACATCACTTGAGATTTAGAAGCAATAGTTCAAATACAATATACCATTGTGTATAATTTTGGTATGCACAGTAATGTAGAGTATCTCTATAATGAATCAATTTCTTAGTGCTCTGCAAGTGCTATCAACCATTCTTTCAAGTAGAAATATGAAATAAATAATATACCCTTTTACATCATAAAGAAAATGTCTCTTAATGGAGTATGGAAGAACAAAAAATAAATTTTCTTTTTGTTCAACTAAACCCTGTAAGAAAACATAGAAGGAAATTGCTAGAGCAAGGACCACTTCCACAACAACCACCTACAACAATAACTTAGAAATTCACATTATTGAGTTGAAACATTACTAGCAACATAGCATAACCCAAATAAAATATTAGAGAGACATACTTGGAGTGGATGGTAAGGTAGCTTCGAACCATGCCTCCTCATTCTCAAGGATTATTATTGCTTAGTAGCCCCAAATTCTTAATTCCTATCACTTTCAAACATAAGTATAAAGCACACCCAAATACCAACATTTCCTGAAGTAAAAATAACCCTTCATGCAAGGTCTCACTAAAAAAGAATAGTAGGGAAAGGTGGCATCATTTTACTATTCATCTCAAAAATTGAATATTTGTATCGAAATTTTACATAATGATTTTGGGTGCATCTAAATTCCATGATTAATTTTATATGTTTTATAGAATTTTCTTGTCTTTCAATGATATTGAGATTTTCATGTTGGAGTACAATGAACATTGAGAGGGGGGTGGCTAGGGGTGAATCAGTGTTTATACAAATTGACTCAATTTTAAACAACTTTTCTAATGAAGCAAGACTAAAATGAAGAGCAATATAAACCATTCAATCACATAATAATGACACAAAAAATTTCCTGAGTGGAAAACCCTCTAGGGGAATAAAAACCACTCGAATGGCCTCACTGGTTGATTGATATGCCTCACTGACAATACTATCTCATTGATAGATTTCAAATGCCTCACTGGATATACATTATCACTTTTCAATCACTATTTTGAATTGATATATAGAGTATCCCCTCTATTTCTTTTCACAATTTTTTTTGATCTCACATCACTTGAGATTTAGAAGCAATAGTTCAAAAATAGTATACCATTGTGTATAATTTTGGTATACATAATAGTATAGAGTATTTCTATAACGAATCAATTTCTCAATGCTCGATAAGTGCTATCAACCATTCTTTCAAGTACATATATGAAATAAATAATATTCCTTTTTACATCATAAAAAAAATGTCTCATAATGGAGTCATTCATGCTATTTGTGTATCATTATATATATTCTCAATACATATCATCACTGAAATGTGATGGATTACATTCTATGTATGCATTTGATTTCATAATAAGTTAAAACACATTAATTCCTGAGTAACTAATATTTCTTGTAGTTAGCGAGCATTCTATAATTGAGTCAAATTAAATTAAAATTTCCATGTAAATTTAGGCAGCCCTAGCCTTCCCATTGTTTCTTCCTCGTTGTTTCATCAATTAAAATAATTGTCATTAATATAAGTCTCTAACATTACTGTGAGTTCCATAGTTACTAAATAAAATTAAAACAAGAGAATGGAAAACTTCGTGGTATACATTTAAAATGCCAACACAAGGTCATATAATATGGTGAAGCTAGATGTCCTTACTAACAATCCCCAACCTATTATTCTACTAGAGAAAAACTACAATACTTCTTTCTAGGGTGAGAATTTCGGGGGAGAACACAGTTTTCCTTGAAGCATTTTGTCTAACAGTTTGTGTGTGTTTCCTATGTGGCCACATTTGCATACATATCTATGAGGGCTCTCGGGTTTCTATTCCCCTACAAGTGTTTCCATTTTCACTTGGTGTGTCTAGATAAGAAGGAAATCTAAGTAGAATCTTGAGTGCTAGAAATTCAGGTTATGTATTATAGTGAATAGATCTGCAACAATGTTTGTTCCAACACTTCTAACAAATTTTGAAGATGTCTTATGCATATCTTTTCAAGTACATTATCATTGGTAACATAGGGGTGGGTAGATCACATCTTCTACTCTAGTTTACTAATAATTGGTGTGGAGTTTGGTGCTCATATGATTACCATTGACAACAAACCAATTAAAATTCATATCTGGGAAAAAGTATGTAGTGTATGCTCTAGATGCTTTGAAAAGTTTGAGATTAAATAAATGAATTTATATGATTAAAAGGCAATATATTAATGTCAATGTTAGATTGTGTGATGTTTTTTTTTTGTCCAAAATTTAAGCCTTCTGGGTTATGGTAATCTTCGGTTTCAAGAATGTGAGGAAAGATGTTAGATTACGTTTGTACCCATATGGTAGTATGATTTATATTTACAAAATTTTCAATGATCTACACATATAATAGAGCAATTCTTTCAGAAAAATATTACAATTTGACCCAATTCAATCTAGTGTCCACTGATGTTCAAAATAAAAAACAATGCATTATTTCCTTTGCATATTCTTAAGATATTAAGCCAAATATCCAAAGTTTCCTTCACCTAGAATGACCTTCATGAAGCTTGGCCTGCAAATAAATGCAATACCCAGATGGAGAAAAATAGAAGCCATAGCCAAAGGGAGTTTTTTCTCTCACAAAAGACAAAACCCACATGGGGTTTTGCACAAAATCTCAAATATAGAGTAATGGGGAATATTCAAGCTCATACAGGAAAGAAGATATAAAGCCAAATATCTAGAGCTTCCTTCATAGAGCCGTGTCCATGGGTATGTAAAGTTTTAGAAAATAATGAAAGTAATGCATGGAGAAGGTAAGAAAAGTACCCATCATTGTTGGAACTTGAATAAGAGAAATTTTAATGTAGAGGTAAAGTGATGAATGTAGAGATTTGAACAATGGAGAGCTTACCATTTTGTCCATTGAAGATTTATTTGAATGCCATGACAACATAAGCTTCAGAAACCTTCAGATATCAGCCTTAATGCAAGAAAATGTCAACAAGAGTTACGAAGTAGAAAAAGTGCGTCACAAAATGAATATGGCCATAGCCAAAACTCATGAAGTTTTCTCACAAACCAAAATAAATGCAAACCTTTTTGCATTCTTAATGAGAGAATTCTCACCATTGAGTATGTAGGAGAGGCTCGAGTAGAAAAATCAAGCAAAAATGTAGAGAATAGCTTCAAACCCTACTCATTGGCAACACAACAAAGACTCCTCCATAAAAGAAAAGTGAAAAATGATAGAATATGATTCGGGTTGATGGATTTTACTCAAAAGCCCTAATTTGAATGATGGAAATAAAAAAAAAAAAAAATCATTCACTTTTTTTTTGAGGAGCCGAACATTAGAAAGCTATTAGAAAGTTAAAAACTAGAAAGTCTGATGAAAATTCTGAGCAAATTTTACACAAATAGCCTATTGGCTAATTATTAAATGAACTTAACCAGGAAATACTATAATTTCATAAAAAATAAATCAAGTATAATCAAATAAAAAGTATGGATATTTGAATTTTCAATTATTAAAATCTCTATGAATATTTATGTTTTCATTTAATAAATTATGAAATAGATATATATGGTTTGAATAATTTTCATGGATATAGTTGATTTTTTAGGGAATGTAAACATTAAATTTTAGAAATTCGGGAACCTTTGGTATATAAAAAATAGTTTAGTGTAAGATATCACACATAATGAATATAAAAGGAAAGTCAATGCAGAATAATTTTGGGAATTTATTGAATACTACACTAAAGAAAAAAAAGAGGAGGATGATAAAAATATAAAGGAGGATGAGACAAATTTTATTCATAATAAAATAAATAGATGAAAAATGATGAAGAATAAACTAATATTGTAAATATATTAAATGGTATAACATAGAGGAGTCCACATTTTTTTCAGATTCAACCATTATGGAAGCATGATAACATTAAATAAATAGGAAAATAATTATAGGTCTAGATGGAATTAGAAGATTAATAACATGAACTCATCACATAGTATAAGTAATAGCTATTCAAGGAAAAGAGGGTCAAACATAGTAAAAAATAAAATAAAACTAGAAAAATGAAATATAGATCAAGAACTAGATCTAAGTACCATCACGATAATAAAAAAGTGGATATAACCTATCCATAATTGAGCTATATTGAATGTTATAATACTTGTAATAGATTTTATTGCTCTTAGAATTTGCATTATTCTCATGTTTTTGAGGTAACACATTTCTAAGAAATATGGCATGTTACGTATCAAGGAATATTATATTATAATTTATACAAGTTGACTAATATGTTGCTATGTTGCACACATTTATTAATTATATTAGACAATGATTAGGTCTACATGGGTTTAGTGTTTCTTAATTTAATAAGTAATAAGGAAAATTTTAATATAAACGAGATTAATACAATTTTTAAAAGTATTTGAAGATTGTTTTTCTTTCATGTCTCAGAGATATAGCATGGAGTATCCTATTCCATTAAGATTATCTTATGATGTTTTGATTCTATTAAAACTTTAAGGGCCAATACCCATTACAAAATAGCCATATAGGCAAACAAGGAACTCATGAGAAGTGAGAAACCCAAAAACTAAAACATAAAATTAACCTTAAATAGTTTGACCAAAAAAAACAAACCATAGAAAGCACATAGAGTTGGGACCAACATAGAACCACATGAAACCTATAGGTCTCCCAAAAACTTGAGATTAGTGATCGCATTTCATTCCTAGGACATAAATTGGAGCTTCTTTTCAAAAGTCAAAGGCCCCTGCTGAATGGCCTAAATATTCACCATGACCTCATGAGCAGAGGTATCTACCATTTTACACTTATTCTACATATGACCATTCTCTGGACCATCTACAATCCATTTCCCCAAGCACTTTCTTAATTCATCCTATAAAACCTAAAGGGTGAGGGTAGTTCTTCACTATTTTTTTACTATAATTGTTGATGACCCTGAGCCATTGCATGATTTTCTCCTGGTTCTGATGGAGAACATCAATCTCTGTTAGTAAATTATTTTTTTCTTCCTCAGTACAAACATTGGAATGTAAAGCTTCTAGTTCCTTTTCTCACATCACCAACTTCTTGAATGACTTGGACAAATAGGCAAGCATGTCCTAGTGCTCCTTGTTCTTCACCTCCCCCAACCACGGGACCTACTACTCAATAAACTTTCCCTTGAGAATTTGGATTTTTATTTAGCCATTACTAGCTAGCCCAATAACAACTTCATGATATCCATCTGGATATTAATTGTCTTTGAGAATTCATTGATTTTTTTATAGAGGGGGCCACTAGGGACATGAATTAGCCTCGGTTCAATTCTAGTTTCCTCTAGATTGATGCAAATATTGGAAGAATTTTGAGGTTTACAGTTAGAAATAGGGGGTGTTGTGAACATTAAAGATATTCACATGAGAAGAAGAGTGCAAAGGAAATTTGGATAGGATGGGATTCCATGACTCAATGTTGTTTGAGTTGTTAGACTCCCCTAACCTAGAAGTAGAAATAAGTGTGGGTTCCAACAAAGGGGTACATTTGATGGGATCAAGGGGAGTTCATTAATAGGGGATTTAACCCTAGCCAAATTGCTACGACGAATGGCAGGAGGGGTTTTCTCTAGAGTAATAAAGGGGCTAGGGTCAACAAAAGAGGGATGGGTAGTGTCGTGGATTGTTAGAGTGTTCTTATGAATAGTGTCAAGAGAGGGAAACAGCACATAATGAAACTTGTAAAGATGATAAATAAGGCCTTGATGGATAGGTAAATTCTTGCATTTAGTATGGAAACTTCTAACAGATTGCTCAACCATGGATAGAAGCCAAAAGGAAAAGTTCATTTTGTGATTATACCTAAGATGATTAAGCATAGGGAAAACATGAACATGGAAGTCACAAAATTTCCCTCGAGCGTGACATACCTCATGATGACTTCAATAATTTATCTCCAAAGTTTGGGTAGGTCCACATGATTAAATCGATTCTATAATCTATTCACCCTCTCACCCTCTTCTAGAAAAAATTCCATGTATTTTTGGTAATGTCCTTTCAACTTGTGAGGAATGCAAACCCCTTCAACAATAACAGTTCCATTCACCCATGAATTATTGAACGCTAAAGAAATATTGGGGTCATGCCCCTGCATCCCCTCCACAAATATAGCTAGCTTGCCCCATTCCAGAATGGCCCAAACCTCCTTGTATTGCTTCCATCTGTTGTTATTGGTAGGTTCATCCTAAACTAAATCAACCCCCACCACTAGAATCATGAATTTTAGAGAAAGATAATACCAACTGTAGAAATGGTTGTACGAAATCCAAAGCTGTAGGAAAATGTAAATATGAAAAGACAGTTTAGTAGGCTTAGGCTATCATAATTGAGGAGCATGGAAATTATTAATTAGAACTGACATTGTATCCAACTTGATCTCATTTGGATAGTACTTTAGCATCATGTTGAATTAATTCAAGCACCTAACTGGGGATATGGAGGATATTTTCACATATTACTAAATTTGGAGTAAAGGCTCCAAGATTAATTAATGCATTGGCAACTTTATTGCCACTCCTATACATGTCATTAACACTACAATTTTCCAACGGAAATCATGAGAGTGTGTGTTGATAACATGGGGTCCTAGAGGTTCTAGCAGGGTGAGTCTTTCCCTATTAGCATGGGAGTCATGTTTCTAGAGTCCCCTTCTATAACCAAATTTGAGAGCTTGACTTGCATGGAAATTTGTATGCATGGAAGGTTGATGCAACCTCAGAAAAACTAGATGATTGAACTTGTAAGTTGATCATATAGGGAAAAATTAATTTCCCCTTGTTGTCATAGATGACCCCACCCACACCCACCTAGAGCCTAGGTTAGGTTTTTGTTGATCCATCAAAGTTGACCTTTAGCCAACCAAGGAGTTTTTTATGATGTTACCTTACCTCAAAGGTCTATTGTATTTTAATATAAGTAGATTTCAAGAATCTTGTCCTACAAATATATCTTGTCTTATGTGTAGTCACTCCTATATATTATGTTATTTAAATTATTATATTTTTAGATCTTATAAGACTACATAGAATTTAAATTAAAGGAGGGTATAAAGATAGAAAGAGTATAAAATCGATTGTTCTTTAAAAATTGTTATAAGGTTGACTATACTAACATTAGAGAGACTCTCCTTAAATATAATTAAAGGGAATTTTTGGTGAGTTTAATATATCCCTTAGTATAAATGTAGTATAGATGTACTAAGGAAAGTCAAATAATTTATGGTGAGGTGAGCATACTAGATTTGATGGACTAAGTTTTGATATGTGATAAGAAATATTCTATATTTATTATGATAAATATAGTTAATGTTAAATTTATTCTTTAATATTACATATGATATGATATAAAAAGAAATGGAGATAAGAGAGGTTGGATATTTATATGAGTACAAGGAGGGGAATAGTAGATGATAGAATAAATGTGAAGTGGGTATACAAAAATAGTGACAAAAATAATAAAAATAATTTAATAGAAATAACTAGGAACATATTCAATGAGAGAGGTGATAGGTACAAAGAGGTAGAGGAGGTGTCACACTATAGGAGATAAGTGAGAAGATAGAGGATAAATTAAAAATGGGAAAAGAGAGGAGAATAAGTAGCAATGAAGGATATCAATGTGAAGAGGTAGAAGGATAGATGATGGAGTATCTATATGAAACATGAGTTATCTTCGAGGAACATAGGATAAATAATTTCACTAAAAAGGAAACCATGTGAACCATAATAAATAGGGTTCAACCTTTCAGGTTATGGAACAATTAGGGAGTACCTATTTCACTCTTAGTTCATTAAAGGAAACCCTAAAGACTTCCACCCAATGATTTTATTGAGGGAAGTAATACTAGGACACTCACAACAACAAGGACACGGGTGTGTGGATTTCCTTAGGTGTGATTAAAATGGGTTCACCACTAAGAAAATGATTCAAAATAAGAAAATGAAAGCAATATGAAAATCTAGCTATGTGACCTAGAAATTGAGGATAAATACAGAAGCACCTAGAAGACTAGAGATGTCCAAAATGAGGTTTGCAACTCTGAAATTCTGACTTTTGATGTGTACTAGGACTCATATGCCAGACTGAGAGATTTAGTCCCATTCTAAGGTTTTTGGGTAGGGTCTGGAATCTCCCAGTGACTTATCTAGATATGTAGAAATCTAGCAAAAAGGATGTATTGGGACTCATATGCCCAGACTGTTGAAAAGTGTCCCAAAAAAGTTAAAAGTGTCCTATGAGTAGAATTTTGAACTGAAACTTATTGAAACTCTAAATATGGATTGAATAACCACTTTCAGACTAGTTTCATTCAAATAAGTTTGATATATTGCTCTAGATTTGAGGTTTTGTGAGCCTTGAATACTTCTTATGACAAATTTTGCAACTTTAACAACTTTGCAATTTTGGTACTTTTGAAGGCTTCAAGTCCACTATTTCTTCAACCTATAAACCTAAAACATGCAAAGAGAGGAAAAGAATGTTGTTTTGTTAGAGAATGGGGGTTTACATTTTTCAAATCCCATTTTGGTAATGAAAATTTAATGAGAAAAGAAGCATGAATGAAATGAAACATGAAACATAAGATGAAACAATAGAACCTTGTTTGAAACCTTCTCGATCTTCAAAAAGAATGAAGTGGCCTCAATGATTGTAGATCTTTATCACAACACTTGATTAGAAACTATGCTTGAATGGGATCTTGAATTTATCTTTAATTATACACAATAACATTAGCTCAATGACATGCATGATGTACTAAATCTTTGACATGATGGAATGACTCTTGATTTTTGTAATAATCTTCTATAAATCTACCCTTGAATGCCTTAGAAATTATCTTGAACACACTTGTGAAAGTACTCTTGATTTCTTATGAAATTCTCTTGAATTCCCACTTTAATTCTCATAAGATCACTTGAATTCACTAGCTTGTTAGGATAAATTACATGAAATAACCTTGGATTTTTATTTTTTTATGCCAATTTTTTTTAAATTGCAACACTACAAGCCAACATCATATTTATTAGAATAAAATCATACAAATAATTGAATTCAAAATAGGTCCATGCTAAAGTGGGACTCATATGATATTTTGGGTCTATGAGTCCCAGTAGCTTAATCTTGGGACACAAATTTTAAGAAATGTTAAGTTTAGTGCCATATTCAAGATCAAGCCCTAAAACCTAGGTGGGACCATTATGCCGAAGGTGGTGTATGAGTCCAATATCACCATATGTGGAGCACACAATCCAAAACCATGAATTATGATTGGTTATTTAATGAATGTTGGGATTGTCCTCAATGAAATGCATTAAATAAGGCATAAACAAGCCCAATTTTACTAGGGAGGGCCCAAACAATTGTGAAAATGTAAAGGGATACATTTTTTTACACTAAATTTAGCCCCCACTTTAGTGAGTGGACAAAATTGCTTCAAACCCACACTAAAGTAGAAAAAATCATACCAAGAGGGTTTCAAATGTACCAACGCTAGTAAGATAGGATGACAACAATCAAGAGGGTAGTGCAAGCCAATAGGATCAAGATCCTATGGAAAATCATCATTGGAAAAAAAGAACATGCATGTGAATGATGTATGAAGCAACACCAAGATACAAGCATATATTTGCAAAGACATAAAGAAGCAAAAAATAGAAAAAATAAGGTGGGTCAAGCCTTGATCATTTTTCCAACATGATGTGGATTAGATCTAAGCTATTTATCCAAAAAAGTTTACAAGTGGAATGTGATGTCAACTATGCAAACCAAACACACACTCACAATGGCTAGTGGAACCTCAGGTCCTCCACTAGGTGAGCCCCCTAAAAAGTGGGACACATATGTACAAGGCTAGTATGTGCCCACATAGAAAGGAACTTGTGTCTATTGGAAAGTCACACATAAGTTTAGCCCCCATACACTAACCATAGAAAATATATACCTCCTGATAACTTTGATAAGGCACAATACAACACGAATGACATGAATTCATGAGGCAAGAAAAAATTTGTATGCTAAAACTCATGAACAAACAAGATGGCTCCATAGCCAAGCAAAGTGTGTTATGCAAGGTGGCCATATACTAGTTATTGTAAATGCAAAATAGTGTAAGGTACGTTATGTTAGTTCTCAAAAATGTTGGTTGAAAAAACTCAAGAGGTTTCTAGGCTCTTGGTACATTGCAAGCTAACGAACAAGGCCAAATAATGTATTTGAACCTTCTTCTCTTCAGGCTTTGCCAGACCTAGGTGGTTATACCTATGTAAATGATGCAGACTTGAGCTGTGTGATTCCTACTTGTGCAATCTATCCACAATGGCAATGGGAAGTGGTGATATGCAAGCCTAATTTGGTATAAATTGTATAAGCAATATCAAGGTGAAATTTATTAATATGTTCAATTAATAGATGTAAGGTTTTGAAAAAAAATTTGATAAAAATAAATGATGAAATGGATAAGACTAGTGCCTTGTTGGGTAAATGGATTCAAATGAATATCTAGAATGTATGACCTTTATTAGCTATAACTCAAACTATTTGGCACACCTATGCTGGTTTATATCTTATATAGATGTGTAGAAAAGTGATTGTCAAACTCTACTTATGGATCCAATTGACACAACCAGGTTACTTATAATTTGTCAAAAGTATTTTTAATCTTTGCTTGAAAGAACCAATTGAATAAATCGCACAAGAACAACATATAATATCAAATTTGAGACAAAATGGCTATCCTAATTATGTGGTTCTTCTTAGTTATCCAAATAACACTTCCAAATTATTGTGATTGACTATAAGGGTTTTAATTCCTTTGGGGAAACCAATGAATCACATCACACAAGTACAACAAGTGTGCATTGATAAATTAAATATATACTTGATATACCAATTTAAATAACAAGGAAATATCAAATTGGAGACAGCCAGATAATTGAAGATTTTAAACAAACAATTGCTACCAATATAAAGCCACAAAATCAAAGACATTTCATTGATTTCATCAAAATTATATCTGCAACATAGTCTTTTGAAAAAAAAAAATTATGGAAGCTTTCTGCTATCTATTTATCCCTATTCACCTATATCTTTCTATCACTATGTAACTAACTTATATATCAACAAGAGTCTCACCAAAATTACTTTCATTGGTATAACATATGAAGTTGGAAAGAGATTTGAAACTTGCTTTGATAGCACATGTCTCCTTGTCATGTTTCCCTTTGTTTTATCTATGAGACATAGTGAATTTCTTACCAATGAAGGTACATCGACATGACATGTATGCTCACAATGACATGTATTATTCTTGTTGATAACCTTTTTTTCAGTGATATGGCAGGCTTTGTCTTCCCAAATATGTATCCTCCTAACTTGTTGATCACTATAACAATGTTGACATTTTTTCGATAGGAAAGAAATGTCCAAATTGAAAGGATATAGCATATAGGTTGGAGAGACCTGGACCTAGTCATGCCAATATGGATTGTTTGTTAGGAGCTCTTACTCAATGATGACTAGAGGGATTTTGTTGTGTGAAAAGGTAAAATCTAATGGGATCATTGGTGTATATGATATTTGGAATGGACTAGTTATAACAATTTATGATGCCCTATACTCTTAAAATGTGGCTACCTTGTGGGGTTTATGAATGCAAGCTATTGAAATTGTGAAAAATGTTTACAATCCCAACACATTGAAAGGATTTTTGCTTAATTCATATAATGTCTCAACCTAGGGAACATCATTCCTAATTTCTCCAAGAGAGAACTAATCAAAGAATATAAATTTCACAACTCAAAGGTTGCAATGTGTCAAATCAAGCCACTAAGAGGAATATAATATGCTAAGAGAGATCACAGTCTTGAAGGAAATCACACCCAATTTCATCACCAAGAGAAAGAAACATCATATGAAGTAAGAAGAATACACAATAAAACATGAGAAATGAAATAATAATAAGGCCTATGCATGCCCTCACTTTAAATAAATTGTTAAAATCCATTCTATGAGCAATTACTTTAAAGAAGAAAATGATAAATGCTAACAATAAAGAAGACATGAGAGCTTATTTGGAAAGACCTATGCCAGGCCATTCATTTCAAAATGAAGCTACATCATGAAAAGGTGTTTCCCCCAAAATGAAACAACTAAAGATAACTTAGTACATCACATACAATCCAACTTAAGGCATGTCATCCACATCCAAATCTTTCTCTTATCTATACGTGCAAGATGTTCAACTAGAAAAAAGAGACAATGAAAAGTCCCATATGAGGACAAGGATACCTAACCACCTTTCCCCCACTTAGTGCAAGACAAAGGTGAGTCGAGGTGATTGATGAAAAACTTGGAAATAAATATCAATTAGAGGAATGGGGTGCCTCAACACAAGGAAGAGCACCACAATGCTTAAGATGTTGAATTCAATTACTCAAAGCCTTACATTCATTAGTATAATGACCATGAACTCTATGATATGCAAAAAATAAACTCTTGTAGTATAATTTATTCCATGTTATGGGAGGGATAGATATCAAACGATCTTGGAGGAGTCTCGACGAGATACCCTCTTGATCAATAGTAGAGGATGTTTCTTTATTTTACAACAAAGATATATCTTGCTTAGTACTAGGTGTCACACTTCCACAAGACTCTTTAGATTGTGATATTTTTTTCTCTCCTTGAAGGGAGGGTGCAAAATCTTAGAGAATTCCAATTGTTAGTGTTTTGTGTGATGGCATTAATTTTAATCGAAGACTTCTTTTTCTCTTTCATTTATTTTGAAGGAAAATAACCAAGACAAATAGTTTTTATCAATTCAAGATGCACTAATGTTAAAGTTGGCTAAGAATAATATTTTGTAAGAGTGTTGATATTAAGTGAAGGATTTTTTTTTTCTTTCAAGGGACAATAACCAAGAGCATTAGTCATTTCTTGCATATGAGTCTCTATAGGGACATGGATATCTTGTTCTCTAGCACCACATCCTTTTCCACTATACCCAAGTTGTTTCATAAGTTTATAAAAATTTCTATAAAGCTATGTCATTTCATTTGGATTTGGTGGTTGGTCATAATCAATGTCATCAAATTTTGTGGTCTAATTTGTTTCTTCCTCTAAAGTGGTTGAGGTGGATGCTTTCAAATCTTGTGTTGAAATTACCACTTTTTCATTTCCCTTCTCAAACTCTTTTGTTATGATCTTTTCTCCACCCATGAATGAAGGTGTCAAATCTAAGGAATCCCAATCATCTTCCAATAGCTTCATGAATTTTCCAATAGTTCTCTCTTTTTCTTTCTTTTGCATGAGTTTCACTTGTGTGGTTGGTGTCAATTTTTTTAAAGGATTTTCCTTGTCTTTTTCAAGTTGTAAAACACTATAAGGATAATAATCAACTTCAATTGTATGCAATTTTCTATTTTATAAGGAGGTTGTGTGAATATCATGAGACATAACATGGATCAGGTTTTTTAATTTAACTTTTTCAACTTTAATAGGTATTGTGATCACACCAAGCAGTTGTTTTCCTATGTTATCAAATACCATGATAGATAAAGAGTCAAGTTGAATTTGGATTTTGTCTACTTTAATCTTATCCAAAAGTTTTATGCTACACATGATAAGGGTAGAACAATTTTCAAGAAGGGCCCTCTTTATCCCAATCTGATTATGTTGATCTATTATATGAAATAATTATTTTTATTTGTCTCCTAACGAAGGTAAATCATCTTGATAGAATGCAATTTCTATGTTGTTTGGTGTTATAGCTTGAATTTAGGCTGCTACTTCATTTGATTGCACATTAGGTAGGGTAGTAACTTGTTGTAAGGAACTTTCAATAATGTTATGATAGTGAGGGGAGGCTTGAATAAGATCCCATAAGGGGGCATGTGCAGGATCATGGTATGCCAAACAGGCCCTTAAGTGGCAAAAAATTCAGAAAAATTAGTGTTAGGCAACTTGACGTAAATATTTGAATAAGTTATCTATATTATTTCAAAAATATGTAAGAATAGAATTTGTAGAAAATTGAATGTAGTTTCTAAAATACTAGATTTATTTAAAAATAAATAAAATCTATTTGGTGAAAATTTGAAATTTCAATGCAGGTACTTAAATTTCAGGGAAAAATAAGAAGTAGGTGTCCTGTCTGACCACCCTAACCATAATAAAATGATAATATTTTTTTGTAAGATTTTATATATAAGTAGAGGACTCATGTCCTAATGTGATGCATATTTTTGTAATTTTTTCCAAGTAAATAATTAATTATGAATTTTTATTACAATTTTAGAAAATATAAAACTCCGTTCAATTACCTTAACATGGTAAAAATTCATGAAATTTAATTTTTCTTTAATCTTATAGTATGTAAAGCATAGAATGTGACACATGTTTTGATTCAAAAATATGATACCGCTTTGAAAGTTATAGATGTTTTTCAATTAGCCTATCGACAGGGAAATTAGTCAAATTCTAATAGAAAATGAATAATAATTATTTATTTAATTCAAATTAAATCATAATTTATATTTTTGGAAAGCTGAGAATCTCCTCTAAAAACCCTTTTCGTTTCATTAATTTTGGGTGAAAAAAAAGTTGTCAGCCACATACCCTACAAATATTTGTCAGCCAAAAAGTGGCAACCTTTGTAGGGTATACTCCTTCCCAGACTCCTTCCTTAAACAAAATCTAGTAACTATGTAAACCTAAATGAGAAGCACTATGAAATGTGGACTGAGGCAATACGAGGGATGTTGGAGTTTTTTTTCCTGGTTTCAAATTGTTTCTAGTATTATATCTATGAGCAACAGTATTGTAACTCAGATACTACAACATATTATTCTTAGGTGGTTTGAGGATGATGATGGGTTTGTTTTGAGTTTGTTGTTGTTGTGATGGTGGATAAATGATAAGTTCAGGCTTAGGAGAGTACTTCAAGGGATATCTAATGTTAATAACCTCAAAATATTTATCTTTATTTTCATTATCTCTTAGTTAAGGAGAGTCTACTATCCTTCATCATCTTCATCTAAGGAAGTCACATCACTATTTTTTGAAATAAATGTGTCAATGTTCTCATTTTCTTCCACCACAATATCTTCCCTAGTAGGAGATTTTTTAGGAGAGCTACAAACTAGATGTTCATGATTCAATGTTTGGTTCTTTTGAAATAACTTCATCACAAGTGGAGGACTCATCAATTGTTGGGATTTCTTGTTTGTCAATGATGTCATTCTTATGTTCAATAATATTTTTCCTAGGGGAAGAGAGACAAATAAGACACTCATAAATTTCATTGGTTTGATCTTCTGACACAAAAATATCTTCTTAGCAAATAGGATATATATTAGTAGAAGAACAAGTATGATTATCATGGTTATCTATGATTACATTCCTTTGTCCCATGATGTCTTCCAAAATAGGATACGTAGGGGAGGAAAAATAAATAGGGTTGTCATAGACCTAAAGATTTGATTATATAACACCAACATATCCCCCTCACAAATAATATGATTGTCATGATTTCTTACAATTGAATCCTCTTTCACTAGAACATTGTCACAAGTGGGGAAGATGTTGGGAGATGAATGTAGACTAGTTGAAGTGGTATCTAGGTGGATTTAAATGGTTTGTTCTTGTTGTATTATGTGATTGTCATGTTGACCTATGGTTTTATCCTCTTGTTCATCAATGCCTTTCCTAATAAGATAGGTATGAGGAGAGAAACAACTAGCATTCTCAAAACTCTCATTGATTTTTTCTTCTAACACCAAAGTATCTTGTCCACAAATAGGAGAGATAGTGGGAGAAGAATGAATATGATTATTGTGATTTTCCAAAATTGTATTCTCTTTCACTAAACTAATCTCACTCATAGGAAGGATACTAGAAGAGGGATCAATTATGAACAAAAAGAGAGGGGAGATGACTTCATATTCATTTACACATAAAAAAAATCTTACAGTACACAATAAGATATGAAAATAGAGCATGAAATATGATAACAATAGTTTTTTGTAATGAGAACATGATGTAATAATTATCCTAAAAAAATGAAATGTGATAATGATAGAGGAAACATGCAAAAGGATAATGCAATTTTTTGATCTAGAACATGATAATTGACTGATTATTCTATGTAAGAATCTGAAAATGAAAATTTGTAAATACAAATTTGAAATTAAGAAATGAAATTAGTGAAGGAAATTAAACTAGATCTAATGAAATGAATGCAATAGAAGATCAACAAACTAAAATAGAGATCTGACAACAACAAATAGAATCACATAAATGAAGTTTGTAATGTCAAGAAATGCAAATTCAAACTTGGTACGAGACTAAATTTCCCTGATGGGTGAATGTGTCCCAATTAGGGTTTTTGAAAGGTTCAAATGCTAAAAAATATTAAATACAAAATTCATAGAAATTTATAAAAACCACCTATACATGGACTAAATCATCCAAATGGGCGAATGAGTCTAGGATTAGGGTTTTTACACCAAATTTAGAAAATTTTGAGTTGTTTCTAAGGTTTCTAACTCATATGTTGATTTCACTATTTTCAATTATAGTTTTCTAATGAAATTCAATGATGAAAGATACAAAAATGTAACCTATATGTACTTTCCTACTAATGCAAGATTTACAAGTCATAAATTTAATTCAAGTAATGAAAATGCAAAGTTAACCTAGATCTAGGAATACAGTATTCTCTATATTAGAAATGAAAATTTTGAAATGTAAGGTTCACCAAAATGTACCATAGGAAATAGGGTTCCACCTTTTAGGAGATGGAACAGTTAGGGGATACCTATTTCACTCTTAGTTCAATAAAGGAAACCCTAGAGACTTCCACCCAATGATTCAATTTACAAAAGTACTACTAGGACACAAAAATGATAAGGACAACAGTGTGTGGGTTTCCTTAGGTGTGATTAAAATGGGTTCACCAATAAGAAAATGCTTAGAAAGAAGAAAATGGAAGCAATATGAAAATCTAGCTATGTGACCTAGATAATGAAACTTAAAATAAAAAATGAGAAACTAAGGATAAATAGAGAAGCACCTAGAAGATTGAAGGTGTCTAAAACGAGGTGTGCAACTTTGAAATCTTGACTTTTGATGTGTATTAGGACTCATATGCAAGACTAGGTGATTTACTCCTAGTCTATGGTTTTTGCACAGGGTTTGGCATCTCTTGGTAACTTATCTGGATCTATAAAAATCTACCAAAAAGGTTGTATTAGGACTCATATGCCCAAACTATTGCAAAGTGTCCTAAAAATTTGAAAAGTGTCCTAGGAGAATAATTTTTAATTGAAACTTTATGATCCTTTGAATATGGATTGAATTAGCACTTTCCCACTGGTTTCACACAAATAAGTTGGATATCTTGCTCTAGATCTAATTTTCTGTGAGCCTTGACAACATCTTATGAAAACTTTTGCAACTTTTACAACTTTACATTTTTGGTACTTTTGATGGCTTATGTTAGAAGATTAATCTTTACTTGGTAAAGGTAATTCTTTAATTATAATTATTTATTAACTTGTAGGAATATTCCAAAGGAATCTCTACAAGTCTTTTGTATTTTTTTCTTGTCACACATGTGTGAGGATGACTCATTTTATTTGTAATTCCTTTATTAAGGAATATTTTTAGCCACTTCTTTAAGAGGCTCTTGACACATTTCACACACATAGATGAATTTTGGCATTCATTGAGTTGGGAGTTACATTCTAAGTCCTCTTCATATTGTAGACATGCAAAATTGACATCACACATCTTTAAGCTAGATTCACTAATTTCATTTCACCAACCATTTTAATCATCTTCATCTAATTAAAATTCATCATTTTCCCTCTTTAATTAAATAAAATCATATTTTGTTTGATTAAATCCTAAGTCATCCTCCTTAAATTAAATAAATCAATTTTATTTAATTATCTTCAAATGTTCTTCATTTAATTAAATGGCTAATGTTGATTATTTCGTCCCATTTGATTTAAAATCTAAATCAAATATGATGTAAACTAATCTTTATCTAAATTTAATTAAGTAATGATTAACTTCTAACACTAATTCTCTTTTCTCTAGCTTTTGCCACTTGCACAATAAATCATTTACATTGATTTATCAATTCTTCTAATTTCCCTCAACATGGCATAAAAAGAAAATATTCTTCCAAATTTGGAAACCCCTCCAAAAGGGATATTTCCTTTTAACAAAGAATTTAACTCCTCTCTTACATGTCTCCCACTTGGCATTTAAGACCCTTTCTTCTCCCTCCAACAAGCCAACTTTAAAATTTGAAAATCCACCTAATGTCATTTATTGGCACATTTGTCAAAATGTGCTCAACCTTCATCCTCTCACCTCTTGAAAAGTGGCATATTTTCATTGGTTCAAGATAACTCCCACATTCATCCATTTTTCCTCTCCTTCTCTCAATCTCACCTATAAATAAGAGGCCTTTCTTCTCATTTTGGATCCACAAGTTATGAATTTTTTAATGCACCATCTTAATTGTCATAGCATCTTTAAGGAAATTTTATTATTGAGTTTGTCAAAGGTTAAGAAAGGACCACTTCTCATATAATAGTGGCAGCGATCCACTATGGAATAGGTATGCATTGTGCTTCTTTAAGCTTTCAATTAGTCTATGTTTTTATTTTATTTACATTATGAGGCATGATGGATTATTTCATAGCAGCACTATTATGTTTACATAAGTTTGAACTAACCCATGCTAATGAGTGTTGAAGTTTAAGGGTAAGTGCACCAAGATGGTTCCCAAAAAGGGGGCTTAAGTGGCCACTTTTTTTCTAAAATCAGGAAATGCTGACCTTGGATGTGAAATTGAGGATAGTTACACAAAATTTTGAGATGGAACAAAAACAAGGATCGAAGTGCTCCGAGTCTACTTTCTAAACTACTAATTTATTTTGAAAATGGTTGAGATTAAGGGGTTCAAAAGAGGGTTGTACACAAATTGGTGTTGTAAACATAACATAGCAACTCTTGTACGACCTGAGCACGGTGAACTTTTTTGTAGTATTTTTAAAATCGCTATAGTCAAAAGTTAGCCAACAGCATCTAGTTGATGCACAATTTTTCTGATAATTTTTTAATGAACATTTGAATTTTTACTAATTTTCTAAGTGGGCACTTCCTGAAAAGTATAATTTTGGCCGTGCTCCCCCTACAAATTTTTGAAAATAATTGATTTTCTTTTTTTTTCTTTTTTAAAATTTGTAGAATGGAGTCTAGTTTCTAAAAATGTAATGTATTTGATATTTTTATGAATGGTTAATTTATAACAAAAAAAACACCAAACACTGCTTTTTAGCAAAAAAAAGACATACAAACAAAATAAATTATGGATGAAAGGCTTAACATTGTCAAAAAGTGAAAAAAGTTACATCATTGGATAGCTAAGAGAGAACCTAACATTACCCATGTGTTCGATTTTTTCGATTTTGGTGAGCGCATTTTTTTTTTAAATTGAAAAAGTGGCCACAAAATTGGTACCCAACTTCATGCACCCGCCCTTAAGTTGTTTGCAGATTTGTAGTGCTTACATATGGCACTAGGAGGGAACTCAATTCTTATATTCAATGGAAATGAATCTTTGTTCTATCTTTAACCAGGAGTTTTCTTTACATTGCTTCATTGGAATATTTTAACATTCAGTAAACATGCAACCAACTTATTTGACTATTTCTTATGCTAGGAATTCATCACGTATCTATATTTAACTGTAAATCATCTTAAAAATAGAAAATAGTTGAGCACTATGGGAGATCATAGCTGCATTTTCTAGATAAACCGAGACTAAAAGAATTAGGATCTCCTATGGAAAAATGATGCATTTGATTTTTTTTTGAATGGAACTCTATCTTTCTTTTCATATCGTCTAGCTCATAAGTGTGTTTTGATTTTTTCATTGCTCCATTAAATTGCTGGTATCATATGATTTCTCCACAACCACCTCACTCTTTGGAGAGCCTTCACCTTTAATGTTGGTGGGATTGCTTTCCAATCTGAAGTTTTTTTTTTTTTTAAAAAGCACATTAAATGGAGAAAGTAATGCGGTTGTTGTGTCTGAATGAACCATTCAATGTTAATTCTCTAATCTTTGTTGGTTACAAATCGTTCTTGAGGGGTACTTTACCTCATATCAATTAATGCAAAGTTTTCTTTTCAAATGAACTTCCAACTTTGTGCACCCTCAATCACTTGTTTTGTTTCTTTACTAAGCTAGCTCTATTAGTTGATCTTGTTGCTTTACCAAATTTTTAATAGATCAAGAAGGTTTATGCTTTTCAATTCTAAATATTTACACTCTTTATTTGTTAACTCATGAGCCCTAGTGGAGTGTTTGGTGCACCATTCAAGTATATGTTTAATGGGAGAGTAAAAAAATCCTAAAAGTTATTTATTTGTTGTTTCTACGCCTTCCAAATGCATTAATTCAAAATATCCATTTATTAACTGTTTACATATTTCAATTGCACCAGCTTGTAATTTTTGGCGTCGGTAGGAAAACCATAGGCAAAGTGGTGGAGTTTGTCTTTTGCAATGGCTAACAATAGTTGCTTGAAAGTTAGGCCTTTTCAATAGACTTTTTTTTTCATGTGCAGGTCTTGCAATCATTAAAGAGTAGGGATTTACACCTTCAAATTGCATTAGCTTGAAGGCATTGGGTTTTTTTTTATGCCTGTTATCATGCCTTTTAACAAATGGGTAAAAGCACAAAGTTGTGTCACACTTTATAAAGGAAATGGCCAATGTTGATCCAATTTTTAAAGTTGAATCACTAAAAAGTGGCATTTATGTTTTCAATTTTGAAATGATGTAAACTAGTAAATTATGTATTTTTTACTATATTTTATTCTTTTATTTTTAAAAATATTAAAAAAATCATTTAAAACTAGTTTTTGATAAATTAAAACTATAATTTAGTTGTTGATAAAATGTTGAAAAATGAAGTTGCATGGGACATCAAACTTTTTATAGTAATTTTTTTTTTCTTTCAAATTTTTGTGTGTATTTATAACTTGAAATTTTACTGCATGGATTTTTTTTTCCAATTTTGATAAATATATATTTTCAAATAAATATTAAAATATGCATGAATCAAAAAACAACTATTTTCATTGGACGTCAACTTTCATATTAAATATTTATCTAAAATGGGAAAAAAAATTATACCATCTTAAAATAGATTCTTTTATCTAGTGCATCATATTTTTTTCAAAATTTTTTAATAAGTTTTAGTATTTTTCCTTAGCGTAGTAATCAACCTAATATTTTGTGTTGATAACATACTTTTATTAGAAATAAAATATAAAAAATAAAATATAATTAAACTATTAAAATAAATATATTTTTAAAAACTACACTTATGGATCTACAAAAGAGTATTTTTTTATATTTTAAAAAAAATGGTTATTTACATTAGTAGGAGTTATTGAAACTTCAAGTTTTTCAATAATTTTACTTTTTTTGGGAAATTGGACTCAAAGTGGTGCTCGATATGTTTTTAGCCAACAACTTTAGTTGAAAAAGTTGTGGAAGTATCTAACTTAGCTAGAATGAATCTTACTAGATCATATGTTTGACTAAAATTGATTTTTAGTTAGAAATACTTAGATTTGGTTGTGTTGATAAGTTGGTTGAAAGTGTGACACAACTTCGTGCTTTTACCCAAATCTCACCTATGCAGGTCTTGCAATCATTGCATTGCTATCAAGTTTAATTTTACACCTACTTGTTGTAATAACTTGAAATTGTTACAAGCATCAAAGGTTGTAGAATACGCCTTTACACATACTAATTGCATGTTAAAGTTTTTTGAAATGAATTATGGGTGTGGCTTTAAGTTATCCAATTGCATTATTTTGAAAAATTTATGCAAAAGTTGTATGGCATCAACTTTAAGTCTGTCAAATGTAGTTGATTGAAAGTTTCCAAGCTCATGTACAAAAGTTTGGTAGTGCTATCATTAAGGCCATATGAAATCAATAAATATGAAAAGAAAGGAGGTCGTAGGAAATGTGCAAGCTTTAAATAGTGTTAAAATATGAAGGATCAACTGAGATTTGGAAAGATAAAATATACAAACTTTAATTTATGTGGGCATCTTATCTAGAATGATATCTTTTTGTTCATCCATAATAGCTGAGTAGAGTCATAGATAGACAGCCGCTAGTTGGGGATATGGGATCCATAAATGCATAAGTTGTTGCATTCATTAATTTTGTACTAGCTAGAAGATCATAGATCTTGTTAGAGGTTCATGCTAATATTTTCCTTTCTGATTGTAGAATCATATAACTAGAGTTAATAATTGCAGATCTATTTATTAATGCTTCATTGATTATCATCCAAAATCATTAGTCTTTCTATTTGAAATCATTTCAATGTTTGAAGTTAATACTTAAGACAATTTTAATTAAACAAACTTTACTTTCACATGATTGTATTTTTTTCTCTTATAGGAAGGAAGGAAGAAGGATTTTTCGTTCATGCAAACGACTTGAAACATTGGAAGATAAGAAGTGATATTTGAAGAATCTTAGAGTCAAAGAGAATTGGGCATTAAATTTGAAGTTGATAAGGCATTTTCAAATGCTTAGATCTTCCATTCTATGCTTTAGTTTTTGTTTTAGGCCAACTCATGTCCTTTTGGATTCTAAAAAGAACACCACAAAGGCTTTCATTTTTGCTACAAAGGGATTAAAAATAAATTTAGACAAACTTACTAGATTTTGTTTAAGGTTAAAAATTGAACAAGGAAACTTTCATATCTCATTTTGGTGCTTTAAAAAGAATCAAATCATTGCTTTGTGGATTTAAAATGAACATATGCTTCTTCTTTTTGTAATCAATTACCCAAAGTAATATCATCAAAAGGATATATGCGCTTCTCTCACACCTCATGAAAATATTGAGAATCAAAAGGATTTTTGGTGACATTAAGTTGTGTAAGTGATTACCCACACACTTCAATTTGGATCCTAAAATTGAACAAATCTTGTGAGTGTGAGTATAACATATCAAATGTGTTCTCTCTTTGTTTCTAAACAAAGATCAATCTAACTATAGATGTGTTTGCTCACTTTTATGTTATCTTAGAGGGCCTTCCTTGTGGGAAAAAGTAACCACCCAAGGGAACAACCCAACCAGGAACATGCTAAATCCAAGCGAATTCCACCTAGGATATAAGTGTGGGTACTTGAAGAAACAAAATTATCACTAGGATTATTCAAATGAGAAGGGAAAAAATGGTCTCTCACTACATGAATGGTTCACCACGAATGAAATTCCCACAATAAAACCCCTTTTTAAGAAAGGAAAAAATCCTTATCTATTTGTTGGTGTAAGAACGGATGTTCTAAAGCCACCCCACACTTTTATGACTTTTAGTAGAAATGAAAAGTATTCCATGGGAGATTCTTGGGCATTGATACTTGGCTGACCTGAGAAGTGAGCGCATTGTAAGGGGGGACTTGTGTGGTCAATCATATAACCATTAACTAAAATTAGGCATAGTTGGACTTGTCCAAGTGGGGATTCAACAAATATAGTATTTCATATTGTTGATGGGTGTTTTAGCACTTTCTCAACATAGGTAGTGCATAGGCATAGTACCTCCCTTGAAAGGTAGAAATTTGCAAGAATGTTAGCAATCACTACCCCAACGTCTCTCGAGTGTCAGGTCATGATGTGCATGGAATTCCTCAGTTGATGTTTGATGTGATTTTTCTAGTAATCACAGGACATAATTATGTAAGTTGGATGCAAGATGAATCTTGAAATGGAGTTCTTGAGATGGCAAGTTAGAGTGTAGTTTTTTGCAGGTTTGAACAAAAATCATAAACTCCACTTTTATCTTGATATTTGGCTTTACAATGTGTAATGAACCTTAGCATAGCTTACTTACTAAGAAAATAGAAAAAGGTAGGGGAGAAGAGAGATTCTTGGATCTGAAATTCTGCAATGAATAGTGATCATGGAGGGTTCAATTACAGACAACCTTCCCAAAACATAGTTCCACTTAACCAAATTTAATCACAATATCATGAAACTTGTGGAATCTTCTAAGGAATGCAAATATTAAACCATTCATTCACCATAAACATGCATGAATAAAATATAAAAGTTTAGGAGTAGCTTTAGTTTATGTCCAGACTAACTTTATAGAACTATCTACCATCAACAAACAACTAAAAGTATGGACATGAAAAGCATCAACACAACATAAATCTACACAACCATTGAACAACATTTACTAATCTACCAAAGCTAACTAAAACCACAAAGAACAACAAATTAAATTTATCTAAATCAGCTAACTATGGGAGATGAATCATGAAACATGCTAAGAAACTCAAGAATCCACCAAAGTCGATGAATTTCTATTAAAATTTCTACAACATGTATTTATAACAACTCAAAACTCTCTTAAAAATGAGAGGAGGCCCCCTATTTATAGTTTCCAAAATGTAGAATGAATGGACAAGATTTATTTGCATTGTATGGCCAAAATTCACTATAAACTAGGGTTTCGCCTATTCCCAAATATATTAAATTTAAAATTACATCTTTGTCTTTTTCCTATTTTTTCTTCTAGTGACAACACTGTGGCTTTTTGTATTTTTGTTGATTGCCTTAGTTGTATCTATTCTGTGAGGAGATATTCATTGACAATAGGTTCCCTTCTTGCTTCTTCAAGGTGGCATATTCCATGAACTTGTTGATCAGCACTAAAATCTTATCAATCTCCATTATGTTAGATTGGAGCACTTGATAGTTCCACTGCTTGGATCGTTCTATTAGTGTATCCCAATCTCCATCATACTTGGAATTGTTGTCTCTTACTTATTTAGATTGGGAAAAATCTCTAGCAAAAAAACTCATGAAATGTGTGGTGAGCTCTCCTGACATTCCATCTTCCATATTCTTACAAAAATGAGGCTTTATATTTTCTGGATTAATTTCAATGACATGCACATCATAATCTGGCATGAACTACAAATAATAAACACAATCAGTCCTAATGTCCTTTTCCCAATCAATGCAGGTTCCACCTTGCAGAGCACTTGTTCCAATATTTCTTTTCTTTGGTTGAAGTCTAACTTCCACATATCCATGAGCCAATGGTCATCGTGAGTGAATGCAAATTTCTTTTCCCCTATTTTCTATGGCAACTTGAGGATTGCCTTGATCTTAGGATAAGTGGAACCATATATGTTTAGGAAGTTAGTCCAAAACTTCCTTGTGTCCTCTAGGTGTATTTAGACCTCCAAAAACTTATTTGTTGTCCTAACAACATGATTAATACCCATGTTTCTAGCACATAGGAATTATTGAACCCAATCCTCCATGGTCTTAGTCTAGTTCTTCCTTTCTTCAAGATTGTTAATTTTCTCTTTGGACAGCAGCAGTGGTGGAGCTGAGGAAGTTGTAGGAAACTCTTATGTGAATGACCATTGTTGAATATAGGCTATCAAATTAGCTAGCTATGCCTTTAGCTCCTCCTAGGAGAGCTTGTATTTTTGCATCAGATGGACCACTGTGGCAATAGACCCCTAAAGGTGATCTAATTTATGCTCTCTAGTTGCCATACCCATGTCGATGGTGGAGATGTTGTAACTTATTCCTTCTTCTCCCACCACCAACATGGCTACCTGTACGATCCTAGATCTAGAAGCATCCATTATTAGCTTGGATCTAATTTTTGGCTTCTTTTCCTTATTGGTGCTGATCTAAGCTCAGGCTAAAATGGCTTCTAACCTTCCTCTTGGGTCTCTGGGAGTAGGAGCTTTCTTCTCCAGTTGCTTTTCTAGCCACTCAAGCATTTGAAAATCTTCCTTGGGTGGTTCACAATCACCTTCTTCTTCGTTCTCTTTGAATTCAATATCTTTATCATTAGGAGATTCTTTCTTCATCCTTGTGTCTTCTCCTTGTTGTTCATCAGAGTCTCAGATGAACATGACACATTTGATGGGGGACTTGGTGGGCATGCATTCTTTGGGACTTTCCTCCCCTTCAGTATCCTTTTCTTCCTTCTCTTCTTCATGCCCATGTTCCTCGGGCTACTTTGTTTCTAGACTCTTGTGGGTTTCAACCTCTTCTTTATGCTTGTATTCTTCTTTATTTTCTTCCTCCTTGTGCTGAGATGGCACATTCTCATGTTCCTTCTTTTCTTATTCTTCTTATTCCGTTGAGTGAGGAAATTCTTTACTTGGACTAGAGATCTCTTCCCATTCTTCAATTGGAAGTTTAGTGTCTTCTTCCATTTTATCACTAGAATTTCTTTTTGCTTCAAGAGATGGTCTTTCTAGTTCTTCTCCAAAATCTTTTAATTGTTGATCTATCTCTTATTCTAAGTCTACATGGAAGGTTTCTACAGTATATTTAGTTCCAACATCTTGTTCTTCATTTCTCTCAAAGGACTCTTTTTCTTCTCCCTCATGGACTACCTTATCAATTTGCGAAGCGAATATTCTTGAATAATGGGCATCTCTGTGATACTACCCAAATATTTATGTTTCTTGGAAGGTTCACCTTCCAAATCCTTTCTTGCGTATACCTTTTGATTAGGCTACTGTTTATTAATTTCTTTTCTTTTCTTGGACCTAGTAACCGGAAGGGATTTCAAAGTTTCTCCTGTTGAGGCAGCAAATTCCCCACCGTCTGTTACACTTCGCTCACTTTTGATCCCCTCATAGGTCAAAGTGAACTTGTGCTACTTCAATTGGGAAACTTTCCCATCAATCCATTCTTTTGTTTTGGCTTCAATGGGCTTGGTTAGAATGTCAAGGTCATTGACCTGTTGCTTGTCCCAATAAATTAGTGGTAGTGGGAGATTAGAAACTACATCATATTGGCTATCCATGACTATTCTATCATCTTCCTCCACCTGTTCAAGCATTGGGAATAGGATAACCCTCTTGAAAAAGTATGTGATCATCCGTATATAATGGGTATGTGCAAGATCATGATGGGCCAAAATGTGGTGATATTATAGGTATGTATAGGGTATGTGGCTGACAAATTTTTTCTTACCCAAAATTGATGAAACAAAAAGGGTTTTTAAAGGAGATTCTTAGCTTTCCACCAATATAAATTTTTCTTTACTTTGAATTTAATAAATAATTATTATTCATTTTCTATTTGAATTATGAGTAAAGTCCTAATTGATAGGCCGATTCAAAAACATCAATAGCTTTCAAATGGTATCACATTTTTTTAATCCAAAACATGTGTCACATTTTATGCTTCACATAATATAGGATTAAAAATAAAAAATAAATTTCATGAAATTTTGACCAAGTTAAGGTGGTTAGACATACATTTTTTATATTTTTAAAAGTTGTAATAAAAAATCATAATTAATTATTTACTTGGAAAAAAAATACAAAAAAATATGCATCACATCTGGACATGAGACCTCTACTTATATTTAAAATCTTATAAAAAAATATTATCATTTTATTGTGGTTAGGGTGGTCAGACAAACACCTACTTCTTATTTTTTCCCTGAAATTTAAGTACTGCTACATTGGAATTTTAAATTTTCACCAAATAGACTGTTTAAAAAAAATAAACCTAGTATTTTAGAAACTACATTCTATTTTCTATAGATTCTATTCTTACATATTTTTGAAATAATATAGATAACTTATTCAAATTTTTATGTCAAGTTTCCTAACTTTAATTTTCTAGATTTTTTGCCACGTAAGGGCCTTTTTTTCCATGATGACCCTGCACATACCCTAATGCCTCATCTGCACCTCATTTTCATCTTTACAATTAGACCAAAACTATTAAATTCTATGTATACGGGAATATTTAGGTCCAAGTACCTTCTTCATATGGCTGTAGGGATCCATCCGTGGCCAAGCCATGTGAAGTCTCAATTGGTACTCGACAAAATCATTTTTTGAATTGTGGGCACATGGCGAGGTATGGAGTTCGTATATCACTTGGAAAAAGGAGAGGGGATAAGGAATCCCATTCATATGTTTGTTACTCAAAAGGGTGTGCACATGCTGCAGTTTCCAAGAGAGGTCCAATAGTATTATCCAATCATTAGGATATCAGGGCAGCTTGTTCGGTCTTTCCAAGAATCCTTCTACATGAATATGTGTAAACTTTAGATATTGGATGAACATAAATGAATTCCACTTTAGGAAAGTGTTGGTGTTATGGGAGACTCATCTCTCGAAGTCATCGCCGAGCAATCTTATGATATGACCTATGAAAGCATCATTGATGCTGCAATAATCCTTCTTGAAGTTCTTATACTACAGCTGAGGGTATTTATCATAAACCCTTAGCTCCCTAGTAGGATCCTCATCCGGAGCTCTGAAAAAGTCACTATATTGCCTCCATTCAACCAATGAATAGACTAGGGAGGATGTCATGTAAAACTTGGAGGTCTTTTTTATATCCATGAACTATTCATGAAAGTAGTCACTAATTATCCTGCCCCAGTAAAATGTGGTATCCTCTCCACAGAGAATCTCTTGAACAAAGTAAACCATCCATTCTTGAAAGTAAGCAATAGTAGGAAGGCCCATTACTCCTCTTAACAATGTTATCAAATCATGGTAATCTTCATAAAAATCATTGCGAAAGAGCTCATGGGGAACTTTTGTAGCATTGCCCCTCTTCTCCTTGATCCAAAACTGATTTATAAGTTTCTTAAATTTAAGGGGATCTTCATCCCACATTACCTTGCAATATTTTGTAGTTGGTAGTTCCATCTCCCCAAAGGTAGGGATATGAAAAGTCTTTGTAATTCCTTTGGAAGACATGTGAGCTAAAATATTTCCATCCATGTCCATTATTATTCGGGTTTTTGGATGGTATACCTCCCTGCAGTAAATTAATAGCTCGGGGGAGACACAAGCAAGAGGCAAGCCTTCAACCTTAGCTATTCCACTTCCTCTAATTAATCTTGAATTCTCTATTTTTGGGTTGATCCTAACCCTTTTCTTGAATTTGTTGATGTTTACATTTATGATGTTTTTCTTAGAGATCTCCTTCCAATCTATGATGATTCTGGATCTTAGAGGTTCCCTTTGGAATTGATACTTCATCTAGTCTTTGTCTTCTTTTTTGTGGAGTTCCTTGCCTATTTGCTTTCCTTTTTCCTTCTTTGCAGTTGCCCCTAAGGGTACTATAGCTAATTCCATATATTATGTAGAAAAATAAGAGGTGAGTGAAATAAAGCATGAATGAATGAAAAATTAGTCAAATCCTTGCAAACAGAGTTAGATTGGATAATTCAACATTCAAGAAATCTAACATGAAATCCAGATTGTCATTAGCAGTTCACGAGAGGGCGTTTGGATAGCCTAGGCCCTAGGGGTCAAACTTCCCTAGTTTGATGGCAATTTCAAAAGGGAAAAAAAGGCAGGGTGGTCCATAAAGTTCCACTCAGCCTAGGAATTTGTCAAATCATTAGGCCTACTAAGTAGAATAGTTCATTTTGGCAGGTGGGTCAAAGTTCATTTTAAGATTAGGAGCCATTTTGGTTGTCTTTGAGGTAGTCAGAGTCTAGGAAGAGCTTGGCCATGTGGATTTTCCATTTGGAAAGACTCTGGTGAGATAGCATCCTAGGGGAAATGTCCTACAGGCGTGGACTTGGCAAGTTTAGGAGGCCATCAACGTCACACATTAGCCTTTGGACCATTTAGGTCAAATGGGGTGGAAAGCCACTATAGGATTGTCTTTTCAACTAGTGGATAGCAAGCAGAACTCCACTAGAGGAAATCTAGGGGCACGGGTCCAATAGAGGGCCTGGCTTCTATGTTTTCTTCATTTTTCCCAGTGGAGTTTATCGGTAAATAGAGGATTGGGCCCTGAAGGCTATGAGGACAAAGATAGTTCTCCTTTTCCCAACAGCCAAGATGGGATGGAGTCTCGATGGAAAAAGTATGATGGATGTGACTCGTAATGGACTGGGCACTTGAAATTTCCATTATTTTGTCTTGACAGCCACAAGAGCTTCAAAAGTTGAGGAGCAGAGGGGAACTTCTTGAAAGTCATATGAAATGATGGTGTCATTGCAGTAGCCTAAAGATGAGGGTCCACATGCTGGTACCTGAAGGGGGACTTGGCACTTTTTGCTAGTTCATAAATTCAATTGATCATGGAAGGAGCTAGAGTTTGAGGGATGAAAAGCAGGGATCAAAATGCTATTAGAAACAACTGACCCTGAATGATGCCCTAGGGATGGAGTCCTGCAGGGGTAGACTCGGGCATGGTGTTGAGGTCAGCTTTAGCTTGAAGGATTAACTCCATTCTAATGGTGAGAGAGAGGATTTTCCCCATGATGGTGGGCCCAAGAGATGGGTTCACTGCTTAAGGATTTTATTTTTTTTGTGCTTACACAACAACGTTGAGTCGGTGGGTCTGTAGGTTATGAATTCCCTAGCCAAAGAATGGTGCTAGGGAGTTGAGGTTCTACCTGCTATGTATGAGTGATTCTAAGGGTTTTCTCAAGATTCAATCTCATAGGATTGGGGTGCATTACTTTCCTCTATCTAATGGATATGCTTTTCATCCTTTTATTCATCATTTTACCTCAAAATCATAGAAAAACATAGTACGAGGTGCAGGCGGTGAACTAAGTTCGAGAACATGATGAAGGAAGGTTATTAGATTAACTAGTGAGCACTATAAATCAGTGACGACACTTGTTGGGATTGGAGGAGGTGTGGGGAGATGCCTTTGGATCGCTTTCAATGACTCTAAACTTTCCTGATTAACTAACATGTGAAAATGATAGTCCAAATTCACCTATTCATAGAATTTTAAGGCATTAAATTCCAACAATAAATACATATATGGAAACAAAAACTTTGGTGAGCTTTGATTTGAAAATAACTATGTCCGAAGGTCAGAAGGTCGTCGGTGGATAGCCATTCTAAAATTTTGGCAAAAAAACAATGGTGAAGGGTCTGAGACCTAATAAGTGGAACGTTGCCACTAAACGACCATTAGAAATAGCGAACATGAGATGGAAGTCCGAGAGGGTTGATCTAGTAGGGAAAGCCTGGCAAGTCGGATAGACGCTAGGACTTCATTGAAGATATGGGAAATGAAAATCAAGGGGATGGGTCTTGGGTTGCTGAAGGACGGGGTCCTTTTGCTGTTTAGACACAGTGAATTCCATAGGGAAACCTATAGAGCTTGGAGGACGCCAGTGGAGGTAAACTGCTAAAGGTTCCATGGAAAGAAATGGGACTTAATAAAAAAAATTGAGGGGGGTTGAAATATGGTCAACTTAATATGACACTTTTAGGGCTCACTGGCCATTTTGAACACCAAAATAGGGGCATTCAAAATGAGGCAATGACAAAATGACTCATCAAGGTGAAGGGAAGAGAAGGTCCTTATTCCAAATGGGGCATGTGTGCTAAGGGCACAACAAATGGTGACTTTGCTAGAGAATTCCCTCGAGCATTCTTAGGATAAGTATTCATCCAGAACCCAAAATCTCTAGTTTCGAAGGCAAGGGGCTGACTTCCAAAAGTGAACTAGGAGGATAGGGCCCTTAGTTGTGTCACGCTATGAAACATCTTAGAAGTGTGTGTATTTAGTGAATTCATTCCTTCCCTCAAAGACTATGATAGATAGTGGTTAATACGATAGAACAAGCTACATGAATCACCCAACACCAAAAGTAGCCTAGACATTGCCCCGCTGCTAATCAAGTGTTCATACCTCTGGAAAAGTTGTTGTGGTCCCATGAATGTTGCTCTACTGTTATCCGGGTGTCTATAACCTAGATAGAGTTATCCACACACCCATACAGTTGCTTAATTTTAGAATTTTCTTCCTTTCATTTATTTAGGTATTTCTTTTCACACTTTTCTTTTGCTCAACCATGTAAGCACTAAAGCCTACAATTGGTTTGTGAACCACAGTGGTCACTAGAGCAGACTTAAGATTTTTCACTTGCAAATTCATCATAACAACTACTACACAACACTTTGGAAATAGTTAATTCATGTTTTGGTGCAGGATTTGAGATAAGCGTAAAAGGATTCAACCAATGATCAAGTTCTAAGAAAGAGTTCAAATAGGGAAGTCATTTCGAGGTAGCTATTAGGGACGAATACTCAAGAATTAACATTTAGCCAGAGAACATTGAGGATGGATAGCAAAGTGAACCATTCGTTGATGAGCATGGCCACCACAATAGAAATGGAAAGCACCCTCGTCAAAACAAAATAGCTAGGAAGGGGTCAAAATGTAGTGATGCAAAACAACAAAGTGAAAGCAAACTAGAAGAAACTTACTCTAACCTATGTACAAGTATTTATAGGGATAGCTCTAAAAGAAATCAAACTTGAAAGTAATGCTTTAAATGCTACTCATTGACAAGAAACAAGACATCCTCACTAGTTAAAATATTCAAATGAAAAATAATTTCCTCCTAAGATTTCAGTTATTTGAAACGGGCCAAGCCAAAGCTTGTCAAATTTTTTGTCTCCCTTTCTTCTCGTGGGCCTTGTCCCAACATAGGACTGAATCTACAATTCTAAAGGCCTTGATTTTGGCTTAGTAGTCAAGCCATCTCTTAACTATTCCTTGATGTTTGGAAACATTTTCTATTGCACAATCATGCACTTCTTCTAAGTGCAACAACTTAGCTAGGTAGGCTTCCCTACGTTCTCCTCCTTCATAAAAGTCATTGATGAACTAGAGGGTGGGGATTTTTATGTGGATTGGGAATATAGGTTGTAGGACATAAACAAGATGGAATGAGGAATCACCAAGGGTGGCCTTATGGTGGGTGTGATCTACCCAAAGGAAAAAATGGAGCTTGGTTTGTCAGTCCTTTGGATTCCTAACAAGCAGTTCCTTAATCACGGTGATCAGGTTCTTGTTTGTGGATTTGACTAGACCATTACCCTGGGGATAGTAGGTAGAAGAGAACTTGAGGGAAATTCCAATCAAAAGCCTAACTAGCAAATTTAAGTGAAGAAAATGCAAGGCCATTTTCACACACTAATGCATAAGGATAGCCAAAGAGATTTAAAATAGAACTTTCAAGTAAATTTGTTACTACCTTAGTTGTGCATTGCCTACATGTAATTACTTTTTTCCATCTAGAGAAATAATCAAAAGCAGTTAGAATGTACCTATGTGCTACAAATGATGGAGGGCTTATTGGACCAATGAATTCAATACCCCATTGCATGAATGACCTCACCTTCAAAATGGGTTGTAGCGAGACAATAGTGTTCCTTTCCCTGGTGGTAGTTGTCTGACATTTATTGCATGTGTGAAAGTGATTATGAGAATCCTTGAAGACCATTGGGAAATAGTAACTAGACTGTAAAATTTGATAAGTGGTGGAAGGACCTGATCCATGACTAGTGCCAAAATTTTCATGAAACTCCTTCAAGACTCAATCAGCTTCTTCTTTTCCTAGGCATCTTAGGTAGATACCTTCATGATTCCTATTTTATAAAATCAATCCTTGTAGCATGTAACTACTACTCTTCATCCTAAGGGAATTCTTTTGAAGTCCCTAGAAGTGGGGTGGGAACTTGTGATTTAGTAGATAGTAGACTATGTCGTGGTACCACTCCCCTGGGGAAACATCCTCAAGTTCGTACTACTGCACTATGAGTTTAGGTCCTTAATTAGTTGTACCTTAGTAATTGTTTGGGTGAGTGCCTATCCCTTAAATAACTTCATGGGCTAGATTTCCATGTCACATTCTTGTACCAATGTGACCCACTTTTCTCTTCATTTTCCCACTCATTTTGCATAAGTAGTGTCTTCACTACTAGGTTATGATCAATGGTGAATACCTCATTGCGTAAGATATAATGCTTGAACTTCTTGACTCCTCTGATAAAGGAATATGTTTATTTTTCCACATTGTGCTACCTTAGTTTAGTATCTTTCAAGGGAGCACTCATAAAGGCAATCGAGTGCTCATTTCCATCATTGTCTTTCTAGTAAGAATGTTGGCACACGAGTGATCTAAAGCAAAGGAATAAATGTAGAATGGCTTTAGGTAATCTGGGCTAACTAGCATTGGTGCCTCAACAATTTCTTGTTTTATTTTTTCATAGGCCTTCTTTGCTTTGGGAGTCCACTCAATCTTGGCATCATGTTTCAGCATGGCATTGAGTGGCTTGACAATTTTAGCGAAGCTTGTAATTAACTTTCGCATGAAGTTGATCTTTCCAAAGAAATAATTGAGCTCTTTCTTGCTACCTAGCAGCTAAATCTTCAATAAGGACTAGATGCACTTTGGTTCAATGGAGATGTCTCATTCTGAGGTGACATTCCCAAGCAATTTCCCTTCGGTGACTCCAAAGATACACTTTTTTGGGTTAAGGGAAACTCCATATTCTCAGAATCTTTGGAAGAATTTGCATAAATTAGAGACATGGTCACTCTATTTCTTTGAAAACAAAATGAAATCATCCATGTAGATGATAATGCACTTTTTGATCAAATATTTGAAGGAAATGTCCATGGCAATTTGAAAGGTGGCACCAGTGTTGATGAGCCCAAATGCCATGTGTCTACAGGAAAAGGTTGTTGGCATATGGATTCTAGTCTTATCATTGATGGCAACTAAAGTCATCCCCATGGTCTGCAGTTCAGTATCTAGTCATACTGGCAGATAAAATGGAATATTGTGTACTACTAGTAGAATACTTGAGGAATAGAGTATTTGATTAGAAAACTTCATTGGATAATCATTTTTGGTTGTGGATCTTTGGAATTTCTTGTTGAGCACATGGATCATCTTATCATTTAGTTTTGTGGTGTTGCATTAGTTGCAGTATGAGTTTGGAAGTCCAGTACTATATTTTATGTTTATTTATTTTTTGTATCTGACTCAATGTATGTGGCACACTGTGGATGTGTTAAGTGAAATAATCTAATATGTTTTTATGTTCAAGTGATTAATTATGCGTCCCAGCTATGGACTAGCCAACTTGTTCGGATATGCATCAAATTGTTCATGATTTAGGTGGTCAAATTGCAAATCTTCCTAAGTTTTATTGAGCTGAATTGTAGCAATTAAATCCTTAGTTGTAGATAAATTTAAATTATCGATTACATCCTTTTATAGAATGAATAAGGTGTATTGGTGTATGTTGTGAATATTTAAGGAGTATGAGTGATATGATGCGTAGTTTCACTTACACAAATAGTTTTTTGTGAGAACTTGAGTAGAGTAGAGTAGAGTAGAAGTTCTTCATTAGAGCTTAACTAGAACTATAATCAAGCATTAGTAGATGCTATTCATTTAGTTCATTTTCTTTTGGATCTATTCCAAACCTTTGTAAGGGTCATGAGCCCATGATTTTGAGTAGTGAGGCTAAATGCAAGTGCATTCCCATTTTGTAATATTTCTTTTGGGTACACTCAAAACTTATTGTGGATTGGCCATCCACTATGGTTTTTCCACTAACAGGGTTTCCAGGTAAAAATCTTTGTGTTATTGTTATGTCCTTTCTTGCTTTCTATTTCTTCATATTACTTTTGATTAAATGTTATAAGTGGGTTAAAGGTCAAAATAATTAAGTTAATTTTTGCAAAACACTTATTCACCCCTCTCTTAATATTGCTTATTTCCAACAATTGGTATCAGAGTAGGCATAACAATAGCCATTAAATATTTGAGCATTAGGTTTCCTTACCAGATTTCTTCTAGGTCCATCCATCTGATTTCCTTGTCTAAATATTCCTTGTCCAAATTTCCTTTGTCCAGAGGCCCTTTGTCCAAATTTTGAGCTTTTGCGTATGTGCAGGATCATGATGGGCCAAAAAGTGGCAATATGATGGGTATGTGACTAGCGACATTTTTTATACCCAAATTTGATGAAATTAAAATGGTTTTTAAAGGAGATTCACAACTTTCCACCAATATAAATTATGCTTTACTTTGAATTTAATAAGTAATTATTATAAATTTTCTATTCAAATTACGAATAAAGTCCTGATTGATAGGCTGAATGAAGAACATCTATAGTTTTCAAACGGTATCACATTTTTTTAATCCAAAAAAAGCATCACATTCTATGCTTTGCATATGCTAGGATTAAAAAAAGAAAAATTAAATTTCATGAAGTTCTGACCAAGTTAAGGTGGTCAGACATACAATTTTTTTATATTTTTTAAAAGTTGCAATAAAATATTCATAATTAATTATTTACTTGGAAACAAATTACAAAAAAATACACATCACATTGGGGAATGAGTCCTCTACTTATATCTAAAATCTTATAAAAAAATATTATTATTTTATTGTGGTTAGGGTGGTCAGACAGATACCTACTTCTTATTTTTTCCCTGAAATTTAAGTACTACTACATTGAAATTTCAAATTTTCACCAAATAGATTTATTTATTTTTTAAAAAACCATAGTAGTTTAGAAACTATATTCAATTTACTACAGATTCTATTCTTACATATTTTTGAAATAATATCGATAACTTATTCAAATTTTTACATCAAGTTGGCTAACTCTGATTTTTCTAAATTTTTTGCCACTTAAGGGCCTGTTTTTTCCATGATGATCTTGCACATACCCTTTCTCCTTCTTCATATCCAAGACCTAGTTTTTCACCATTAGTCCTCTATCCATTGATAAGTTCATCATGTTTTTTGAGCTTGCATTGAATTTCTCCTTATACCCATTTGCAGCAGCAAGTTCATCTCTGAGATCATCAAGTTGGCTTCCATTTTCTTTAGTAAATTTTGACAAGACTAAGTAGGACTTGTACACTTTTCCTCCTTTAGATATAGCACCTTGAATATTCTTTATGAAAAGGCCTAATATATTTATGTATTTTATCAACCAAATAAAGAATTTGAAGCTTGAAAATGAGAGGATTATTAGTAGAGTATGTGAACTTAGGGGGATAATAAGTCCAAAAATTGAGATGATGGAAAATGCTCTGAGACAAGCTAAAGGTGTTGTGACCACTCCTAATCCAGTAAGTCTTCAAGCAGTAGTAACATTTTCATATCTTCTTTGTGGTCATATTACCATTTTTGAGAGTCTAAAAAGTGTGTGGGTCTCAAACTTAAGTGGACTAAAGAATGTCTTTGTAGATGTCTTCAGATTTTTGTAAGTCTCTGAATATGTTTGTATAGTTTTGCAATTTGGGATTCCAAAATTTTGTCATTGACGTCAAAGGGGGAGAGTGAAATGAAAAATTCCTTGATATTCTTAGGGGGAGTTGTATTTTGTATTTTGTCAGTGTGTTTATCAGTTTCAACACTTAGTCATTTTTCACTAAGTGTTTCCATCAATTCCAAAGGGGAATATTGTTGGCATATGGCTTCTAATGTTATTATTGATGGAAACTGAAGTCATCCCCATGGTTTAAAGTTTAATATCTAGTCATACCGGTAGATAGAGTTAAATACTATATACTACCAGCAAAATACTTGAGGAACAGGGTATCCAGTAAAACAATTTCGCTAGATCATCATTTTGTGTTGTGGATCTCTGGAATTGCTTGTTGAGCACGTGGATCATCTTATCATTGAGTTTTTTGGTGTTGAACTATTTGTAGTATGAGTTTGGAGATCTAGTTAGATATTTTTGGCTTCTTTATTTTTTGTAGCTAACTCAATGTATGTGGCACGCTATAGATGTGTTAAATGAAATAATCTAAGATGTTTTCATGTTCAACTAATTAATTATGGGTCCTAGCTATGGACTAGCCAACTTGTTTGGATACACATCAAATTGTTCATGATTTGGGTGGTCAAATTGCAAATATTCTTAAGTTTTATTAAGCTGAATTGGAGAGATTAAATCCTTAGTTGCAGATATATGTAGATGATCGATTACATCATTTTGTATAATGAAGAAGGTTTATTGGTGTATGTTGCAAATATTTAAGGAGTATTTGAGGGATATCATTCATAGTTTCACTTGCACATAAAATATTTGTGTGAGAACTTGAGCAAAGTAGAGTAGAAGTTTGATATTAGTCAAAAGGACAAAAAATCATCAATAGAGCTTAATCGTAACTATAATCAAGCATTAATAGATGCTATCCATTCAGTTCATTTTCTTTTGGATCTATTCCAAACCTTTATAAGGGTAGTGAGCCCATCTTTTTGAGTGATGAGCTCTAAGTAGTGAGCCTGAATGCAAGTGCATTCCCATTTTGTAATATTTCTTTTGGGTATACTTAGCACTTATTATGGATTGGCCATCCATCATGGTCTTTCCCCTACTAGGGTTTCCACATAAAAATCCTTGTGTTATGGTTGTGTGGTTTCTTTCTTTTTGTTTCTACATATTACTTTTGATTAAATGTTCTAAGTGGATTAAATCTCAAAATAATAAAGTTAATTTTTGTAGAACATTGATTCATCCTCCCCTTCTTAGTGTTTATTGTTTCTAAGAAAGGTGACCCATTTGGTCGTGAATGTTGTCTTGTGGTGGTCTTCATATTGTACCATTAATTGGTTGTATTCAGAATAGCCGTCGAGAAAGGACATCATTTGTGAACCATATAATTTGTAGAACTTCATCCAATTAAGGCACTAGATAATTATCCTTCTTAGAGGCTCTATTCAAATTGAGGAAGTCCACACACAATCTGATTTCTCCATTATATTTCCTGATCAGGACCAAGTTGGCCACCCATGTAGAGTGCCTAACTAGAAAGATAATCCTCGCTGAAAGTAATTTTTTTACCTCTTTGTAAATGATTGGTTCTAGCAAGGCATTGATGGGACATTATTGTTGGTGGAATGGTATGTGTGATGATGGATGTATCATAGGATTTCAGATCTTCATGGCTCCATGCCACCACATCATGATACTTGTGAAGAGCATCAATGCTCCCCTCCTTTGCTTCTGTAGTACACACCTTTCCAATAAAAACATTTTTGGTTTCCTCGACTTTTCTGAGGTTGTGGACATCACATGGATTGTTAATGGATTTCTTTTTTTCTTGTTGGTGTTGGTCTCTAATATTATCTAAATTAAATATACATTCTATTTGAACCATAACTCAAGGAATCATATTGGTCTTGAGGCTAATGACTCCTTCTATGTCTAATTCAACTTCTTCTGGCTCAACCTCATCTATTATTTGGGTGGTGAACACATTATAGCTTGTAATGAACTCTAGG
The DNA here is from genome assembly GCA_007258455.2 of Sequoia sempervirens. Classification (NCBI taxonomy): domain Eukaryota; kingdom Viridiplantae; phylum Streptophyta; class Pinopsida; order Cupressales; family Cupressaceae; genus Sequoia; species Sequoia sempervirens. The sequence goes on along the minus strand of VDFB02058242.1, from coordinate 289,052,162 downwards.
ATATGTTTATCATCATGAAATACTTGGAAATGAGTGACATTATCTAGGACATATGGAGGGGATATCAACTCAACTATGAATCATTTGAGACAAGACAAGGACAACGGTTGTAGTGCATTGGCTAGTTGAGCCAAAGCATTAGTTGTATGATTTTGGGAGTGTCAGATCAACTGAATATTAAAAGCATCTAAACCTTCTAAATGATCCCAAACTCTATTCCTATAGTTGGCTAGTCTTTTGTCATGACAAGAGTACAACTTTCTAACTTGCTTGACTACCAACTCAGAATCACCAAAAACTAGTAGTATCCTAACATTCTTTCTCAAAGCCATAAGAAGACCATGGACTAGAGCTTCATACTCGGCTACATTGTTGTAGTAAAATTGTAATCTATGGGAAACAAGATAGGTCTCACCCATTGGGTTGATAAGCTCAAATCTGGTACTGGCTCCTTACTTTGACTTGGATTCATCGAAGAAAAGCATCCAAAACTTGGAAAGGCCCTTGACACTAGGTCAAATGATGCTTCCATTTCTTTCTAGCTTAGTGTTTGTCTCTGTGACCTCTCGGCGGAGCATTGATTTAGTATGAATATTCATAGGATATTCTATTGGTATCTCCTTGGGCATTTCCTTTTGTGGAGCAACTAATCCCTTGAAATGTTATACTACTATTTGGCACAGACAACACTTGAACTTAGAGTGGGCCACATTGTGAACTCTTCACTCGTTTAGAAACAAGAGATCTTGGAAATTCATTTTGGCACCCAGATTGAGTTGGTCTTGTACACACCTTTCCATGAAATCTTGGAAACCGTTTAGTAATCCTAGGTTATTGTCTTCATGGGGTTCATCATAGTGTAATTATACCAACATCTCTATACTTTTAGGTATCTAGGCTAGGTTATCTAGAGAGCTGCATTGTTCCAAGAGTACTTCTACAACTAGATCTTCTTCTTGAGGCTCTAATTCCTCTTGATAGGTAAAGGGACAATAATTTCATAGTTTTGTCTCAACAAACAATACCTAGTTGGTGTTATTATATTTCGTGACCATGTATTTCATACGGGGCTCACAATCTATATGAATCTGATTTGGTAGTCCCCTCCATGGTAGCCACATGTGAGAATGATCCATTGCAACATATCCATTCAATTTTCTGGTAAAGTCTCAACCAAGGATAAGCCCATAGGTGTTGGGGATATCTGCCACTTGAATATCAATGACTTGTTGTACCTCTAGATCTACAAAAAATTGCATTCGGATCCAATTCATTTATCCCACTATATTAATCTTGATTTTATCTAGTTGAGTCACTTTCCTTCTTGAAAGTGTGGGAGTAATCCTAAGGGATTTGCACACTTCCAAGGGCATAATGTTAGTTGACACTCCTAAATCAAGTAGGCAGTTGCAAAAATTCTTTCCAAATATCTGAATGATGGTAAGCAAGGGCAGTGTTTCAAACTTTCCTTGGAAGAGGCTTATAGGTGTGTCCACCTGGGCTACCTAGCCTTTGTTCCTATCACTAGATTTGTCCTTAGTCTACCCAGAGGGTTGATCCTCAAAGGTTTTCTTGTTGTTTTGATCTAATTCTTTTGCGGGCTACTTACCCATCAACTAATTTGAGGGAACATCCTTCTTCTTCCCTATCATCTCCTGGATCATGTGCTTCTATCTAGGTTCTTCAAAGGTGATCCTTTTGGATGGTATTTCCTATGTTGCTTTAGAGGAAGGAGTTTTGTTGACTACCCTAAAGAAGGCATGCCTTACTTCGAGAACCTTGAGTAACTCAAAGGTGGATAGGATGATTTTAACCTTTTTAAACTACTTTTGTGACATATTCACACATTTTTTTGATCTCAAAGTCAAAGGGTCTACCTATGGCAGAGCTAGTGGGTTGGGCTTATGTTTGGCTTGATTGATTTTGGGGCTAACCTTTAGGCTAATTCAACAACCTATCCTTGTTGAGGTATTGAGTGGGCACATGAGGAAGACCAGGATTATTACTAGCATTGGGGTAAGGTAGGGTACTAAAGTAATTGGGTGGAGTGGACATAGTAAATGGTCCTCCTACTTGTCTATTCCTTAGGTAGTATGGAGTGGATCTCTGATGGAACATGTGTACTTCATCTGCACATGGTTCTTCATCATCCATAGGACCATTATCTATGGAAGCAAAAAGCTAAGAAAAAGTTACTTCATTACTTACCTCTTGCACTTATTTGTTCTTTTGAGAGGTAGTCACACCCTTGAGCTCATTGCTTTCAATTTTTGGGAACAGGGCCTAGTTGACCACAACCACGAAAGAGTCATAAGGCTCAAATGGGACTATGTCTCTACAATTCACACTGTCCATGGAATTTTGAGCCTCCACTTGGAATATTTCAATGGCTCTAAACTCAGTGCAGTCTAACTCAAAATGCCTACTTTTTTTGTGAATCTAGCACCATCCCAACAAAGCAGCTTCAACGAGGTAGACTCCACTGGTCATCTTGTCCATGCTAGCAGGCTGATCAAGAGGAGTTGGAACACCCCCATTGTTAGGCATTGTATTCAACATTTGATTTTTCCTTTGAGAAGGTCTCCTCTTGAAGCTCTAATTTGAATTTTTTCATCTATCATAATTCTTCCCAGAGAAGGGTGTTGACTTCTCAGCTGTTTCTATTATCTCGATTATCCCTATTATCTTTGTTTGAGATGAGCTTGAATACTACATTAGGAAGCTTGCAACTAGCTATTCTGATTTCTCAAGTGTCTCATCTTGGTGGAAATATTTCAAATCATTCCTGTCAGCTCATCCAACTAATCGTTCTCTTCATTACTGGTCTGTGACACTTGACTTTGAATGAAAATGGGTAGCATAGGGTAGCCGGTTGATTTTGTTGTGGTTGTAGGAACTTAGGCCCTTATAAATACAAGAGTGCTTGAGGCTGCTATTGATATGCTAGCTATTGTTGGGAAGCCTAGGCATAGGTTTGCTATTGTTGAGACTACAAATACAAAGGCATAGGAGGCGCTAGGTTCATTAGCTATCTTGGATGTGGGACTATGGGTAGCTAAGGTACCTAGTTCATAAGGGGTGTATGGTGAGAAAATGCTTGGTTGAGACCTTGAACCTACATCAGATGAGTCACTAGACCCAAAAATGGCAGCAAACTAGAAATGTTTTGTCCCAAATCAATGTTAGCGATGACTTCCTTCGAATAGGAGTTCACCTGTGTAGTGAGTGATATACACATTCTCTTTACCAATGCTGATGTAAGATTATCCAATGCTTCATAATAGATGGGTAGGGAAGTAACATCATAGAGCATGTAAGGGGGCTAAAGTTTCATGTGGGAATGATGGAAATGGTCATTAAGGGAGAAAATTAGTTCATTAATCTCCTTGCAAATGGACATAAACTGTCATTATAGCTCCAAAGAGTTGATAGAAATTTTGTATTTCTATAGGAAGGAATTCATCAAAAGGTCCCATGAATAAATGGAACCCCTCGGTAGGTTGATATACCAATAAAAAGCTTCTTCTCCTAGCAAGTATGGAAAGAGATGGCATACCACATCCTCATGATAGATTTGCATATATTTTATTCTTGTTTCAAATATCTTAATGTGTTCTTCTGCTATCCTTTGTGGATCACAAGGATTGAACTTTTTATAGAAGCTCTTTGGATTCTTAGGCATGTCATGGTAAGAATTCAAGTGCAATGGAGAGGGGTTTTGTGCCAACCAAGCCATGAGGGGAGGAAGAGTTGGTACTTTATATTGGGGAATAATAACTTGGGGTTGCACCAAGACAACAACATTTGGGACTACACCTTGGACTCATAGGGCAGGGAGAGAGGTAGTTTCCTAGTTGTGGGAATGGATGGGGCCTAAAGGCAGTTTGGAGTGGTTGAGTGGAGGATGGATGAATGGCTGAGGAAGGTGAAGGTGGAAGGGAAGAGGAAAAGGAATAGATGGAGGAAGAGGAAGAGGTAGCATCCCCTCCCTCAGTTCACTTAGTCCTTATGGGGGCTGCAACTCTTGAAATTCCCCTTTGTTTGGTGTTTAGGTTATGTGCAGGATCATGATAGACCAAAAAGTGACAATATGATGGGTATGTGGCTGACGAATTTTTTTTACCCAAAATTGATGAAATGAAAAGGGTTTTTAAAGGAGATTCTCAGCTTTCCACCAATATAAATTATGCTTTACTTTCAATTTAATAAGTAATTATTATTCATTTTCTATTCAAATTATGACTAAAGTCCCGATTGATAGGCCGATTGAAACACATCTATAGATTTCAAACGGTATCACATTTTTTAAATCAAAAACATGTGTCACATTCTATGCTTAGCATACTATAGGGTTGAAAAAAGAAAAAAATAATTTCATGAAATTTTGACCAAGTTAAGGTGGTCAGACATATGCGTTTTTATATAATTTAAAAGTTGTAATAAAAAAATCATAATTAATTATTTACTTGGAAAAAAATTACAAAAAAATATGCATCACATGGAGACATGAGTCCTCTACTTATATCTAAAATATTATTAAAAAATATTATCATTTTATTGTGGTTAGGGTGGTCATACAGTCACCTACTTATTTTTTCCCTAAAATTGAACTACTACTGCATTGGAATTTCAAAATTTTACCAAATAATTTTATTTTTCTTTAAAAAAACCTAGTAGTTTAGAAAATACATTCAATTTTCTATAGATTCTATTCTTACTTATTTTTGAAATAATATAGATAACTTATTCAAATTTTTATGTCAAGTTGCCTAACTTTGATTTTTCTGGATTTTTTAACACTTGAGGGCCTATTTTTTCCATGATGATCCTGCACATACCCTTTACCTTAAAGCACTTTGAAATATTTTAGGGGAGAACAATCCAATTTGATCTATCTTAACTCAGCTCTCCTTCTAGTGCCAGTTCTATTGATGGGTGTTTTATCACTTTGTCAACATAGGTAGTGCATAGGTGCACTACCTCTCTCGAAAGGTAGAAATTCACAAGCAAGTTACCAATCACTACTCCAAGGTCTCTCAGGTGTTAGGTCATGACATGCATGGAATTCCTCAGTTAATGTTTGATGTGATTTTTCTAGTAATCAAAGGGCGTACTTACATAAGTTGGACACAAGGTGAATCTTGAAATGCAGTTCCTAAGATGGGAAGTTAGAGTGCAGTTTGTTGCAAGTTCGAACAACAATCATCAACTCTGGTTTTATCTTAAGATTTTGGTTTACAATGTGCAATGAAACTTAGCATAGGTTACTTACTAAAAAAAATTAAAAAGGCAAGGGAGAAGGGAGGTTCTTGGATCTAAAATTCTATAATGAATAGTGATCATGGAGGGTTCTACTATGGACAACCTTTTGAAGACATAGTTCCACTTACATAGATTTAATCATAGTATCATGAAACTTGTGCAAGCTTCTAAGGACTACAAATGTTGAATGATTCGTTCACCATAAAAATGCATGAATAAAAGATATAATTTTAGAAGAAAATTTATTTTATGTCCAGACTAACTTTACATAGCTATCTACCATCAACAAATAGCTAAAATTATGGACAAGACAAAAATAAATACAAAAAAAATTTACACAACCATTGAACAACATTTACTAATCTACAAAAACTAACTAAAACTAAAAAGAAAAGAAAAGTAAATCTATCTAAATCTGCTAACTATGGGAGATGAATCATCAAACATGCCAAGAAACTCAAGAATCCACCAAAGTCAATGAATTTCTATAAAAAAATTTGCAACATGTCTTTACAACAACTCAAATATCTCTCAAAAATGAGAGGAGACCCCCTATTTATAGTGTCTAAAAAATTGTAATGAATGGCCAAGATTGATTTTCTTTGTATGACCAAAATTCACTACAAATTAGGGTTTCACCTAGCCCCAAATATATTACAATTTAAAATTACATCTTTGTCTTTTTCCTATTTTGTCTTCTAGTGATATCATTGTAGCACTTTATCTTTTCATTGATTTCCTATGTTGTAGCTATTTGTGAGGAGATCTTCATCAAAAATAAGGTTCCCTTCTTACTTCTTCAAGGTGGCATATTCCATGAACTTGTTGATTAGTGCCAAAAGCTTATCAATCTACATTATGTTAGATTGAAGCACTTGGTAGTTCCACTGCTTGGATCATTCTATGAGCGTATCCCAATCTCCATCATACTTGGTAGTGTTGTCTCTTACTTTTTCAGATTGGGAAAAGCTCAAGTAGCAAAAATAATGAAATCCATGGTGAGCTCATCAGACATTCCATCTTCCATCTTCTTATAAAAATGAGGCTTTATCTTTTCTAGATCAATTTCAACGATGGGCACATCATAGCCGAAAATTAGCTACAAATAATGAACACAATTAGTCCTAATGTCCTTTACCCAATCAATTTTGGGTTCCACCTTATGGAGCATTTGTTCCAAGATTTCTTTTCTATGGTTGAAGTATAACTTCCACATATCCTCGAGCCAATGGTCATCCTGAGCGAATGCAAGTTCCTTTTCCCATATTTTATGAGGCAGCTATGAGATCGCCTTGATCTTAAGATAAGTGGACCCATATCTCTTCAGGAAGTCAATGCAAACCTTCCTTTTGCCCTCTAGGTGTCTTAGAACCTCCAATAACTTATTTTCTATCCTAACAACATGATTAATACCCATGTTTCTAGCATACAAGACTTGTTGAAACCAATCCTTCGTGGTCTTAGTCTAGTTATTCTTTTTTTCAATCTTGTCGATTTTCTCATTAGATAAAAGTAGTGGTGGAGCTGAGGATGTCATAGGAAGCTCTTCTGTGAATGACCATTTCTAAATATAGGTTATTGAATCAGCCAACTGTGCCTTTAGCACCTCCTTGGAGAGCTTGTCTTTCTGCATTAGATGCACCATTGTGGGAATAGACTCCTGAAGGTGATCCATTTTCTACTCTCTGGTGGCCATGCCCAATTCGATGATGGAGATATTGTAACTTATTCTTTCTTCTCCCACCACCAACATGGCTATCTATATGGTCCTAGATCTAGAAGCATCCATTATTAGCTTGGATCTAATTTTGGGCTTCTTTTCCTTCTTGGTTTTGATCTGAGCTTAGCCTAAGATGGCTTCTAACCTTTCTCTTGGTTCTTTGGTAGCATGAGCTTTCTTATCTAGTTTCTTTAACAACCACTCGGGCATCTAAGACTCTTCCTTGGGTGTTTCACAATCACCATCTTCTTCGTTCCTTTGGACTTCAGTCTCTTTAGTATCAGGAGCTTCCTGCTCCATCCTAGTGTCTTCTCCTTCTTCATGAGAATCTGGGATGAACACCACACATTTGATGGGGGACTTGGTGGGCATGTGTTCTTTGGGACTTTCCTCCCCTATAGTATCCTTTTCTTCCTTTTCTTCTTCATTCCCATGTTCCTCAGGTTGCTCTATTTCTAGACTCCTATGGGTTTCAACCTCTTGTTTAGGCTTGTTTTCTTCCTTATTTTCTTCTTCCTCGTTCCGAGGTGGAATATCCTTATGTTCCTTATTTTCTTGTTCTTCTTGTTCTACTAAGTGGGGCAATTCTTTACCCAACCTAAAGCTATCTTCTTGTTCTTTAGTTGCAAGTTCATTGTCTTCTTCCATTTAATCACTAGACTCTCTTTCTTCTTTAGGAGGTTTTCTTTCCACTTCATCTCCAACATCCTTTAATTTTTGAGCTAGCTCTTATTCTAAGTTTGAATTGAAGGTTTCTACAATATATTCAGTGCCAACATATTCTTCTTCATCACTCTTGGAGGACTCTGTTTCTTCTCCCTCATGGATTACCTTATCAATTTTTAGATGTTGATGTTCTAGATATTCATGTTATTCATCCACTTCTTCCTCTAATTCATTTTTTACTTCCTTCTCCCACCTTTGCCACTCCTTGAATATTTCCATTGTGGCCTTCATCGGTGGTGGTTTAGTTGGAGGAGTTGAGGTAGGTATTTTGGAAAGAACTTGTGCCTGGGTAGCCTAGATACTTGGACTCATCAATACTTCAGAAATATATGAGGGAACATTTTTCATATGATGAGGGAAAGCCTTTGGGAGTGAGAGTACAGGCATTGACATTGTTGTTACTAATGAGAGAGATGTGGCTATTTCTTCTCCTTTGTGGAGTAGATCTTTAATAGCAGGCATCTTTGTGACACTGCCCAGAATTTTATGTTTATTAGAAGGTTCACCTTCTGAGGCATTTCTTGTGTATACCTTTGGATTAGACTTCTACTCATCAGTTTTTTTTTCTTTTCTTGGACCTAGTAACTAGAGAGGATTCCAAAGTTTCTCCTATTGAGGTAGAAGATGCCCTATGATCTATTCCACTTGGCTCATTTTCAAGCTCCTCATAGGTCAAACGACCCCTTGTTGCTTTAATTGGGAAAATTTCCCATCAATGCATTCTTTTTTTCTAGCTTCAATGGGATTGGTTAGAATGTTGAGGTCGTCAACCTCTTGCTTGTCCCAATCAATCGGTGGTAGTGGGAGATTAACAACTGCATCATATCAGGATCCACATTCATGCTTTCATCTTCCTCCACTTGGTTAGGCACTAGGAATAGGTTAACCCTCTTTACAAAGTGCCTTCTTGATATGTCCATAGGGATCCATCCGTGGTTGGACCGTGTGAAGATTGAAATGGTATTTGGCCAATTCCTTTTTTGAATTATGGGAACATTGTGAGGTATGGAGTTTTTACATGCCTTGTTCAAAGGAGAGGGGATAAGGAATCTTGTTTGCTACTCAAAAGGGTGTGCACATACAACAGTTGCTAAGAGAGCTCCAATAGTATTATCTGGTCACTAGCATACTGGGGCAACTTTTTCGATCTTTCTAAGAAGCCTTCTACATTAATGTATGTAAACTTTTGAGATTGGATGAATAGAAAGTCATACCACTTTAGGAAAGAATTAGTACTATGGGAGACTCATCTCTCAAAGTCACCCTTGAGCAATCTAATGATATGGCATATGAAAGTCTCATTGACCCTACAATAATCCTTCTTGAAGTTCATGTATTGCATATGGGGGTATTTATCATAAACCTTTACCTCCCTACCAGGATCCTCATTTGGAGCTTTGGAAAAACCACTATATTTCCTCCTTTCGAAAAATGAATAGACCAAGTAGGATGTCATATAAATCTTGGAGATCTTTTTGATAGCACTGAATTGCTCATGAAAGCAATCACTAATTATCCTTCCCTAGTAAAATGTGGTATCCTCTCCATGAAGAATCTCTTCAAGAAAGTAAACCATCCATTCTTGAAAGTAAGAACTAGTAGGAAGGCCCATTACTCTGCTTAACAACATTACAAATCATGGTAATCTTGATAAAAATCACTTTAGAAGAGCTCCTGGGGAACTTTTTCAGCACTACCCCTCTTCTTAAGCCAAAACTAATTTATAAGTTTCTTACATTTAAGGGGATCTTCATCCCACAATGCCTTGCAATCTTTTATAGTTGGAAGTTCCATCTCCCTAAAGGTAGGGACATGAAAAGTCTTTGTTATTGCTTTGATAGACATGTTAGTTAAAATATTTTCATCCCTATCCACTATTGTTTGGATTTCTAGCTAGTATGCATCCCTACAAGCCATTACTAGCTCAAAGGAGACAAGACCAAGAGGGAAGCCTAAAGCCTTGGTTATTCAACTACCTCTAATTAATCTTGAATTCTATATTGTTGGGTTGATCCAAACCCTCTGCTTGAATTTTTTGATGTCTATGTGTGTGATGTTCATGTCAGAGATCTTCTTCCAATCTATGGTGATTCTAGATCCTAGGGGTTCTCACTAGAATTGATACTTCATCTGGTCTTTGTCTTCTTTCCCATGGGGTTCCTTCCCTATTTTATTTCCTTTGCCATTCTCCATGATTTCCCCTAAGGATCCTACAACTGATTCAATATATTGTGCAGACAAAGGAGAGGTGAGTAAAATCAAGCATGGAAATTTAACCAAATCCCTACAAATGGAGTTAGATTGGATAATTCAACATTCAATAAATATAACATTTAATCCAAATTGTCATAATTAGTAGTTCAAGGGTGGGAGTCTCGATAGCCTAGGCCCCAGGGGTTAGACTTCCCTAGTTGGATGGTTGTTTTAGAAGGGAAAATATGGTAGTTCAATTTACAGGGTTCCACCTACCCTAGTACTTGGTCAAATCATTTTGCCTACTGAGGAGAATAGGTCATTTTGGCATGTGGGTCAAAGTTTGTTTTCAAATTAGGAGCCATTTAGGTCATCTATAAGGTACTTGGAGTCTAGGAAGAGCTTGGCCATCTGGGTTTGTCATTTGGAATGGCTCTAGTGAGATAGCATCCCTATGGTAGAGTCTCGTAGTTGCAAGATCAATGAGTTTAAGAGGCAATCAACATCACACATTGGCATTTGGGTCATTTAGGTCAAACGAGGTGGAAATTTGCTATAGGATTGTTGTTTAAAATGGCAAACAACAAGAAGTCTACTATAGGAAATTGAAGGGAACAGATCTAAGAGAGGGCCTATCTTCAAATTTTTCTTCTTTTTCCATAGTGGATTTTATCACCAAATAGAGGATTGAGCCCCATAGGTTGGGAGGATGAAGGAAATTATCCCTTTCACAACGGTTGAGACAGGATGGAGTCCCAACAATGGAAGTCTGATGGAGGTGACCCTTAATGGGCTAGGCACTTGAAATTTTTGTTATTTTATCTTGATCGCCATAGGAGCTTCAAGGGCTGGAGAGTGGAGGGAAGCTTCTTGAAAGCCATATGAAACAATAGTTTCATTGTGATGACCTATGAATGGAGGTGCACACTTTGGGACTCAGAGGGGGACTTGGAACTTTTGACTAGTCCATAAAGTCAACTGAGCCAAAGTTTTAGGGCCAAAAGGAAGGGATCAAAATGCTATTAGAAATGGCTGACCATGAATGATGCCCTGGGGATAGAGTCCCATGGGGGCAGACCTAGGAAAGGTGTTGAGCTCATCTTTAGCTTGAAGTATTAACACCATTCCAACAATGAGAGAGAGGAGTCTCCCAACCATAGCAAGACTAAGATATGGGTTTGCCACTTGAGGTTTGTTTCATTTTCATGCTTAAGCAAGAGTGTTATGAGTCAACGGGTCCATAGGTTATGAATTCCATAGCCAAAGAATAACCCCAAGGAGGTGAGGTTTCATGTGTAATGTATGGGTGATTTTGAGGGTTTTCTCAATATTCGATCTCATTTCCTTATAGCGCATTACTTTCCTCTATCTAATGCATGTGTTTTTCATCCTTTTATTCATCATTTTACCTCAAAATCAAAGAAAAAAATAGTACAAGGCACACAAGCAATCAACTAACCTTAAGAACCTGATCAAGGAAGATGATTTGATCAGTTGGTGAATGCTATAAATTGGTGATGGTACTCATCAAGCTTAGAGGTGGTGTGGGGAGATTGCTCTGGATTGCTCTGAATCACTCTGACCTTTCTTGATTAACTGGCATGTGAAAATGATAGTTCAAATTTTCCTATTTATAGAATTTGAAGGCATTAAATTCAAAAAATAAATGCATGTGTGGTGGTTACAATGTTGGTGAACTTTCATTTAAAAATGGCCATAGGAGCACCAGGTTCTAAAGGTCAGATGACCATTGGCAGATACTCATTCCAAAATTTTGGTGGAAAACAATGGCGGTGAAGGGTCTAGGACCCGATAAGTGAAATGTTTCCACTAAACAACCGTTAGAAATGACGAATAGGAGACGAAAGTCCAAGAGCGTTGATTTGGAAAGGATGACCTTGGTAGGTCAGAAAGATGCTAAGACTTCGTTGAAGATATGGGGAAATGACAATCAAAGGGGTGGGTCTTGAGTCACAAAAGGATGAGGTACTTCAACCATTTGGACATGGTGAATGCCATAGGGAAACCCGCCAAGGGAAACCCATGAGGGTGGACCCATGAAGCTTGAAGGGCACTAGTAGAGGCAAGCTACCAAAAGGTCCCTGCAAAGACATGGGACTTAAAAAAAGTTTGAGTGGGGGTGAAATATGGTCAACTTAAGATGACAATTTTAGGGCTCACTCACCACTTTGAACACTAAAATGGGGGCATGCAAAATGAGGTGGTGGAAAAATGACCTGACAAGGTAAAGGGAAGAGAGGGTCCTAGTTCTGAAGGGGGTGTGTGTGCTGAGGGCACAACACATATCCATAGGGTTGTGTATGTTCTTTGAAACAAAACACTTTTCTTGACTGTAAACTATGGGAAAAAAACATTCAACATTGTCATCAAATCTCAAACCCTTTAGGAAGAAAATATCTTTGATAAAATTCAAGTGTTATTGCTTGCCCTAGGGATTCTATCCTTAGAGGTTTCTAAGCATATGGATTTATATCTCAATTTTCTTGCTAAACTCAACAATAGGTAACTTTTTCCTTGATCTCATTGAAGTTTCGCATAATGTACTTTGTGGGATAAGAAGTTAAGACATTAGACATCTAGTTCAAAACCTAATCAAGAAGTGTTTGTGGTATAAAAAAGTCATTAAGAAAGCTAAGAACAATTGAACCCCACACATGTGCTTCAAATGATTTCATGCAAAATCAAAATCTAGAAACCAAAGCCAAAAGATCTTAGTCAAAAATATTGCCAAAAGTGTCTCTCGACACTCTATGAATTCAAACAAATATTTCTTTTCAACTTTTACAGAAGAGCTTCAAGAAACAATCCTAATTTGTACTCATTTTATTATTGTCAAAATCTAAGACTTTTTCAACAATTTGAGCATCTTTTTTAGAGTAAAGCATGTTCTTCAAAATCGAGGTCTTTTAAACAAGAGTCTTTATTAGGTACTCAGAATCAATGTCAACCTTCATCCATCTTTCAAACATCAATCAAAATTATCTCATCAACAACTCTTGAGAATCTTGAAACAATCCTTTATGATAGACTTTTTGGAAAATCCATGAATCAAAATCCTTGAATCAATGTCCTTGAATCAAAACATAATTTTTTTCTTGTTTAGATAAGTATGTTAATATTTATCCTTCTTCATATTCTTAGTTCAATTATCATCAAATCATCTTGTTTGGTTAGGTGTGGGTTGATGCATCCTTCTCTGTACACTTAGTCAAATTATCATCTTGTGAGCAAGTTTATTCCATAGATAACATCCAACATGTTGGGATCTACTTGTTCATTATTGAAAATTAGAACAATACAAAACCAAATCAAGGTAAAAATCAAAATCCAAGAATCCCAAAATCTAAGAATCAAATCAAATCAAAATCCAAAATCCAAGAAAGTCCCAAAAGTCTAGCATCCCCCTCAAGATCTTCTAATAGTTTAAATCATCCATATTTTTCATACATTTCACCATCACACTATTGATCCTTAATCATCCTAGATATTCTCTTTTTAAGCCTAAAATTAGATCAATCTAAAGAATTAGAGATTTATCTCCTACATTATTGAAAATCGATCCCTATTTTCTTGTTCAAACTAGATCTCAACACAAGAAGAGCATGGAAACAAACAAAGAAACATCAACTTCAAGTGATTTGAGTCAAACCACCACTGAAATAAATCCCATTGGGTCTAGCAATCTCACGATCAATCTTCCTCCATTTTCACAAGACCATCAAGAGGAAGGTGCCCAAGTGGAGGATGTCACCAACAACATGCTAGGGATGACACAAGATGAGATCATTGAAATGGTTCAAAATCCTAAAATACACAAAATAATTGATGTCATGATGAAACCCAATCCATCACAATACATGCTTGAATTAGAAAACAAGGGGCTATACTCCCTTATGATTTCGATGTGAGCTCTATAGTGGAACAACATCTTGGGGCCATGCCCCCAATTTCATCCACACCTCCATTCCAAAACATCACCCAAAGAATACCCAAAATCACAACATCCATCGCTCCAACTCAACCTATTGTGAACACGGGGAGCTCATTTCTTAATGCACTACAAACACACCCCTTGTGAAAAATCAAGATTTGGACGGAAACACCATATTGGGTCAATATGTCGCCAAAAATCAATTACACCCATACATTTTTCTCACCTTCTAGGATCCCAATGACCCATCATCATCTTTTCACGCAACACCAGCATACCCATTAAATACATAAACCTCTCTCCCCATGACTTTGCAAGGAGAGGGTGGGATATTTGGACCAAGGGGAATCTTTGATCCATCTTCATCATCATCATTTGATCAAGGCAACACAGCACCTATCCTTCCACCACTTCCATATTTACCATTAACATCCACATCACCCCTCAATTTAGGTTTACCTCCCTTACCACTGCTCAATCAATATCAAAAAAACACCCAAATCATGAATCAAGTGATCACATCAAACCCTTTGAGCATGCCATTGATATCACAACAATAGATGGAAACCATTCAAACAAACCAAGCAATAATCACCCCATAAACCACACCCCAAATATCAACAACGATAGTCTCTCAAGGACCAAACACATCAATTACACCAAACATATCAATTGCACGAAACAAATCAAATTCCTCATCCACCACACAAATCCCCACCATCAGTACAATGGTGTCTCTCATCACAATGATGAATTCCATTCCAAATCCATCACCAATTCCAACACCAAGAACAAACATTTCCAATCAATATGGCATCACATTGTAAGCAATAGAACAATCCTATCAAAAGGCATATTAGCAATTTCAAGATACATAACAAACCTACAACTCGCAACCTGCAAAAAATCCCTACAAGTTGTTCAACAAGTGTAATCAGCTCAAGCCACGTAACAAGTGCAATAAGCACAACAAAAATAATAGGTAACTCAAGCCCAAGTTGCCCAAGCTACGCAAGCAACACAAGCTGCTCAAGCTGCACAAGCTACACAAATTGCACAAGCTACCCAATAGGAACAAGCCCAAGCACAAGTGCAAGCTCAAGCCCAAGAAAAAGCACAAGCTCAAGCCTAATAATTAGAAAATGCAAACCCAAGCTCAATACTAGGCACAATTGCAAGTAACATCCCAACAACAGGCATATCAATAATGCTTACAATAGTATCAAGCATAAAAAGAAGCAACATTACAATCCCAACAACACACATTGTTGGAACAACAATAACAACCCCAACAATAAGTGTTGTTGGCACAAAAACAACAAGACCAACAACAAGCGTTGTTGGCACAAAAGTAGCAAGACCAACAACAAGCATTGTTGGCGCAACAACAAATGTAGGCATATCAACAAAGCTTGAAAGAAACCATCATCAACACACCCAACACTCCACTTATCACTCAAACACATCAACCACCATAGAACACCTTCATCCCACCCCCTAATTCACAATATGATGTAGCAACACAAATCAAACTTCTTTCACAACAAGTGCTTGATCTTCAATTAGGGAAAACCATGACACCCAACAACTTATGTCCCTATCCATTTGAAATCAATCTTGAAATGAAACCATTCCCAAAGGGATTTGAAATCCCCAAATGTGATAAAATACCATGGGATGTGAAACCTTGAAGATCACATTAGGGAATTCCAAGTACATTGCATGGAAGTCACAGATGATGATACATATTTGATGGAGCTCTTTCCTAGAAGTTTGGTTGGCCATGCCATGAAGTGGTTCTCTCACTTTCCTCCTAGAATCAAAAAGTTCCAAGAGATAGTAGATTTATTCATAAAAAAATTGTGCATTCAATATTAGTATGGATGTGAGTCTAGAGGAGCTATTAGCTCTTAAAAAAGGAAAAAATGAATCATTTTCTTCTTTCCTACAACAATGGAGATCCAAGGCCAATAGGAGAAAATGGGTCTTGCCAAAAGAACAAAAAAATTTGCACCATCATCTCCAATATGAAAGGATCCTTGGAATTTCATCTCAAGGTACAAGGTATCACCACATACAACCAATTGGTCTCCAAGGCGCTTAAGATTGAACAAGCCCTTATGGAACAAGGAGGGACACCTGCATATCCTGAACAACAAAAAAAATTCCCATCCACCAACTATAATGACAAAGATCACACATGGGAACAAAATAGAAACATTACCAATGATGGTGTTGTTGACGCAAACTTTGTCATAAGTGCTCCTCAACAAAACACAATAGCACCCCAAAAACAACCAAAAAACAACAATCAAAACAATTGACAAGCTAACATTGTGAGTTAGTAGCCAAACAATCAAATAATAAACAATGTGCATGATCAAAGTGGGCCACCCTAGTGAAACAAAAAATCCCCCAAGTGGAAGTACACAGCCCTTGGGGAATCAGCTGAATCCATCATGAAGAGGCTAGTAGAGGAAAAAATCATCACAATCCCCACCTATGAAAACTATCAAGAGCCCTTGGTGAAAACTGATAGTGGTATGAGGATGAAAAACATAATTCAAGACCTCATTTATGATAAAATCATAAATGTGGAACAACCACCAGGAAATCAAAATCTCAATATCTACACGAATCTGATGCCCAATCATAACAATAAAGGGAAGAATAACAATGATAAGGGGAAGGTTGCATTCTAAATTGTGAATCATTTATATGACCATGTCATCACATCCCTAGATGAGTTTTGCACTATTATCACCATCAAAGAAGCTCAAGTTGATTGTGGAGTCACCACAAGAGGCAAAAAAATCACCATCGTAGGGTCATCTTAGCCTCCTAGAGCACCTACTTCAAACCTAAGATGCATCCCTCATGGTTACAATGTCCTTGACTAGCTAAAAAGAACTCCCGCTTAGATCTCGATCATGGAATTGTTGAAGATATCCCTGACACACAAATTTTTTTTGGAAGAAGCATTATCATCATCTACTATCTCTGTGGATCTTGATGCTTAACAATTCTAAGCTATGGTTGGAAACATCATTATAGAAAATCTTCTTACATTCTTCAATCATGAATTTCCCACACAACCATTTCATAATTATGCACTCCATCTGGAGGTCCTAGTGCATAAGAGTAAAGTCAAGAGAGTCTTGATGGATGGAGATGCAGGCTTAAACATCTGTTCCCTCAATCTCATAAAGAATTTTGGAATCTCAAAGGATTCCATTGAAAAAGGAAAAGGGATCACAATCAAGGCTTATGATGATTAAGAAAGAACGTCTTAGGGCACTATCCAACTCCCTATTCAAGTAGGGCCAACAATTATGGAAGCCACGTATCAGGTCCTTGACCTTGATTAACCTTACAACATTCTCTTGGGGTGTCTGTGGATCAATGGGATGCAAGCAGTGGCATCAAACTTCTGCCAATGTGTCAAGTTCACATACCAAGGCTAAGAGGTCGCTATCCATGGGGATCCCAAACCCTTTTCTTACTACAAGAGCCTAGAATCAAAATATTACAAATTCCACCAAGTGCCAAAGAATGATGGGGCCCCCTCAACTGCATACATTGATCTAGCTACTCTCACATCCACTTCTATGACAGAAACACTTTCCATCCTTTCCATCTTCGATATTAGGGTTATTATCCAATAAAATTGGTGTGGACACTATACAATCCCAAGAAATTATTTTGTGGTAGGAGAGTTACCACAATCTCCTAGGTCACGAGGATGACCACAATCAAATGATGCTTCCAAATCCCAAACCTTCACAACAAGCTCCTCCAGCTTCAGAAGTTGGGGATATCTCAGCTGGGAAGTAATAGAAGAGGACCCATCCCATCCCTTGTACCAAGACAACAGACCGATAACTGATCTACCTATGGATGATAGTAGTAAAGGCTTACAAATGATGCTCACCATGGGCTATGAAAAAAATAGAAAGCTTGGACAAAATGACAACGAGCTCCTAATACCCATAATTCCTGAGATGTGAATGAAAAGTCTTGGCCTCAGAAGTACCCCTCCGAGTATAACCATACATGGCAAAAATCCCTTGGTTAAGAAAGTTAAAACTCCTTAGCAAATGAAAACCACCCTTCAATTACCCATACCACTAGTCTACCTTTCGAAAACTTCACCTTTGACATAACCGAGGTATGTAGTAGTAGTGATGATAAGGAAGATTCCATAATTGACTTACCTATGCTTTTAAAGAATTCCTCTCCTCATGATTAGTACCATGTCATTTGAGTCAATGAATCAAACCCATGAAATCAACCGAGTCTACCCCTAGCTTATCGATTACAACCAACGAGGACAACCAATTCTAGATACTTTCAAAAATAATGAAGCACTCTTAGAATTCATGGGACTATGAAACAAGGTACCATATGGGGATCACAAGGTTCAGTTTGATATCATTCTAGACACACAAGCTTACTATGGGGAGACCATTGAATCCTTTAGTCACAAAAGAAAAAAAAGAGAATAATCTCAAGGTCTTTGAGTGAAAACCACACTATGGCACTCTCTGAGCCAAAAATCGTAAAAATAAAGAACGTATCCAACGATGAAAACCTCTTTGAAGCACTCGGGGATGAAGGATTCAATATTCATTGTAGTGATCTACACCAAGAAAGGTTAGAAATTCTAGCTGAGAAGTGCAACCCAGTCAACTTGGGAACAAAGGAAACTCTACATACCACATTTTAGGATGAATCCTTGATGTCAGAAGAATATGAGCTTCTAGCTTCCTTCTTAAGGGAGAGAAACGTAAAATTTGCATGGAGCTATGCTGACATGGTCAGGCTTTATTTGAATATTTTGATCCACCATCTAGTAGTTTACCTCAAGGAAAATATTGTTAGACGAAAACTTAAAAAAATGCATCCTCAAATTTCCTTGTTAGTAAAAATGGAATTGAAGAAACTACTTGATGCAGGGTTCATACAACCAATCAACTATCTAGAGTGGGTATCAAATTTGGTTCCTATTTTAAAGCCTGATGGGAGCATTCGTATATGCATAGATTTTAGAGACCTAAACAAGGCATGTCCCAAAGATGACTTCCCACTTCCCAACATTGATATGATTGTAGATATGACTGTGGGACATGAGATTATTTCACTAATGGATGGATTCTCTGGGTATAAGAAAATCATGATAGCCAAAGAGGATCAACATAAAATGACTTTTACTTGTCCATAGGGGACATATTGCTGGAACATGATGTTGTTTAGCCTAAAGAACACTGGAGCAACATATCAAAGGGCCATGACCTTAACCTTTCATGACATTATCCATAAGACGGTGGAAGATTATGTCAATGACATATTGGAAAAATCTAGAAAGAGAAGGGACCACATAGTAGCATTGAGTGCCATATCCGACAGACTTGAGGAATACAAGGTTCATCTTAATCCAAATAAGTGTGTCTTTGGCATAAAATCAAGCAAGATTTTTGGATACACCATTTCCATGAGAGGAATTAAAATAGATTCTGCTAAGGTAAAGGAAATCCTTGAGATGGAGGCACCCATGAAATTGAAGAAGTTAAGAGGCCTACAAGGAAGGCTCCAGTCAATCCACCAGTTCATAGCTCAATTAGCATACAAGTCAATCCCATATTCTCACCTACTCCACAAGGGGGTAGTGTACAAATGGGATGACAAGTGTGATCAAGCCTTTAACAAAATTAAATAATATTTTCTCACACCTCCAGTGCTTATGCCACCAATCCCAAGAAAGCCTCTAATCCTCTACATATCAGCAACAATAGCTGCTCTCGGTGCTCTCCTAGCTCAACACGATGAAACATAATAGATATGGCCATCTACTACATCAGTCAGACCATGGTAGGGCATGAGTTAAATTATTCCTTCATCAAAAAATATTTTTTAGCAGTGGTGTTTTCCTCAAAGAAGTTCATACACTACATTTTAACTAAAAAAATCAAACTCATTGCCAAAATTGACCCACTAAAGTACCTACTTTCTAAGGAAATTCTCATAGGAAGGATGGCCAAGTGGGTCATGATCCTATTAGAATATGACATTGAGTACGTAGAACATAAGGCCATCAAAGGGAAATCTATTATAGACCAATTGGCATAAGCACCAATGTACTTAGAGAATCCGCTAATTTTAGAGTTCCCTAATGAATCCATATTTAACTTGAGCATAGAAGACCATTGGAATTTGTACTTTGATGGATCCTACACATATCATGGATCGGGATCTAGTGTCTTTTTCATCACTTCATAGGAAGATTGCATACCAAGATCCTACAAGTTGGAATTTCCTTGGACAAACAATATCATGAAATATGAGGCTCTAACCATAGGACTCAGAATAGTAGTGTAGTGGCATATCATGGCTCTCAAGGTTTATGGGGACTCACAACTAATAATAAATCAAGTGAATGATGAGTATTAGACTAAGGATGAAAAGCGAAGTCCATACAAGAAATTGGTGGAAATTCTTAAGGAATCCTTCATCAAGATCACATTCGAGAAGATACCTTGAGAAAACAACAAAGAAGTAGATGCCATGGCAACAATTGGATCCCTATTGTATATCCCTCACAATTTCCCAAAGCATGAATTCCTGGTAGAGCATCTTCTTGTGCCTACATTTGAGGTATTGGAGTTAGAATTTATGTGCAAAATCATTGGTCTTGGTGATCCCTAGTATCATGATGTATACACCTACTTGTGAATAGGGGTCCTACCTACTGAGTTACTCTCAACCTTAAAAATAACCTTTGTCAAAAAATCCTCTTGTTTTGTCATCCTAGGAGAAACCCTTTACTATAGGAGCATAAAAGGAACCTTGTTATGATGTTTGAATGTTGAGGAGGCATTGAACACCTTAACTGAGGTACACAATGGTATATGTGGTTCACACTCAAGCTGTAAGACCTTGGCCAAGAAATTATGAAGGATGAGGTATTATTAGCCTCCAATGGAAAGAGAAGCACATGACTACGTCAAAAGGAGTCTAGGATGTCAACAACATGGGTACCTCAACCATGCACCAACTCAAGATCTTCATCCCACCATCACACCATGGCCCTTTCATAGTGGGGGCTCAATCTCATTGAAAAAATAAATCCCACCTTATCCAATGGCCAAATTGTTTTCATTACTGCCACTAAATACTTCACAAAGTGGGTGGAAACCATACCCATGACTTAAATTACTGGAAAGTAGATATCAAAGTTCATCTTGAACTATTTAATATGTTTCTAGGGTTTCCAACAAGCCATTATATTAGATAATGGGACACCATTCAAGAATCAGGATGTTCATGACCTATGTGACAAATTCAAAATCCAACATTTCTTTTCCACCCCGTATTATCCCCAAGGAAACAACCAAGCTAAGGCTACAAACAAGACCATTCTAAAAATTCTAAAAAATATGGTCAATGAAGCTGGCTATGAATAGAACTTGCAATTAAATCCTACCCTCTAGGACTATCGAACCAATATCTACATACCCACAGGTGCCACTCCCTTTTCCTTGGTCTATGGATCACAAGCCATATTAACCATCAAGATCAAGCTCCCGTCACTAAGAATATCACTATAGAATCTCATCACAGATGAGGAATACCAGGTATTGAGACTGAATGAGTTGGAACTACTAGATGAATGGAGAATGGAGGCCTTGAACCATCTACTAGTGTATCATAACTAACTCAAGTGAAAATATAACAAGAAGATCAAGAGCAGGACCTTCCAGGTTAGAGAACTTGTGCTAAAGGAGAACTAGAAGAACATCCCAAACCCAAATGAAAAAGGTAAATTTGAACCCAATTGGTTGGGACCCTTTTTCATCACAACAAGCTACAAGTTAGGGGCATATCATTTTTCAGCACTCGAAGGCGAGCCTCTATAGGATCCAATGAACAGATCCCATCTCAAAAAAAATTATCCCTAAACTTGCAAGGTATAGAACTAAAAATATAAAAAAATCAAAAAATGTCTTGAAAAAATAGTCACCCTGATGAAAACCTAGAAAATAGGCATCATAGTAATAAAACAAATCTACAAAAATACAAAAAGCCAAAAAAATTAGAAAAAGGATCAAAAACAATAAAGAGAAAAAAATTGTCCTCTAGTGAAAACCACTTCAATGGCACTTTGGGCAAGTACCTTGGTGAAAACCTTGCAAATAGGTGCCTTGTGCAAATAACCACTTTCCATCCACCAAGATCTTCACAACTCATTTTGCACACTTCCATCGTCCATCACATTCTGTATCCCCATCTGTCACCCATCCACATCTGCATCATAGCTTGGTCTTGTGTTCATGTTATGATCCCTCCTAGTACTACTCGACCCATTCTCAAGGTCAATTTTTCTTGCCTATATTAGAGTAGTCTATTGCTTCATGTTGGGGTCATGTTCTCATCAAATCAGATTCATCTATGTTATTGAGGTCCCTAAATCAAAAAATCCAAAAACATTAAAATATCAAAAAAATCCAAAAAACATTCAAAAATCCAAAAAAATTCAAAAACATTCAAAACATATCAAAATCCCAAAAATATGTCAAAAGTTAGTCAAAAAGTAAAAAAAAATAGAGTCGTTTTGTAAAACTACGTCATCTCTAAGCTTTGGATGTAGGAAAGGTTGATATTTGATTATCCCCTGAGACACTTAGGTCAGTCCTCTAGGAGTCCATCATAATAAACTAGCAATCCATTTGTTCATATCTCATCAATAATCAAGTTTGTGTTAGTCAAACTATGTGGTATCTTCATGTATAATGTAGGCAAGGCTAATCTAGTTGATTATCCCCCAAGGCCCCTAGGATAGGTTTTTAGGTTAGTCTTTTGGTCAAAATCTCAAAAAACCCTAAAAAATTAGAAAATTTGAAAATTAAAGCATTTGAAAAATCTCAAAAATACCAAAAGCAACCTTAAAAAATAGTTCAAAAAACTTCAAAAATATCCAAATATTTGAAAAATCCATCCATCCCATCTAGCTTTCACCCACAATAAACATCACTAACAATAAATCAATCATCACCCTTAACCTTTGGTGAAACAATAGAAAACAAGTCTAGCAGTTCAAAAGTGAAAACTCAAAGCATCAAGGTCTCGAGTCTAGGTCAATACGTAAAAAAGTTGGTCAAATCTTTGAGTTAATAACCTATCATCCAATCAAACCCAACTAATCATCTGATAACATCATGTTCTAGGATGTATCTTTCCTACAATGGGCATTATTTATAGGAAAGAACACTTTGGATAAACAAAATGACGTGTTGCCATCCACTAGCATTTCCTAGGATGTATCCTTCCTACAATGGGCATTGTCTATTGGAAATTTTTTTGGTTCTTATTCTTAAAAACACATTTCTTTTTAGTTAGAGGTATGAAGAACATTAGCTTGTTTTTTCATATTATCGTTTCCCTTTTGACTTATCTTATTGCATTCACTTTGATGATCTCTCAATGATGTTCTAGATGAAGGGATTTAGAGAGAAAGGAATGGGGTAACGATCATTATCTTTTATCTATTGTGTTTGTTGGATATTATTGTAATATAACCTTGGTCATGTGTGCTTTATTTGGCTTGTAGGGAGGTTGTTTTAGGTTTCTTGTTGACCACATAGGAAAGCTTGCTTTTCTATGTTTTGGTTAGAGATATTTGGAATATATTAATTACATTTTGAATAAGGTTCCATATGCTAGGTGTGAACATGAGTAATCCTATCTAATTGTCGAGTCAAGGTCCATCACACTAGGTGCAATGCCATCCTAGTTCTTTATACCTTGATGAATCGTGCTTATGTTTGTTATCAAACATTAGGTAAGTATCCATTTTAAAGTCCAAATTCCTGATAAGAAAATCATTATCCTCCATCTCTCATCATCATCTCTAATAAAGTTGGCTTTTTGAATCCTCTTGTCATCATCTCATTTGTTCTTTTCCACACTAACATCATACCAGGATAGTTAAATCATCATCACCAATGCATCTTTCCTACATCCAAAAACCATTAGCATGATACATATCATATCATATCATATAAAAAATACTGATCATCTCACATTCATTTTCATCATCGCATAATATAGATTTGTTATTCTAAGCATCTCATAAACCATACATTTGCATAAAACATCCATTGAATAACCATATAAGCATCATCACATCATCCATATCAAAGCCAGTACGTCATCATTTTAAGTTGTTTAGGATAATATAGATTGGTTATTTTAAGCATCTTGAAACCATCTCATTTGCATCATTATCATAACCATTTGTATGCCCATCTTGAACCACCTTGCCGCTAAATCGACCTTCAAATCAAAATTTCTACTCAACCTCTCAAGGGGCCAATGTACCAATATACTTATTTTTGCTGGGGAATCTAAAAAAAATAGTATACTTATTTTCACTAGGGTATTTGAAAAAATCAGAATTTTTTGAATTTTGATCTTCGAAAGTTTATTCTTTGAACCAATGTAGCAAGTACATTGCTTCAAAGAGGGGAAAAATGTAGACATGCAAAATTGGCATCATGTGCATCTTTAACCCAAATTCACTAAATATTTTAATCATCTTCATCTGATTAAATATCATCATTTTCCCTCTTTAATTAAATAAAATCATCTTTGGTTTGATTAAATCCTAAGTCATCCTCCTTAAATTAAATAAATCAAATTTATTTAATTAAATGGATAATGACCATTCTTTCCTCCCATTTGATTTAAAATCTAAATCAAATATCATGTCAACTAATATCTATCTAAATTTAACTAAGCCATGATTAACTTCTAACACTAATCCTCTTTTCTCTAGCGTTTGCCACTTGCACAATAGATCATTTACTTTGATTTAATAATTCTTGTAATTTCCCTCAACATGGCATAAAAGGAGAATATTCTTCCAAATTTGAAAACCCCTCCAAAAGGGATGTGTCCTTCCAACAAAGTATTTAACTCCTCTCTTACATGTCTCCCACTTGGCATTTAAGATCCTTTCTTCTCCCTCCAACAAGCCAAATTAAAATTTGAAAAGCCACCTAATGTCATTTATTGGCACATTTGTCAAAATGTATTCAACCTCCATCCTCTCACCTCTTGAAAAGTGGAATATTGTCATTGTCTCAATATTAGTCCCACATTCATCCATTTTTCCTCTCCTTCTCTCAATCTCGCCTACAAATAAGGGGATTTTCTTCTCATTTTGGATCTAGAATTTATGCATTTTTTAATCTTGCCATCTTCATTGTCATAGCATCTTTAAGGCATTTTTATCATTGATCTTGTCAAGGGTTGGGAAAGGGACACTTTTCATATCAAAGTGACACCAATCCACTATGGAATAGGTATGAATTGTGCTTCTTTAAGCTTTCAATTAGTCTATGTTGTTATTTTATTTACATTATGAGGCATGATGGATTATTTCATAGGAGCACTATTATGTTTTCATAAGTTTGAACTAATCCATGCTAATGAGTGTTGATGTTTAAGATATTTGCAGATTTGTGGTGCTTACACTTACCTCTATTTATTGAGGTGTATTACCTATCATTCTTCATATTCAATCAAGCAAGCTTAAGGATGAAATGCTCTCTCTCTCTTTGTATCATTCTTAGGTATTTTTCCTCCATTCATAATATTGGTTTTTTTTCTTGGTTTTTCCCCTTATCAAATTATGTGTCTTGTTTTCATAAGGTGGTGCTTGATTTTGCTTCTCTATTTCATGGTAATCTCTTTCCTTCAAATAATGCTCATTAGTTAGTACTTTCCATTGGTTATTTATTTTTTCCTTTCATGGTATCAAATCTTTGATATTACTAATCTTTTGTGAGCTACATTGTTGAAGGTTTACCAAGTTTTTAAGCACACCATTAGAGGCACTATAAGAGAGGAAGAGAAGAGCCAAAGTCCATTTTTCTTCTTATTTGATATTTTTCCTCTAACTAATTTTATTGTGTAGGATTCCATAGTTGTTACAGATTTGAAATAATTTTTTCTAATCTACAAGCATTTAGTGTAATTTTTTTTTAAAAACCATTAGGGTTTATCTTTTTTTCCAAATTTCAATTCAAAGGTTTCTAAGTTTGTACATGGTTTGTATAATTTACATGCATGTTTAATTTTTTGCATAAAAAAATTAAAAGGTTATTCAATTTATTTATTTTTCAAACATTTCATTAGTTTTGAATTTTTTTTGCCATATTAGGCTAAATCTAGATAAGAAAAATCAATATATTTTGTTTTTTTGTAAACAAAATCAATAGTTAATTTTATTTTTTTAAAGAGCTCTAACCCTAATTTAGTATTTTTAAAAACCAAATAAATTATTCCTCTTCTTTTTATTTTTGTATAATAAATTGAAATCTATTTTTTTATAGAGCTAACTCTTTCCTTATTCTTATTTAAAAAATAGAAAAGTTTAAAAGAAAAATACATAAAAAACCATACGAATATCAAATCAAAATCTCTTTCTCGGCCCTTTTTTTCTAATAATTTTTGTGGTAATGGAAAAATTATCATTTATTATTTTCCCTTGCCTGTTTGGACCTTCTTCTAAACTGAGCTTAATGTTTCTTTGATTTAGTGTTGTAATGTGTTTGAAACATTAACATTAGGTATTGGGCCCTTGAGAACTAATCAATTTAAATGCTGCCTTCCTAAAGTGTTGTGAAGTATTGTAACACACTTTTGCACTTTTATAAGGTTTTATTAATTAATTACACTTAATAAACCTGTTTTTAACCAAGGGTATATGTATAGGATCAAGATAGGCCAAAAAGTGGTGATATGATGGGTATGTGTAGGGTATGTGGCTGAATTTTTTTTTTACCCAAATGATGAAACAAAAAGGGTTTTTAAAGGAGATTCTCAAATTTCCACCAATATAAATTATGCTTTACTTTGAATTTAATAAATAATTAATTTTCATTTTCTAATTGAATTATGACTAAAGTCCTAATTGATAGGCTAATTGAAAAACATCTATAGCTTTCAAATAATATCACATTTTTTGAATCTGAAACATGCATCACAATATATGCTTCACATACTATAGGATTACAAAAAATAGAATTTTATGAATTTTTGACCAACTTAAGGTGGTCAGACATACGATTTTTTATATTTTTTAAAAATTTGTAATAAAAAATTCATAATTAATTATTTACTTGAAAAAAATTATAAAAAAAAATGCATCAGATTGAGAAATGAGTCCTCTACTTATATCTAAAATCTTATAAAAAATTATTATCATTTTACTGAGGTTAGGGTGGTTAGATAGACACCTACTTATTTTTTCCTTTAAATTTAAGTACCACTGCATCGAAATTTGCTACAAATTTTATTCTTACATATTTTTGATATAATATAGATAACGTATTCAACTTTTTACATCAAGCTGCTTAACTATGATTTTTCAAAAAAAATTGCCACTTAAGGGACTATTTTTTCCATGATGATCCTGCACATACCCCAAAAATGTACCTTAATCATGCTTTATCTAAAGTGTTGTAGTACACTTTCACACTTTTCTAGAGTTTTCATTAATATTTGGGCTTCTTTATTTGTAATTGGCCCTAGTTTGCATCCACAAGCCTCATTTAATGCATCATTTCGGGGATAATCCTCACAAAAATAAATATCCAATAATAATTTACGTGTTTAAGGCTTGAATGGCCCAAATTTAGTGATTTGGAAATCATTCACCACCTTGGGAAAATGAGTCTCACCTAGATTTTTGGGTCCCAAAACTAGTTTCACACATTTCTAAGAATTTTTTTAAAGGCTCCTAAAAATTATACATGGTGGGACTCATTCGCCACATTGGGCGAATGAGTCCTATGTGGCCTAAAATCCAAATTAATTCAATTTTTGGTGACATTTTATTTTCCTAGGTCCTATGTAGACTTGTAGTGTTGTAATTTTGAGAATTGTTGCATAATTGAGTATAAATACAAGGTTTTTTTTCACTCATTTTCACCCCAAGCATTCAAGTATTGATCCATATTTCAAGTTTGAGTTTACAAGTGATTTCTATAGTCTTCAAGAGAATATTATCAATCATTTTAGAGCAGCATTCAAGCATCAAGAATCATGTCATGGACTTAATGCATCATGTTTGTTTTCTAGCTAACAATTGTGATGTACAATTTTATGATTCAAGCAAGCATTTCACTCAAGATCTATCACCTTCAAGCAAGAGTTAAGATCTACATCCATTGGATCCATCTCATAAATTTTTGGAGAACTTCATTGCTAGGGTTTGGTGAGTTGCGACATCTTATTTTGTTCATTCATAATTATCCATTATTGTTTCATTATATTTCAAGGTTTGATTACCAAAATGGGGCTTGACCAAGGAGAACCCCTATCCACTAGCACAAAAACAATTTTCCTTGTCCTTTGTGTGTGATTTATAGGTTTAGATTGTAGATATCCTAATGAGAAAGATTGGAGAAAGGTTTCCAAATCATTCAAAGTTGTCAAACTTGTCATTAAGTCTTGGAGAACATTGGAGAACACCTACAGGTTACAAATAAAGGTTTTAGATCCAAAAACCAATCAAGAAGGACAAAGTAGAGAGAGAAGAGTAGGAAAAAACTTTGAAGCTTCAGAAAACCATAGCTAGACTGATTCACCACTTTTGTCAAATGAGTCCCAGTATCAGTCAAAATCTAGATTTTTGCAAATTTGAATACCCATTTGGCAGGCTCTTGTTCTCGCAAAAACCCTGATTTTGGACCGAGTCACCTTGCTTGGTGAATGAGTCCCACTCAACATTAAAGTAATATTTTCTAGTGTTTTATACCTCCATTCAACTATCTCTTGATTTCCAAGTACACACATTCCTTACTACAATTTTCTATTTAGTTTTATTTACATTTCTAGGTCATTTTGTAGGTCATTGCATTGAATTATGGTTTAGTGTTGCATCTTTCCTTGGATTTGGATTTCTAAATTCTTAATTGGTGGTGAACTCCTTATTAGTTTGTATTCAACCCCTGGGAACTTAGCCCTATTGCAAGATATCTTTCTCCATTGCATTGATATTTGTAGGGTTACCCTTGAATGTAGTAGGTGGAAAGTGGGCATGCTCTATGTCCTAAATCATATGATAGCATTCAAACCCCATTTTCACATACAACAACTTTAAATAAATTAAAACCCCAATTTTTTTTAGTTTCCCTGTGCATTTCTTTTCTTTTCATTATTAATAATAAAAAAATCCAAAAAACCTATTCTTTTTTCGACCCTCCATATTTTTTTTTTTAATAACTATAATAATGAAAGTTGGTGAATTGTTTGCTATCCTTTCTAGGGTTTAGGACCGAAAATAATGTGTGCACCTGGTAATTTGTAAATGATTAAATGGAGTTGTGAAACATTGGAAAATATGAGTTTAATGTTGAGTGGGACTCATTCGCTAAGTTGGGTGATTTAGTCTAGATTCTAGAAAACTATGTGGGCACATGAATCTTCCAAAACGGTATCAGAATTTGAAAAAAATATAAACTTTGAATAGAATTGGGACTCATTCACCAGAAGAGGAAAATTTGTCCAGTTAGGGATTTTTGAAGCTTTAAAGTTTGATCCTACTCTTCTCTATCTACTCTATCCTTCAGGATTAATTTATGGATCCCAAAACCCAATTTGGAGTCTATAGGTCTTCACCAAGGTTCTCCAAGGCTTGATGACAACTTTTCCAATTTTGAATGGTTTAAAAAAATTTCTCCAATCTTTCTCCTTAGGAAATTTGCATCCTAAACCTATAAATCATGCAAAAAGGTGAGGGAAAAATGTTGTTGGGTTAGTGGATATGGGTTTTCCTTGGTCAAACCTCTTTGTGTTAATCAAACTTTGAAATAGAATGAAATATGAATGGAGAATGATGAATGAACAAAATAAGATGTTGCAACTCACCAAACCCTAGAAATAAGATGCTACAAACATGCATGCAATCACTCCAATGGATGTAGACCTTAACTCTTGCATGAAGGTGGGTACGTGCATGATCATTATGGAAAAAATAGGTCCTTAAGTGGCAAAAAAATTAGAAAAATCAGAGATAGGAAACTTGACATAAAAAATTGATTAAGTTATCTACATTATTTAAAAAATATGTAAGAATAAAATCTGTAGAAAATTAAATGTAGTTTCTGAGCTACTAGGTTTTTTTTATTTTTAAATATATCTGGTGAAAATTTGAAATTTAAATGCAGTAGTACTTAAATTTTAGGGAAAAAATAAGAAGTAGGTGTCTGTTTGACCACCCTAACACAATAAAATGATAATATTTTTTAAAAATATTTTATACATAAGTAGAGGACTCATGTTCGGATATGATACATACTTTTTTTGTAATTTTTTTCTGAGTAAATAATTAATTATAATTTTTTTATTAAAAAATTTAAAAAATATAAAAAACTCATTTTTTTGACCACCTTAACTTTGTCAAAAATTCATGAAATTTGATTTTTTTTAATCCTATATTATACGAAGCATAGAATGTGAGGAATGTTTTGGATTCCAAAAATGTGATAGTGTTTGAAAACTATAGATGTTTTTCAATCAGCCTATCAATCGGGACTTTTGTCGTAATTCAAATAGAAATGAATACTAATTACTTATTAAATTCAAAGTAAATCATAATTTATATTGGTGTAAATTTGAGAATCTCCTTTAAAAACCCTTTTCATTTTGTCAATTTTGGGTGAAAAAAAGTCATCAACCACATACCCTACAAATACCCATCATATTTCCACTTTTTGGCCTGTCATGATCATACCCAAGTGATAGATCTTAAATGAATTTATTTCTTAAATCAAAAAATCATACACCACAATTGTTAGTTCCAAACCAAACATGATGCATGAATTCCTTGAAATGATGATTGACACTTGAATGCTGCTCTAAAATGCTTGAAAATTTGTCCTTGAATGCTCTTGAATTCTCTTATAAAAGCTTGTGAACTCAAATTTTCTATAAGGATGAGTAATTGAATTTTTGGGGTTAAAATGAGAGAAAGAACCTTGTATTTATACTTAATTATGCAAGAATTCTTGAAAATACAACACTACAAGCTAACACCAGATCTAGGAGGATAAAATCCCACAAGAAATTTGAATTAATTTTGATTTTGGGCCAAATGGGACTCATTCGCCCAAGGTGGTGAATGGGTCCCATTAGGCATAATGTATGGGACCAAATTTGAAAATTCTTAGTAATGTGTGAAACCAGGTTTGGGACCCAAAAATCTAAGTGGGACTCATTTTCCCAAGGTGGCGAATGAGTCCTAAATCACTAAATCTGGGCCATTCAATTCTAAAACACCTAAATTATTATTGGATGTTGGTTTATGTTGGGATTATCCTTAAAAAAATGCATTAAATGAGGGTCATGGATGAAAAATAAGGTCCATTATAGCATAACAAAGCCCAATTATAATGAAAAGCCTAGAATAGTGTGAAAGTGGTTTACAACACCTCACAACACTTTAAAGTAAGGAAAGATTAAGATTAAAAAGGGGTTTATTAGGTGTAATTAATTAATAAGACCTTAGAAAAGTGTGAAAGTGAGTTACAACACTTCACAACACTTTAGCAAGGTACCATTTAAATCCATTAGTTCACAAAGGCCCAAGACCTAATGTGAATGTGTCAACCACATCAAAACACTAAATCAAGGCAACACTAAGCTCAATTCAATAAGGAGGGCTGAAACAAGTGTGAAAATGTCCCCAATGATATCTTTTGACACTACATTTAGCCCCAACTTTATTGAGAGGACGAACTTGCTTAAAACTCATACTAAATTAGACAAGAACACATCAAGAGGGGTCCAAGTGCACCAAAGCTAGTAAGATGGCATGACAATGATCAAGAGGGCTGATCAAGCCCCATAGATCAAGATCCCATGTCAAACAAACATAGGCACAAAAGAACACACATGAGAATGATATAAAGAAAAACAACAAAGCACAAGCATACACTATCAATGACAAAAAAGAGAAAAGGTAAAAATGATAAAAGAGTTATATCAATATTTGAGCATTTTTCCATCACAATGTGGATCAAATCTAGGTTATTAGTCCAAAAAATTCAAGCTCACTCTGAGGCAATGGAAATCCTAGCTATCCATTGGGTAAGGATCCGAAAGAGATGAGACACATACACACAGGGTCAGTATGCACTCACATTGACATGCAAGTGGCTATGGGAAAGCCATACCTCGATTGGGCTTCCTACTCAAACCATACTAAAGTGATACCTTTTGATAACTTTAATAAGGTGCCTCGTAAAAATAGTTTTCAAGATTCATGAGGCAAGCAAAACTTCGTATGCTTGGAGCTCATGAACAAAAAGGATGGTTCTATAGGAATACAAGTTGTATTATGCAAGGTGGCCATATAAATGAAACAATAAGGAATGTTCAAAGGAGTCTTGCATAGTTCATGTGAGGTCTCTAACTTAGGGAACATTGTGTTTAATGTCTCCAACAGAGGACCAATCAAAGAATAGAAAATTTGCAACTTAGGGGATGTAGTGTGTCACAACAAGACACTAAGAGGAATGTAATATGCTAAGAGAGATCATGCTCTTGAAGGACATCACACAAAATATCATCCACAAAGTGAAAAATTCATTGTATAAAGTAAGAAGACTACACCATAAACCATGAAAAGAAAAATGCAAAGAATAATTCCAATGTATACCCATACTTTAAAGAAATTTCTAAACACCATGATGTGAGAAATTACTTTAAAGTAGAAAATGACAAATTCAAATAATAAAGAGGACATGAGAGACATCTTGGAAAGCCCTATGCCAATTCATATGTTTTCAAATGAAGCTATGCCATGTAGAAATAAAGAAAAATAGAGGGGTTGCCCCCAAAATGAAATACCAAACACATAAGGGATCTATATATTTGGGGTCAGTATGTTCTTGATGCAATTTTTTTAAGAGATTTCTGAACTTTCATCATTCCCCAAATACACATAGAACTAGAAGAATGACACAATGAGAACGAAGACAAAGAAAAACCCTCCAGGTCAACATGGAAGAGACATGAATGTCTTAATGCCTTACATCATCCGCAAAAGGAAAACACAAGAAAAATGAAAAAGGGATAAAGAACAAGTGAAAGAAAATCATTTTGAGTCAACATGGAAGAGACATGAATTCCCCAATGCCTTGCGTTATCACCAAAAAGGAAACACAAGACAAATGAATGAGATATATAAAAAATGAAAAGTACAAGATTGACAACATAGACAAGAATGAAGGTACAAATAGAGGAATGTCACATAGAGAGAGAGAACATCAAACAAAATGTCATGGGGGATCACATCATACACATGCAATCACACAAAAGAAAAGCAAAGATGTAAAAGGATAGTAAGGCACATGCAATTCAACATAAAGCAAGTCATTTTCATCCCAATCATGTTCATTGTACATACTGAAGGTGAGAAACTAGCTAAAGGGACAATGACAAGTGCATTACTAGGAAAATAGTATCTACTTCTTTCCCCCACTAAGTGCAAGACAAGAATGAGTCGAGGTAGGTGATGGGAAGGTCATGTTATGGTGAGAATGCAAGATTCTACAATTATTACATGACAAGGGGTGGGAAAATGGTTATGTTATGCAATAACCCAATGACGATCATTTCCATTGAAGTCAAAGTTGAATGCATTACACTAAAATGAAAGGAAGAAAATTGTTGGCTTTCCTTCCTAGGGTTTAGGACCTAAAAGGACAATTTTCACTAACTTTCGCTCAAGAACAAACCCTTGAGATCCCAATGCAAAAGAGAAAGAGATCTCACAAGTGGGTTGTGATGGAACCCTTAAAAATGCCTTGTGTTCCATCCAAAATTTTACAAATATTTGGTTAATCTTATGTCCCTAGGTTTAGAGTTTTGTCTTTCATCATTCCTTATTGTTTTTAATCCTAAAACCTAGTACCTGTTGCAATGTTAGTTTATTTTTCTGACTTGCTACACACATTCTTGGTCATGTTAAAGGAAACTTGAGTCATTTAAATCTATTGAGTAACTAGCCCCATATGGTTAGGAGTTCATGCTACCCATTGTTGAAACTTGTCCACATGCCTAGGTCATCAAAATTTCTTTATTTTACAAGGTTCAATTATTGTCCTTGTTTGGCCTTTACATCCTTTGCAATAAGGGGTTAAATTTATGGTTAATACCTTTTCTTATGTTAACATAGGCAATCCCTTCATTAAAAATTACTTAGCGCACGTGCCTATTTCTTGTCACTTAAATCATTGCTCATTGCTAAAGTCTTTCTTACCACTAGGTTCTTTTTAGTGATGTGTTATGTGCTTTGTGCTTGTTTTCTTATCACTGATTTTTGAAGTCTTTGGGTTCCTTGGTTCCATTATAGTGATGCACGATGTACATTCTCTTTCCTTTATGTCACATTATTGTAGTACTTCATGGATTTTCTCAGTTTCTATGATGAGTAATAGGAATGTGTTAAATTAAGTAGTACGATCTTTCCACGTGTCTAAATGTGGTGCTATCACTGGTTTTCCCCATCGTTGAAAGCACTCCCAAGTCCAAGTTAGTTACAATGATGTGTGATGGCTTGTAGGTACATTATGGAATCATCAGAAGGTCCTCCTCATTAAAATACAAATGTAGCTTTGTTACTCTTCAGCGATAAGTGATAAGAAAATACCAAGGCCAAGGAATATTCCCTTATGTGGGTTGTCATTGTTCATTGTTGAATTTTGGAGATGGCTTAAATGCATTATTATGATGAGTGATAAAGCATAGAAGATATGGTAAATATGTGGATAATTTTCAAGTTGTCATCAAACATGTTTCCAAGTATGGATGAAGAGGAAAGTGGTGACACCTGAGGAATATCATTGATTATGTTTTATATAAAAAATGATTGATAGTGATGAGCCCAAAATATGCTCATAGTTTGGATATTATGATGAACTTTTAATGCCTTTACATTTGTTATTCGTTGTTATTTAAAAATCTTTTGAAACCTTTAATGGGGATATCCTGTAGCAAAACATTTGCATATTCCTGCAGCTTATTGTGTTGACTTGACTACATTTATTACCCCATTGACTCCCTAAATGACTAGTATATCGCATACAGTTTTTGAATGATGAAATAGATTTAAATGTGTGATTAATGAATAGATATTGTGTATGTGCCATACACCTTTTCTTTCACATTTGTTACCTTTTTTTTTCGCAGGTTGTTGAAGAATGATCGAGTCAAGCATAGCCAATCTCAGCCTTCCAGTAAAGTCCATTTCCTGCACGACTTTGAGGAAGCTCCGGAAAAGACTCTTTGACTGAAAATATTGGAAAATATTTTTAATGACAGTCAATCTAGAAAGAGTGGAGTGCTAGATTCTCTCTGGATTGGGTTGAACGCATAAATTTATTTATGAAGTTTGTTCCTTGATTTTGGGATACACTTTACTTCCATGTCTTTCTTTGATAGGGTTAGTTAGTTAGTTGCTCTCCTGATTTTAAATAAAGTACTCCTACGTGAGTGAGAAAAGAGATGATAGTTAGAGTAAGATAAAAGCATAGTGATAGAAAGATAGCAGATATCATGTAAGAGTTAGTATGATAATGAAAAGCAGAATTTGTTTGGCAAAAGACATAGTGTGTTAGTTTATATCAACAAAGCAATGTATACCATTATGTTTTCATGAATAAAGTTTGATGAAGTTCTGAGTTCAGAACCTGCGTAATCAGTAGATGCTTGCTAAGGGGGGCCACTTAGTAAGTATCTGTAGCTAGTTAGTTAGTTTTTCTTTTCTATTGATCTTTAGTTAGCTTTCATCTTTGAAGTTTTCATACAAACTCAGTCTTGTATTGCTCCTGCAGCATAGGGAATCCATCCTTGTGCTTGTTCCTGCAGCATAAGGCTAGTTCATAGTTTGTGTTTCAGTTGTAGCTGTTATGGCTTCTGTTTTAATCAAATCATAGTTGAGTTAAAGAACTTTGCATTTCCTTCTTGTAGCATAGATAGAATTCCTTCCAAGTATTTATTTCTGCTAAGTTTCGACCAAAACTAGTTCTTAGTGCATATATTGTGATGCGCCATGTAAAATATACGTCCCCTGGTTTGACAAGTAAATGAATGTCCATAGAGAGATATTAGTCACCTGTTGGAATGTCCAATTCCCATGAAATGTTTTACTGTGATTTTCATATCCTTTTGTGGGCGCGACCATTTTTGGCGCCGTTGCTGAGGATGGCGTTAAGCTAAGGATTTCTCAGAAGTCATTTTTAGTATTAGTTTAGTTTGTTAGTCAAAAAATTTCAAAATATTTCAAACCACCATTCATCGTATTGCATGCATAGAAGAAGAAGAGATGCACTGGGAAGGTTCCTCCCTGAAAACCTATTTGTTCAACTACCATTTGACCCAGCTGACAATGAACTTGAGGAAAATCCATTCGCTCTGTTATTCCAGCAAGCAAACATGGCAAATAATCCACCTAATAATCCACCTCCTGCTTTTGAGTTTCCTATTGTTCCCCAACGAGATACTAACAATCTTAAGAATATACCTTCTTCACTACTTCCAAAATTCTATGGCCTAGTCACAAAGGACCCTGAAACTTTTTTGTTTGAGTTTGATGTCCTCTGTCACAATTATGACTACAACTTAGATGCTCATAAACTGAAGTTATTTCCTTCCACCTTGAAGGAGGGAGCTCTCAGATGGTTCATGAGTCTGGGAAGAGGCGTTGTTGATAGTTGGGTAGCCATATAGACAAAATTCCTTGAGAAGTATAAGGAATATTGTAAGAGTTCCAGCAAAGGTGATGACATATTTTGAATTCAACAGAAGGAGGATGAAAGTCTAGAAGATTATATTTCCAAATTTTTGTTTTCACTAAAGAGGAACTCAAACCATACTCTCAATCAGGACTCTCAGAAACTACTCTTTCTAAGGGGAATCAGTGATTCCTGTATAGATGCCCTGGACCTGATGGGAGGAGGTGATATAACCCAACTTCCTTGGGATGATATAAAGAAAATATGTCTTAACTACTCCCAAGCAATAGTTAAGAAAGGTCAAGGTCATCATGCTACAGTGGAGAAGTCTTCTTCTGGTGGAGTTTCCCGGATGGAGATAACAAATTTGATGTTTGACTTCAAGCAGGACATCATTAATAATATGGCTACACAACTGGACACTATGCAAGCTCAGAAGAAGCATGAGGAAGCTGAGGCAGTTTTGGCTGAGTTCTGTCCATACTGCAGACAGAAGAAGCGTGACTGCAGATGCAAGATGGTGGCTAATTTGGAAGCTAAGCAACTACCTACTGACTTCAAGCCAGTAGAAGGTGATGATGATCAAGTGTTCTTTGTTGCACAAAGGATACCATGAGCCCAAAGACAAGGTATGCCTCAAGATCCTTTAACTTTTGGTAATCCTTATTCTGGCTATAATAACCAATGGCAACATGCATATAGACCACCAACACCCTGGAATCCACCTCAACCAAGTTGGCCTAATTATCGGACCCCACAATGGAAATCTCCTCAAGGAGGTTGGTAGCAGCCACAAGGACAATGGACCCCACCTTCAGGTAATTGGTAGCAAAATCATCAATGGAGAGGTCCTCAGCAATGGCAAAACCAGTCCCCTGGATTCCTATAGCTTCCACAGCCGCAACCATAGGCCCTTATGCCACCTCCTGCAGCAACTGCCACAAATACTGGACCTCCAAAACAAACACCTATGCCTGCCCAGCCATTGCCAAATCTCAATAATAGGCAACAATAGTAGCCATAGCAGCCTACGTATCTTTCCAAAGCCAACCAATATCAAGCTTATGCCTTAAACATTAATGACATCCATTTGAGGTCTAGAACCACTTTACCTACTCCAAAACTGCCTCTAATTACTAAAATACTAGATTCTCCCCTTGAAGAATCTACTCCACCTGTTGATCCTACTGAGCATATGCCTATACCTGATATGGTTTCTAAGGAGCCTATTTTGCAAAGTCAAGACAAACCACCTTTTCCTCAGAGGTTGCAAAATACTGCATTTAAATCCATGGAAAAACCCACTTTTGACATTCTGGATTAGCTCAAAAATGTACAAATTCAAATTCCCTTATTTCAGGCTATTAAAGATGTTCCCATTTTTGGAAAAGCTATTAAAGAGGCCTGTTTGAAGAAGCCTGGATGAAAGAAAAAGAATCCCAAAACAATTCATGTCTTAGGGAAATTGGTTGATATAATGTTGGGAAATGTAGTCATCCCAAAATATATTGACCCTGGAAGTCCTGTAGTGCAAATACATATAAATGGCCAAATTGTAAAAAATGTTTTGATTGACTTAGGTGCTGCCATTAATGTCATGACAAAGCATACTATGGACTCCTTGAACATTTCAAACATTAGGTCTACACCCACAGTTAAACTTGATGAGATGGTGGAAGATGTAATTGTCACTCTTGAATCTTGGGAGTATCCAGCTGATTTCACAATATTATTAGTTAAGGCAACTTTAGGAGGGTATCCAGTTATCCTTGGTAGACCATGGTTAGCAACTGCTGATGCTTTCATAGGATTTCGTTCTAGAGATATGACCATTTCTGATGGACAGTCCACAAAAAATTGGCTTTGTATCCGCCTGCTAGACCTCAACTAGATTTGTCCCAACCTGTTTGGCCAGATGTGGGGGAAGAAACTGAAAAAACCAATTCTTTGACTCAATTAATGATGCTTCAAAATGATCCATTCTCACAACTTCAAAGTGAGGATGCTTTGCTTTTTCAAATTCTAGAGTACAACTCTGATACGGGTAGTTCATCTGATCCAAGAGGCATCCATCTACAATGTTTCTTGTAGTAACCAAATTCGTAGAGTTCACTGCCTAAACTTCTAGCAATTTTTAATAACTTTCTTCCACAAGAGGTACAAACATCACCTATAGATTCTATGAGTAATCTCACTAAGTATATAGAATTGTCTCCAGGTCACTGTTTGAATATCAATAGCAAACTATCACAATTTCAATAGGCTATCTTATTAAAAATGCTACAAGATCAGGATAAAGCTTTTGCATGGAAATATGGGGACATGCAAGGAATAGATCCTCAAGTTTGTACTCACAGGATATATATCAAAGAAGATTGTTTACCAGTTAGACAACCTCAAAGAAGAGTAAATCTGTCACTTAAAGAAATAGTTAAAAGTGAGCTTCAAAAATTGCTTGATGTTGGTTTTATTTATCCAATCTCTAATAGTCAATGGGTTTCTCCATTAGTTATTATTCCCAAGAAAGGTGGAAAATGGAGAGTGTGTGTAGATTATAGAGATTTGAACATTGCCCACTAAAAAATATCACTTTCTACTACCATTTGTAGACCAAGTACTGGACTCACTGTCTGAAAAAAGATATTTTTCCTTTTTGGATGGTTACAGTGGGTACAATTAGATAAAAATTGCCCCTGAAGATTAAGATAAGACCACTTTTACCTGTCCATGGGGAACATTTGCTTATTTGGTCTTGCCTTTTGGTCTATGCAATGTGCTAGCAACATTTCAGAGAGCAGTAATTAGTATCTTTGCTGATATATCTTATGACTGTATGGAGATTTATATGGATGATTTCACTACCTATGGAGTCACATTTGAAGAAGCATTGGTGAATTTATAAAAGGTATTGAAAAGGTGCAGAGAGAAAAATTTGTTTCTAAATAGTGAAAAGTGTTTTCTAATGATGGAAGAAGGTATTGTTCTAGGTCATCATATTTCAAAGAATGGAATTCAGGTCGACTCTGCTAAAATTGAAGTTATTCTAAATTTACAAACTCCTGCAAAACAAAAAGATGTCAGAAGTTTCCTTGGCCATGTAGGGTATTATAGAAGGTTTATAAAAGATTTCAGTAAAATTGTTAGTCCACTTTATGCCTTGTTAACTAATGATTCTCAATTCGAGTGGATGAAGGCCTGTGAAAAATCTTTCCTACAACTAAAGGACTTGCTTACTCAAGCCCCTATTCTTCAAGGTCCAAAATGGAATTTTCCTTTTCACATACATGTTGATGCCTCTGATTTTGGTATATAGGAGCAGTTTTAAGTCAAAAAGAAAATTCAATTGAGCATGCTATCTACTTTATCAGCAAGAACCTTCAAGGTCCTGAGCTCAACTATATTGTTACAGAAAATGAATTGCTCATAGTAGTGTATGCTTTGAATAAATTTAGGCATTATGTCACAGGTTATCAGATATTCATCCATACTGACCATGTAGCAATCAAGTATCTGATGAACAAACCTACCATTTCTGGTAGATTGGCAAGATGGCTCCTATTGTTACAAGAATTTGACATTACAATAATTGACAAACTAGGAAGAGCTAATGTTGTAGTTGACTTTTTATCAAGACTTCAATCAGTTGCACCTGTTGAACACAAAGTCATTGATGATAGGTTCCCAGATGAACACTTATTTTCCATTGCTGCACATACACCATGGTATGCAAACATTGCCAATTATCTAGCAGCAAGCAGAATACCAGCCCACTTTTCTCCAAAAGAAAAGAAATTGTTAATAGAGAAAAATTTTAACTTTTCATGGATTGCAAATTGTTTGTTTTATACTGGACCTAATCAAGTGATGCAAAGATGTGTAAGAGAAGATGAGACTTATGATATCTTGCATGCTTGCCATGATGAACCATGTGGGGGACATTTTACA
This sequence comes from Sequoia sempervirens, assembly GCA_007258455.2. Lineage (NCBI taxonomy): Eukaryota > Viridiplantae > Streptophyta > Pinopsida > Cupressales > Cupressaceae > Sequoia > Sequoia sempervirens. The sequence goes on along the minus strand of VDFB02058242.1, from coordinate 289,011,562 downwards.
GTAAAAATAATATCAATGAAGATTCTTACAACAAGGTACTACTGGCCAACATTACACAAGGATGTTGTGGCCTATACAAGGAAATGTGACAGATGCCAATGTATGGGAAGACCAACCAAGTCAGATGAAATGCCACTATATCCATAGGTAATAGTCACCCCTTTTCATAAATGTGGAATGGATTTTGTAGGACCAATTGATCCACCATCAAATGACAAGTCATACATTCTAGTTTGCATGGACTACGTAACAAAGTGGGTTGAGGTAAAAGCTATGACTCATACTCAAGATAACAAGGTTGTTAATTATGTATGAACAAATTTTTAGTAGATTTGGAGTTCCCAGAGAGCTTGTAACTGATCAAGGAGCTCAATTCACATCGAATCTTATCACTGCACTAATGAATGACTATAAGATCAAACATAGGAAGTCTAGCCCCTATAACCCTCAAGCCAATGGTCAGGCGGAGGTAACAAATAGGGAAATTAAGGCGATCCTAACAAAGATAGTGCAACTCCATAGAAAAGATTGGAGCAATCAACTTCCTGAAGCATTTTGGGCCTACAGAACTACATGGAAGACAACAACTGGGTTTACACCTTTTGAGCTGCTTTATGGGAAAATAACCATGTTGCCCATAGAGTTTGAGCACAAAACTTTGAGGACAACTCTTGAACTCAATATGGAAATATCTAAAGCACAGAAGGACCATCTCCTACAACTAAATGCTTTGGATGAAATGAGAAAAGTAGCCCTGCAGCACACAAAAGCAATCCAACAGCAAAAGAAGAAATGGCATGATCAACACATCAAAACCAAGAAATTTTCTGCTAGTGATTGGACTCTGTTATATGATTCCAGATATTAAGAGAACTAAGGTAAGCTCACAACATGCTAGCTTGGCCCCTATGAAGTTGAGAATGTGTTTGACAACGAAGCTGTACAACTGGTGACAATTGATCCAGTCCGTTTCAAATTGCTAGTTAATGGCCACTAACTTCAGTTGTACCATAAACTAGTTCCAAAAGAAGAATTCATGTAGTAGTTCATTCAGGTTCCTCCCACTACTCTTCCTGCAGCTGAAGGCTTTAGCCTTTCTCCTGCAGCTTCACTGTAATTCTAAAAAAAACATGCTCATAATAAAGGTTTTCTTTTTAAAAGGAAACCCCTTTTTCTCCATTCTCATTTATCGCCCCATCTCATTTCTTTATCTTCCATCCATCCATCCCATCCATCCATTCCATCCATTCATCTCATTTTCCCACATCAGCCATCCACTTCATCTATCTGCATCACCCTTAATTAAGATATCATTCCCAACTGTCAACTCATGTAGACACCGTCATCTTTCTTCACATGTACATGCAAATATCAAAGGTATGCCATATCTTTTGTTATTGTATATTTGATTTATTTTATTCTATTCATTTACTACTATGACAGTATTAGTCATTATTACCCGATCTTCGCCTATTCTTTAGTACATGTGAGGACACATGTCATACTCTAAGTAGGGGGTGGGGTAATCCACCTTTTAAAACCTATCTTTTCATCGCTGCCATAACTACGCAAATAACCTTTATTATTTTTCTGGTACTTTCCAAATATGATCACATGTCCTTTATTGCATATTTTTCTTGTAAATTATGATTAAAACTGCTTGTTCAAAAAGTTCATTTTTGGAAAAGAAAGAAATGTGACGACATGACAGAAGAAAAACCAGAGCAGAAAGGGAAACAGACAATTTGAATTTTCAGCAAGGAATTGAGTTCAACTAGGGGAAAACTATGAACATGGGTGGTTAGCTGGTGCGACATGAGCCTGTAGCTCATGAATTATTATTGAAAAATCCTCAAACAATCCACGTATTCAGCCTCTGTAGATGGTTAAACTATTTCTTGAGTTTAAATTCTTTTGATGAGGAGGCCGCTGGAGAATTTTTGAGAACCCTTTCTGAAGGGGAAGCCATTGTATGGGGTCTAACGGTTGTTACAACTAAAGATAGAATTGCTGAAGTAACTGGACTTCCAACTGTTGGAGAAATTTTTTCTTCAGATGCTTCCACTGCAAGGGTTGAGTTTTCAATGCCCACTGATGGACCTTTGGAAGTCTCCAAGCAGGGATGCAAGCGGGTATCGTTGCCTCCTCCTTATTCAGAATACACCGCTTACATAATTAGCTATTTAACCTATGAAGGCCATTTCTCCTACCTACATTCATATCATTTCAAATTATTAAGTCATATGAGGCATGGGTTAGTTGAAAATGTTATGAATTTTCTATTAAAATTTCTAGAAAAAAGTGCCCACGAAACCCAATAAGGGAAAGATAATTATGTTGCTCACCATGGCCTTATCAAATTACTGATTGAACGCTCTTTAAGAGATGTCTCACCTCTTTCCTGACAACAATTCATTGCCCAAAAGAGCTTGCAAATTCCACAACCCCCTAGGGTACTTACCCCATGGCCTCAGAAAAAGAAGAAAGAAATTGTGTCTACTAGTAGAACAGGGCAAGGGTCATCTACTCTTGTAGCACCTGGTCCTATAGCTCCCCCACTAGAATCCTCTACTCGAGTAAAAACTAGGTTTGCCACTAGGAGAAAGAAGGGAAAAACAAAGGTAGGTGAGTTGTCTGGGGCAGAACAAACCCTAGAGTCTAACCCTCATTCTCAGAAAAGGAAATGCTCTTCTCCTGTAGCACATTCCCCTACAGCCGTCTCTCCTACAACAACACCTATTGCTAACACCAATTCACCATCATCCTCTGGCAGGGCAGAGCCCTCTAAGTAGACCAGAAAAAGGAAGGCTACTAGAACATCTCCTACAGCCGCACCAGTGCCAAGAAGAGTTTCCACAAGGAAACAATATAGGACCTCCCCTGCTTCACCTCAACCAGAGGTTATTATAATTTTAGAAGGGTCTGTAGGGTCTGAATTTGATGTTTCTCATAATGTGTCTGAAAATGCTACACAGAGTTCATTCGTTCCTAAAGAGGAACAAGTTGAGACAAAGGAAATGGAGCATAATGAGCAAGGGTTACCAAATCTTGATGACTTGGCTACCGCTGCTATGCAATTTTTGGAGGAAGCGCAGTCTTCTCCACTACAGCAAGAGTAGGAACTGACTAAATAATTGAATGTGCCTAGTGAAGCTACATTTCACCCTACAACTTGTAAAGCCATTGTTGTTTATAAGAAGACATTTTTGATTGAGTTTCTAAAATATGTCAAAGCTAACTGGGAAACAGTTACATTGCAAACCCTGACTTTCCAACACATAGCCCAGACTGACATGCAAAAAATTCTATGGGAGGTAGAAAGGAAGAAACTAAAAAAGGAAATTGCAAGTCAGAAGTAGGAAATTGTTGAGTTGAAAGAAAAAATGGATGAAATGTGAAAAGTAACTAGTCAGATTATGGAATGCAGACCACCACCTAGAGTTTATGCTCTGTGCCTTAAGGAACAGTTCTTATGGTTCCAACTAATTATAATTTCCAGAAATCAAGATCCTATACTTCACATCGCTAAAGAATTTTACGAGGCATACCAGGCAACCCCTAATTGGTTAAGAAATTCTCTATGTGAATTTTATTTACATGGCTTCTTAATTCCATCTGAAACAGAATGGAACCCTCTTCTGTATATTGGTGATATCCATTTGAGATCATTTATGTCATGGGCAGCAAATGAAGTGAATTATGGTAGGCAATGGGAAATATATGAGGAAGCTAAGAGAAATGAGCCTGTTCCATTACGCTCTCAAAGTTCAGACCCCCATGCAATGTTGAAAAGTTGGTTTGCTCTAACATATGGCATTAATAATATTACAGCCAGAGAGAAGATATTTGATCTGAGGAAATAGGTATATGATGAATTTCAGGAACTATCATATTCATTTTGGAGACTGGTATACACCAGAAGTGAGAAAAGGTGGGAAAGATTAACTGTTGGACTAAGAAGATCTGAACCTCTCAGTCCCCTAAATTTCACAGCAGCTCTTAAACGATCAAGTAGATATATACAGTTGGGACTTCAAAAGAGATTTGAACTATGGTTGCCATTGACATTCAAACCTCCTGTGCTAATGTGGCCCCTGCATCCTTATTAGGCTACCAATCTTAATGATGATTTAGAAGACCGTAGGTATGAAAGGTGCCAGGCTTTCAGAGGATTTTATTACATGTTTGGAACTCCATTTCAGAGTCATGCAGCAACCACTGACTTCAGATAAACCACCAAAAAATTTAGTGCTGGAGGACCAACATTAGGCTAAGTAGGGGGTAGTGATGAGCCCAAAATATGCTCATAGTTTGGATATTATGATGAACTTTTAATGCCTTTACTTTTGTTATTCATGGTTGTTTAAAACTCTTTTGAAACCTTTTATGGGGATATCCTATAGCAAAACATTTGCATATTCCTGCAACTTATTGTGTTGACTTGACTACATTTATTACCCCGTTGACTCCCTAAATGACTGGTATATCACATATAGTTTTTGAATGATGAAATAGATTTAAATGTGTGATTAATGAACAGATATTGTGTATGTGCCATATGCCTTTTCTTCCGTATCTGTTACCTTTTGTTTCGCAGGTTGTTGAAGAATGATCGAGTCAAGTGTAGCTGATCTGGCCTTGCAATAAAGTCCATTTCCTGCACGACTTTGAAGAAGCTTCAGAGAAGACTCTTTGACCGAAACCATTGGGAAAGATTTTTAATGACAGTCAATCTAGAAAGAGTGGAGTGCTAGATTCTCTTCGGATCGGGTTGAATGCATAAATTCATTTATGAAATTTGTTCCTTGATTCTGGGATACACTTTACTTCCACGTCTTTCTTTGATAGGGTTAGTTAGTTGCTCTCCTAATTTTAAATAAAGTACTCCTCCTGCGCGAGTGAGAGAAGAGATGATAGTTAGATTAAGATAGAAGCATAGTGATAGAAAGATAGCAGATATCATGTAAGAGTCAGTATGATAATGAAAAGCAAAATCTGTTTGGCAAGAGACAGAGTTTGTTGTTAGTTTATATCAACAAAGAAATGTATACCATTATGTTTTCATGAATAAATTTTGATGAAGTTCTGAGTTCAGCACCTGCGTAATCAGTAGATGCTTGCTAAGGGGGCCCACTTAGTAAGTATCTATAGCTAGTTAGTTAGTTGTTCTTTTCTATTGATTTTCAGTTAGCTTTCATCTTTGAAGTTTTCATACAAATTCAGTCTTGTATTGCTCCTGCAGCATAGGGAATCCATTCCTGTGCCTGTTCCTGTAGCATAAGGCCAGTTCATAGTTTGTGTTTTAGTCGTAGCTGTTATGGTTTCTATTTTAATCAAATCATAGTTGAGTTAAATAACTTTGCATTACCTTCCTGTAGCGTAGATAGAATTCCTTCCAAGTATTTATTTCTGCTAATTTTTGACCGAAACCAGTTCTTAGTGCATATATTGTGCTGTGCCATTTAAAGTATACGTCCCCTAGTTTGACAAGTAAATGAACATCCATAGAGAGATATTAGTCACCTGTTGGAATGTCCAATTCCTAGGAAAGGTTTTACTGTGATTTTCATATCCTTTTGTGGGCGCGACTAGATAGGAAAGATTCAATGTTGAGCAGCTAGTTGTTAGCTCACTCATATGAGTCTTCTTTGAACATTAGTGGCTACACACTCCAATTGATCTACTTGATGCAAACAACCTATTGTTTTATCTCATTGTTTGTAGCTATTGAGAGTTGATAAATTGGTTTAGAACCAAACAAGAAGCATGTGACTCTAAGGCAAGTAATTATAGAGATATTAAAGGAATTGTCCCAAGTAAGTAGGTCTTTATACTTGCTCTATTCCAATTATGCATTAGTTGGCTTATGAGTTCTAAATTCCTAGGGTTGGTGAGGGTTTTAATCATTTTCCTACATTTTCCACTTAGATTGATAAGAATTTTGTAGGTCTTGGGATTTTTCTCTACAAATTTCAATTTGAAAACAAACCAATGATTTTTTTCCCAGACAAATGAAGGTTCACTAGTTCTTATTTTATTTTCTATGAAAATGAGTAAACCTAGTGAGTTATTCCAACTGGTTAAGAGGTCTAGGAGGACTATTATGTTTGAGATGTAGGATGATACTCCTAAAATTGAACAAGAAACACTAGGAGCTCCTACAAATCAAAAGGAGAAGAGGAGAGCCCTTAAGAATTCTGTTAAGGGTGGTGTCAAGAGCACTTACAACCTTAGCAGTAGGTTTGTTGTTCATAACTAGGGTGATTCTAATGGGAATTTGGCTAAGTCTTGTGGGAAGAGGAATAATAAGTACCACAAGGCTTATGATTGTTATATGGGTAGGCATAACTCTGTGAGGGAGGATTCAGGTAGTCCTTTAAGTGATGAAGGAGATATTGATTTAGAGTATGCCCAATACCTTGTCACTTTGGTAGGTTGGGAGGATTTTAGTGAAGGAGAGGTAGTATCTTCTCTAGATTCAACAAGAACATAGAGTAGGCATGTCTACTTTGATTCTAAATAATTAGAGTAGCAGCTCAATTATATTTTTGTTTTTTATGACATTGCCACCACAACAATGGGCTCGTCTTCTTCAATGAACCTATAAGTCTTTAGTCTTGGGTATTGACATGGAGAATCTTCTTTGATCGATGTGGATGACATATTTTGACACTATTGCAATGATGAATGGTTCCTTCTAGAAGGTTGGTTGATCTTCTTCAATGAACTATATGGGTTTTTTCTTCTGCTTCCCCCCCCACCCCCACTTTACAATAAGAAAATATAACCATTTGGGGATGGTTCTAAAATTGAAATGAAATTAAGTTAAAATGCAAATGTAACTGAATGTGTAATTTGGGTGGATGCTTCTTTCTCCCATGTTTATATAAATGGGATTTCAAGGCTTGTTATAGGGGTTCAAATTTTGGCTCCTGGGTGGTCTAGGTTGAAAACTAAGCTCATGCAAGAGCAACTTGTAGTTAATGCACAAATGAATAGAATAGTATAGAGTTTAGGGTACATTCTAACATGTAATAAGATTAATTATTTTTACAAAAGTAACAGTATATTCATGAATGAAAATGCAAGTCCAAAAGCATATGTCTCTCCTATGTATCTTGTTCTATAAATTATAAATAAAATGATTAATGATCCTTTTATTTATCTTCAATTGTTTTTATTGAATGAGTGACTTTATTTCTATGTTGGTTTAATAAACTAATCAAATGCCAAAATAAGATCACAAGTTTTTGAGGGAAGATTCTAGGATTGCTAAGTAGTTTTGCTTTTAATATAGTGAGTTGAGTATTGTAATGCAATACATCAATAGCCCAAAAATGTCGAGTCTAAATTTCTAATGTATTACAAATTTTTACAAGTATGATTTTGTCACTCGAAGAAAAAGCACTGGTCTATTCTTTTGGCCCTCCTAAATGTAAATGAGTTGGTCTTACACCTGTCCAAGAACACCAAATGAGAATTATAATCATTAAACACCTTTAATTACAACATATCATTATGAAGTGTTAGTTATTCCTCATTGTAGATAAAAATTTACTTCAGGGTCAGCCAAATCTTTGATGAATTTTATCTATTTGCACCTTTTAGGAATATGTCTATTTCTTCAAATGTTCTTGATAAAATGGTAGAAGAATATCATATGAACATAATAAGGGCCACCCTTCTAGGTTTCAAAGATGTCGAAGCGTAGAAGTAAGGGCCTAGTAATCATTACTTGTTTGTTGGCCAATCTTTACCCATGCTTATCATTAGATTGGAGAAAATTCATAGCCATTGGGTGAGATGAAGTTTGGTTCTAAAAAAATAACCAACAAGATGTCATAGGGGCTGACTAGAAACTATAAGGGGGTTCACCACCAAGTAAGAACTTAGAAAGAAAAATGAGATGAAAGATGCAACAACAAACCCTTATTCAATGGAATGGCCAATCAAATTACCTAGAAAAGTAATTAAAACAACATAGAAAACTATATAGAAAATAATGTGTGCACCTCACAATCTAGAAATGATTGAATCAAGATTTGAAACACTGGAAAATATGAATTTAATGTTGACTGGGACTCATTCATGAAGTTGGGTGAATAATTCTAGACTCTAGAAAACTGTGTGGGAACATGAATCTGAAAGGGTATTTGAATCTGCAAAAAATCTAAATTTTGAGTGGAACTCGAACTCATTCACTAAAGTGGTGAATTAGTCTAGTTATGGTTTTCTAAAGATTTAAACTCTGATCCTTCTCTTCTCTTTCTAATTTTTCCTTCTCGATCGATTTCCATATCCAAAACCATAATTTGTAACCTATAGGTCTTCTCCAAGGTTCTCCAAAGGTTGATGACAACTTTGACAACTTTGAATTATTATACAACTTTCCTTCAATCTTGCTCCTTAGGAAATATGCAACCTAGACCTTGAAATCGCATACAAAGGAGAGATTTTTTTTTTTGGGTTAGTGGATAGGGTTTTCCTCGGTCAAACCCCATTTTGGTAATCAAACCTTGAAATAGAATGAAATATGAATGGTTAATGATGAATGAGAAAAATAAGATGTTGCAAATCACCAAACCCTAGCAATAAGATGCTACAAACATAAATTCAATGGCTCTAATGGATGTAGGCCTTAACTCTTGCTTGAAGGTGATAGATCTTAAATTAAATTCTTGCTTCAATCATAATATCCTACACCAAAATTGTTAGCTCCAAAACAAACATGATGCATGAAATTCTTGACATGATGATTGAAAGTTGAATGTTTCTCTATAATTATTGATAATATGCCCTTGAATTCTCTTTTTAAAACTTTCCAACTCAAATTTAGTATAAGGTTGAACACTTGAATTCTAGGGGTGAAAATGAGAGAAAGAACCTTGTATTTATACTCAATTATGCAAGAATTCTTGAAATTACAACACTAAAAGATGACATTAGATCTAGGAGGAGAGAATCCCACCATAAATTTGAATTAATTTTGACTTTGGACCAAACAATACTCATTCACCCAAGGTGGAAAATGAGTCCTATTAGGCATAATGTATGGGAATAAATTTGAAAATGCTTAGAAATGTGTGAAACCAGGTTTGGGACTCCAAAATCTAGTTGGGACTCATTCATCCAAGGTTGTGAATGAGTCCCAAATCATTGAATACGGGCTATTCAAGCCTGTAATGCCTAGATTATGATTGGATGTTGGTTTGTGTAAGGATTATCCTCGAAAAGATGCATTAAATGAGGCTTGTAGATGAAAAATAAGGCCAATTAAAGCATAACAAAGCCCAATTATTAATGAAAAACCTATAAAATTGTGAAAGTGTATTAGAACATTTCACAACACTTTAAAATAAGGAAAAATTAAGATTAAAAAGAGATTTAGCTGGTGTAATTAATTAATAAGACTTTTGAAAAGTGTGAAAGTGAGTTACAACATTTCACAACACTTTGGAAAGGTACCATTTTAATTCATTAGTTCACAAGGGCCCATGACCTAATGTGAATGTGTCAACCACATTACAATAGTAAATCAAGGAAACAATAACTTCAATTCAACAAGGAGGGCCCAAACAAGTGTTAAAATGTCCTCAATGATATTTTTTGACACTACAAATAATACATTCAATTATTTTTAAATCGTTTCTTTTTCTTCTCTATAAATTCACCTTTTAGTGGATGCGGGTTCACTACCTCATTGGTTTCACTACCGTCCTTGAAGTTGCACCGTCCTAGTCTACCTTGTAGCTCTATGGGTTTGTATCCTCCCATGAAAAATCCATCAATTTTTTCGTTTATTTTAAAACCTAAACTTTAAAATAAGATTCACCTTCCCTTCACCAAAAGTGCCACCAAAATATTTTCATGGGAATGAGAAAAGTTTAAAAAAAAAAAAATAATATCTCTAACATTTTTCCCACCCATATTTTTTGAAGAAAGAGCTTTATCTAAATTCAAGTTTTAAGTTTTTAATAAAGTTTTTCATCTTTTAGATTTCTTTTAATAGTTTATAAAAATATTTATTCATTTAATATTTTTAAAATTTTAAAATTTATTTATTTCTTTCAAACAAATTTAATAGATTTAAAAAACACCTTAATCTCTTTTATTGGCTTTTTTTTAATCTTTTTCAAATTATATAATTTTTGAAAGAGAAATTTTTTTTAGACATTTTATTTTCCTCGTAAAGGGGGATTTTTTTTTTTTTTAATTTTATTTAATCTAAAGAGGTTTTTTAAGATTTAATTCAGTCAAGAGTGGTAGTTCTTTTTGTAAGAAAATATTTACAATATTTATAATCTTTTCTATAAAGAAAGTTGTGAATTTTTATTGCAATCATGTCTACTTTAATTCTTCTAACTATCATTCTTGGAAAACTCACATCTCTTTTACTTTTCATTTTAAACATCTTTTGGATGTTGTTATGGATCCCAAATTGAAACTTGGTCTTTTTGCATCCTAAGATGAACAAGAAAAATGGAAGCTCAAGAATGAGGATGCCTTTGGCCTCATAGGTATTTAAATGTCACCCAAACTACATATTCACATTGGGACATGTACAATAGCCTATGAAGCATGGGACAAACTCAAGACTAGTGATGATAGTTCAAATGAATCTAGAAAGATTCAAATTCAAGAAAAACTTCAAGATCTAAGGTATTTTTATTTCAAGTCTATGGATGATTTTTTATTAAAATTTGATCCTTTGAATAGTAAATTCCATGGTTTAGGGGTAGCATTAGAAGATATTAGATTACTTCATCTTATTCTAAAAAAATGCCTTCCTAGGTGATTTCAGTAATTCATTACTAATATTCTTGCTCAATTAGTTATTCCTTCTTTAGATACTCAATTAACTTATGATATTTTTTTGTAATTTATTAAGACAAGAAGAAGCTGAGTTGATTCAATTTGGTAATATTAAGTCTAATGAACATAATTTTTTGTCTAATCATAAGAAAAAATTTAAACAACATTACAAGAAACATTATAATAATAAACTTCATTATAATAATGTAAATGATTCTAGGAAGGATACTTCCTCTAAGAGACCTCATTGCACTTATTTTAAGAAGCAAAATGAGAAAATCCATATGAAGAAAAATAATCAATAGCAAAATAATCCTATGTTTCAAAACAATGCAAATCAATCTAGACATGCTTTTACTTGTGGTTATAATATTCGTCATCCTCTTGAATGGGTTATTGATTTAGCTGCATCTCAACATGTTATTTCACATAAATAATTTTTTGATTCTATTGAACCTGATATTGCAAATGTTCCTCTTCAACTTGCTAACAATCATAATTGTAAAGTAGAAGCAATTAGAGATGTGAATGTTCCTAATGGTAAATTGCATGATGTTTTATGTGCTCTTGAATAAAATACTAATTTTCTTTTAGTTGATAAGCTTTGTCAAGATTATAAAATAGTGTAATGACAGAAAAAGGGTATGCCTTTTCCATGCTTAATTTGGGAATAATTAGTATAAATAAGACTTGACATCACCTTGATCTAGTGTTGTGCTGAGTTTTACCCATCCACATTAGGTTTTGGACCCTTCTAAGCTAAATAAACTTAACTTTTTCCTAATTTAATGTTGTAGAGTTTATTTATTGACACCTTCACATTAAATAGAGGAGGCTTGTAAATTAAGTGAACCTAATCTAGTGTTGTAGTGTTTTTTACACATTCACATGGGGTTTTGGACCTTTTAAAGCTAAATAGACCCAATTTTTCCTTAATTTAATGTTGTAAAGTGTATTTATTTACACTTTCACATTGTATTTTGGGCCCTCTTGCATTTAGGGCCTTAACATCATCATTAATAGTACTCAAAGACCCTATATTATGCATCCCAAGGAATATTTCAATCAAATACCTGACAAGATCAATAAATAAACTTAATTTACACACTTGTCACAATTTTGGCAATCAAAATAGGCCCTATGGGACACATTCAACACTTTGGGTGAATGAGTCCCATCCAAGTGGGGCCCATTCACCAAAGTTGGTGAATGAGTCCCATTTGTCCTATTTTCAAGGTTTTGAGAAAGAAAAGCTATATTTTAAGTTCAAATTTCATGTATCTTAGCCTTTGGGATCTAACACATGGGATCTTAGATGGATTTCCTATATAAATGAGATCATTTAATAAGGTATACATATTATCAATTCAAGCATTCAATATTTAAGAATTCTAAGACTTTACAAGATCATCTAGAGAGCATTCAAGATCATTTTAAAGGCATTTAATGACATAATTATTCATCAATTATTGTAGAAATTTAAGATCCATCATCATGTCAAGCATATCAAGCACCAATCATGTTATTTATCTAGTGTTGTAATGTAGCATTGAAGATCCAAGATCAAGCATTGTTGTCCTCCTATTGTCAAGACCAAGATCAACTTCCTTCATGGCCATTTCATGTTGAGTTTTAGATTTAAAAGAAATAATTTACAAGGAATCATTCAAGGTATTATTTTCCATGATTTGTATTCATTTTTCATGTTTTATTCCTTCATCTCATTGTCTCATCATTTGGTTTAATTACCTACAATGGGTTTGACCAAGGAAAACCCCTATTCCCTAACAATCAACACTTTTTCTCTCTTTGTGTTATTACAAATCCAGGTACTTTGAAGACCTGAATATCATTGAAGATTAGGTTACAATCTTGTATAATTTTTTTTGATTTTTCTCCCCATTGGCAAGGTTGTAATCTTCACCAAAAAGTCATCTATAGCCCCCAAATCATGGTTTTAGATCCGAAAAAAAAGAGGAATAGAAAGAGAAAAATTTGAAGGCTAGATTCATATTTTAACGCTCCAAAAAACCCTAGCTAGACTCATTTTCCACTTCTAGTGAATGAGTCTCAATTTAGGTAAATTTTGAGATTTTTGTAGTTTCAAATACACTTTTTCGAGAAACCTATTCTTGTATAGAAACCTAGATTTGGGATTGATTCACCCAGAATGGTAAATGAGTCCCAATAGGCCTAAATTTTAGGATTTACAATATTTATAGTCTTCATTCAAGCATCTACATGTTTTTAGGTACACACTTTTGATTTTACTATTTTCTATTCTAATTTATATGCATTTCTAGGTCATTCATTCAAGTTTCATAAAACACTAAGTTTCATCATTAGATATTACATTTCATTAGTCTTTCCAAGTTCTTACTTGATGGCAAACCCTTTATTAGCTTACAATCAGCCCCTAGGACAACCCTATTGCAAAATATATTTCTCCTTTACATTGAGATCTCTAGGGTTATCCTTTAAAGAAATTGGGAAGTTTATGTGCTTTATGTCCTAAAATCATATGATAGCATTGTAACACTTTTTCAACATTTCATTTTGGTGAAACTTTATATAGAATACCTTCTTTTTTGATTTGGAGTCCATCATCATCCTATATATATCTTTCATTGACTTTGCATTAGGGTTTGCATTAGTTAATTGATATTTAGGGTTTCTAAAAAAATTGTATTAGTGAAAGTGCATATAGGCTACATTTTTGCATCTCAAATCATTGAAAATCATCTGAAAATTGCATTTTCACTTAGGTTAGTGATCATAAAACATAAAAAATTATAAAAATCAATTAAAAATTTATGAAAAAATTTGAAAAAAATACATAATAGAACTCATTTGCCACCTTGGGCAAATCAATCCCAATGCCCATTTGAAACTACCTTTTACAAAATTAAAAACCTTTTTTATAATGCACTTTTTTTCTCTTCCATTGGTTATTTGTTTTAGTTAGTTGAGTTTCTACTACATTCATTTCACCAAATCTAGCTTAAATTGGTCCATTTTATATATTTCTTAATTACAATTTTTCATTTGCAACACTTGATTTTCAGATCATTGCATAGTGTAATCAGTAAATTACCTTGTTTTTAAACTGAAAATTATATTTCATTTTGAGTTTGTATAGATTATTATTCAAAAATGTTAGTTTCGGTCTTTTCCAAGTTTGTAAAGAAAAAGTTATTCAAGAAATGTGTTAGTCATTCATTCAATGCATTCCCTAGTTATGAGAGTCTCTTAGTGCAAGGGAGTGGAAATGTTGATGCTTTCGTTAAACCTACACCCCCTCTTATCTATCATATTTGTGGGAATAATGTGATAGAATAAGATATAAGAATGTACATTCATGACGATCATAATTGTTCTTCTCCCAATACCTCTCCTTTTAGTGACGAAGGCATCTTGGTGAAAGAAGATACAATTGTTGAGAATGATGAAGGTCTTGTTTTCCCTTCTCCTCATTCCCCTTTGGAATGTAGTATAACAACAAAATATGAATTTATTTCCACCACTTTACTTAGTTTTCATTCCTCTCCCAACACTTCCCCCACTCATGAGAATGCTACAATCATAAATGACCATGAAAATGACATTTGTGAGGACATGTTGGTGTTAAGAGATCTAATAATTGAAATCTTTGACAATCCTACTTCTCCCACTTGGGAAGACATTAGAGATCATAAGGGTGTAATTGTATATAACCATGATAATCACATTGTATCTTCTCCTAATATCCTTCATAGTAATGAAGACCATAGTTTTGTGTTAGAAGATATACTTGAAAGTCAAAAATATTGTTAGTCCCTTTCCTAATGTTCCTACCATTTGGAAAGATCTATTTGAATGAAAATATCCATTCATTGAAAAACATGTTTCTCCTTCTCTTGATGCCTCCCCTAGTTGTGATGAAGCTACATTACAAAACCTAACCATGGAATGTGATGAACATCTAGTTTATTACTCCCCTAAAATATCTCCTACTAGGGTAGATATTAGGGAACAAGAGAATAAGACCTTAGCAAACAAGAATTAAATCATGGAAAATGATGATAATCACATTTATCTTACTCATGATATCTCTCCTACTTGTGAAGAAGAAAGCAATGAGAGTCATGAGAATCATATTTTTCTCTCTCCCCCTAGGGAAGATATTATGGAACAAGAGAATTCCACCATCGATAAACAAGACAATACAACCATTGATAACTCCATTTTGATGAATTCATTTTAGAAGAACCAAGTGTTGAATATCATGGAAATATAGCTTGTAGTTCTCCTAAAAAATATCCTTGCAGGGAGGATATCATGATGCAAGAAAATGACAACATTTTGGCTCCCTTAGATAATGACAAAAAGGTGATTCTAGATTGCCCTTTATTAAAAATACATCAAACCAATACCATCAAGCTTATGAATGCGCGAGTGTCGATTAGATCCCCTTCGATCAATGGGACTCCTACATACCCTTTGGGACATCCTAATAATTGTCTAATTCTTTACCCACCATCAAATAAACAACAAACCCAAAAAAAAACTAAACTTATCCTTTACCCACCTAAGAATAATGTTTTGTAATAATTGAGTCATAATACCATTGCTCATACATAAAACACTAGAAACAATCCACAACGAAAACAAAAACCTTCAACAACCTTACCTTTTCCTAATTATATCTTGCCTAGTCCCCTTCGTTTACTTGCACAAAGTGGAAAGGAGTATGATCTTATTGAACAACAAATGAATACTCCTACTAAGATATCATTTTGGGACCTTATACAAGCATCCCCTCACTATCATAACATGATTTAGAGTGTTTTACAATAAGTTCCTATCCATTCTAATGTGCAACCAAATGACATAATAGCCATGATTCAAGGAATAAATACTAATGTTGTTTTCCACCAAAGTGAACTCTCTCCTTTGCAAGTGCAAAAAAAAATGAAGCTTTCATGGTAAATAGGGATAAAGAGAAACCTTGTATATAATGGATTTTCCCTTAGTGTGTGTGGGATAAACCTTTTGGATAGGCTTGGTGTGGATAAATAAAAAATTTAACCTGATTCTTTATTTATTAGGGGATTTGACAATGTGGGAAAACAACTGCTTGGTGTGATAAATTTTCCTATTATAGTTGGAAAGGCCACATTAGAAACAAAAATCCATGTTATGCCTCATGATATTTTGTACAATCTCCTTTTAGGAAGACTATGGATTCATGCATTGAATGTTGTGCCTTCTACCCTTCATTGTAAAATGAAGTATGTCTACACTAACAATGTGTACACATTGGACATTGATAATGAGCCTTACAGTGTTTTACAACTCAAGAAAAATAAAGAATATCCTTTAAAAACATTAACACAACTACACAAGCATAACCCATACTACAAAAATTAATGAAGCTATTAGAAGATGATTCAGGTTCCTTAGATTTCACACCAATATACATGGGAGAATACAAGATCATAAACAAAGACTTGTAAAAGGGAAAAGAAAAAGTGATAATTTCAACACAAAATTTGGATAACCCTCTAAAAGAATCAACCTCAACCACTTAAGAAAAAAAGAAAAAAAAATATAGAACAAAATTTGATGAACTTAATTATTACCAACCACCAAATCCAAAAAAGATGAATATTTATAAAAAAAGGTTATGAAATGATGAAACAACTAGGATATAGTGGAAAATGTTATGGTGCTAGAGAACAAGGTATTTTCATCCCTATAGAGCCTCACACACAAGTAAATACTAGTGGTCTTGGTTGTTTCCCCTTGAAAGAAACAAAGAAGCCTTCACTTAATATAAACACTATCACAAAGGATTCCTCTAAGCCAACATTAATATTAGTGCATCCTGAACTAATAGACACTAGTGGTATTGATTGTTATCCTTTGCAAGTGTAGACATCCAAATTTAATCACTTCCATATGATTAAATTTACTACATTTCCATCTATCGTATTAATATTAATTTATTAAATTAATATTACACCTTTTGTCTCATATCGGTAAAGTATTTAATTTAATAATTAATACTTGGTCTTTTACCTTATTCCTCTCTAAATTAAATAAATACACTAATTTATTTCATTTAGTCATTCTTCCTCTTTTTGATTTAAAAATCAATTTAAAATTTCTCACTTTCTCTCTCCTTATCACATCCTCCATAACCTCACCCTAATCTGAATTAATTTAATTAATTCAGGGTTATGATGTGCATCCTCTTAATCAGAGATTAATGTCACATCTTCCTACATTTGCCACTTGCCTCTAATCTTCCATTAATTAAGCCTAATCCAATGTTTGCACAACCTTAACCAAAATCATTAGCTAAATTTAGAACCACTTTTTGGTCAATTCTTCCATTTTTCCTTTTTGGACATTGACCCCCTTTCCCATGTGAATTTTTAATTCACATTTATTTGCTCTAGATTCCTCTCCTTTAAATGTGAATTTTTAATTCACATTCCATTCTTCCAAGGCTTCTAGAACCTTGGACTTGTCACAATCTCCACATGTGACCAAGTCCCACCTTTTTGGAGCCCACCTTTTACCCTCTAGATCATCCTAGAGATGTGAATTTTTAATTCACATTTATCCCCAACCACCTTTCCTTTTCCCATGTAGATTTTTGAGGAATTCTAAAATTCCTCAAATGTCCCTTTCACTCCCACTTGGGGACAAGAAATCCCTTTTTGTGAAAATCCTCTCATCCCCCAAGGTGCATGTCCTTTTCCACCTCATGTACCTTTTTGACAACTCATTTCCATCTCATATCACCCTTGGCCACTTCACCCTCCACATGTCAAGATGTGAGGGCTTGTGGGTTCTCAACCCACCATAGCCCTTCATCTTGACCTTGTTGGAGCAATCTTGACTGTTGAATTCTCTAGAGAATTCAAATTCTCCTATAAATACCCCCTCCTCAAGGGCATTTCCAACACTTTGCATTTTGATAACTACATGCTGTCCATTTGAATCCTCAAGCCTTTTCAATCATTTGACCATCTTTGTTAATCATCTTGCATATTGAATCTTGCATATAGTCACTCAATTCATCATCTAAGGAGCACACAACCAATCAAAGCAAGGGCCAATCAAAGAGGTATCAACAACAAGGGAGGTAAAAGTGTTTGTGTTTTATCTTATTTGCATTCCTTTTCGTTGCCACTCTCTTTTGGCTAATCTTGAGGTGTCCTTGGTATTTTTTCATTCATATTTCTTAGTTATTTTGCACATTTAGAGCAGTAGAAATATCGAGGTATACATTTCTGGCACGCCCAGTGGGACCCACAAACGGGTTCCCATATTTTACGTTTGCTGTTGTTTAAGTTTTTACAGGAACACGTCGCAAAAGGGCGGCCACGCCCCATTTTTGCGCAGAAGGGCGGCTACGCCCCTTTTTTGCGCAGAAGGGCGTCTACGCCCCATTTTTGCGCGGAAGGGCGGCTATGCCCCATTTTCCACAGAAGGGCGGCTACGCCCCATTTTTCTGCAGAAGGGCGGCTACGCCCCATTTTTCTGCAAAAGGGCAGCTACACCCCTATTTTGCTGCAGAAGGGCGGCTACGCCCCTGTTTTGTTGCAGAAGGGTGACTGCGCCCCCTGGAAGGTAAAATTGCTATTTTGATTTCAGATTTAATTGCTATTTTTCTTATTAACATTGTTCTTGCAAGGATACATGTGTTTTGTGCTAACCTTTTGTAGCATATTCTTGTGAAGTTGATGGAGAAAGCGGGATAAAATATCTAATATTTGCTTGCAGGGCTATCCATTTGCTCAATCTTCTTTAAAATTATCCTTGTTTGCATTAATCTAAGAACATAGCTTAATTAGGGGGAGTAATATTCATTGCTTGCTGCTCTTGTCTTTTTGTGTTACCCTAAGGGAGTATTAGCTTGTTTCCGCTTTCCCCTTGCACTTCGTGTGAGCCTGGGGAATAGTTGGAAGCGGTTAGTGCTTTCTTCATAGTGGGACATGCTTGGGGATTTCATCACCCCAAGGGATGATTCCAACCACGCGTACCAGCGGGGTATACAAAGGGGGGAGAGCGAAAGTTGTACCCCAATTTAGTCACGTCGTAATTGATGGAGCGTTGAAGCTAGGGTGATACCTAGATAGACGTGAAGAGTTGGTCTGAGCCCTTCAGTATCTCACTGGGGTTCCCGACTCACGCTTGTGACGGGCTAGTGTTCACAGTTGTGCCTCACGTACCGAGAGTATATCGAGGACTCCCTAGATACCTTGTGCATCCTAGATTAAGACCACTTTTGCCATACCCTCAACACTAATCATAGGGTTGTATTTGCTTGAGAGTGTTTTCTTGTGAGAAACCAGTGAATTCTTAACAATTTGGCCTTATCATTATCATTTTAAAGTCTTTTCCATAGCCATTTGCATCAAACCAAGCTTCTATTTTGCTGCAGAAGTGCGGCTACGCCCCTGTTTTGCTGCAGAAGGGCAGCTACGCCCCTGTTTTGTTGCAGAAGGGCAGCTACACCCCTGTTTTGCTGCAGAAGGGCGGCTACGCCCCTGTTTTGCTATAGAAGTGCAATTACGCCCTCCTGAACACCTGAAATCCCCCCATTTGGATTCATTTAGCATTTAAACCTTCATTTCACCATTCCCAACCATTACCTCATTATCCGAAACCTTTGTTTTGTCACTTTAAACTTTCAAAAACCTCTATTTATCCCTTTTAAACCTCCATCTCATTATTCTAAACTTTCGTTCAACTATCCTAAATCCCCATACATTCTCCACAATTATCCTTAACCCCCCCCATTCATCCTAATTTCTTCCTAATCCACCAATCATTTCTTACCATTTGCATCTCCAAACACCACCTATAGCCAAACCGTCCTAACCTTGTATTACTAAGTGGTTACCCGAATTGACTATAGCACTTGAAATTGATTATTAATCTTTAACTTCAAACCCAATCAATTCGCTTCCATCTTGAGGTGAATTCAGTGTTGTAAGTTATCATCCTCAGCCCAATCAATCCATTCCTAGCTTAAGGTGGATTCGATGCCGTAATCATCCTATTAATCAATCAAAGCTCTGGGGTTACTAAGGGTAATCTCATGTGATCAAGCTTAAGGTCTTTCCCCCATACCTTTCATAACTTAATCCAAATCAAATCCAATCAAATCCAAATCCAATCCAATCAAATCCAATCAAATCCAATCGAAATCCAATCAAATCCAATCAAATCCAATCAAATCCAATTGAAATCCAATCAAATCCAATCAAATCCAAATCCAATCCAATCAAATCCAAATCTAAATCCAATCCAATCAAATCCAATCGAAATCCAATCCGATCCAATATATCCCAACAAAATCTGATCCAAATCTTATCCCATCATAATCAAATCATTTGACAAAGTCTCTAATCCACTCATCCCACATTTGCATGCTCGTTCAAACCTGTTCACAAGCAAAGAAAATGGCCGACCGTCAAGCTCAAAATGCCCAATCCAACAATCCCCAAGATCCCAAAAACATAATTCATGTCTCATCAAACTCCAACAAGGGCACCAACATCCCTCATGATCCTCATAATGGTACTTCATCACATTCTAACACTGAGAATCAGAATAACTCACCGCATGGTGAAGAAAGTATGGTTAGCCAACCCCAACTCACACTTGAGGAACATTTTAGTAACCCCGCCAATGTGCAAATGACTGATTGTTTGCTTGAGAAACATGGAGAACAAATCTTGGCCCACTTGATTAAGAAGGGGGTTAAACCTCCCTCCAATGTGGACTTATCCAAATATAAGGGCACCCCATCTAACGTACTCCAAGAGTCCCAAGATGCACCCGAAGGTTCATACTTCTCCAATGTTCCTCTAGTCGAGGGTTGGCATCAACTCGAATTTGGCAATGTCATTCTCTATCAGGTTAATTATCCCCCACACGCTTCCACCTCGGCTATGGGAGGACCTCAAGTGCCTGATCCCAATAATCCTTTTGCTTATGGTATGCCACAAAACATTCTGCAACCTCCACCATTAACATTAACCGCACCCCCTCCTTTGAACCCACCTACAGTCAATATCAGGGGTACCTCCTTTTCTACATCGCTTCCTCCTCCTGGGACCACCAACACACCACCTCAATAGGTTCCCCAATCTACTATCCCACCTCAAATACCACCACAAAGCACACCCCAGCTAAACATTCCGAGCGGTACCCAACAACCTCTTTCACAAAGTGTGCCCACACAACCTCCATCGTCTCATTCGCAACAACCTATACCCAATACTTTGACCTCTTCACAAAAACCATCCTACCAATCACAAGGCAATCAATCTCAACCGCCTACCCAAACCGTATCTCCCTTTCTTGCATCCCTTTTGCGTCCAAAGGTTCAATCACAACATAATATCCCACCTCAGTCCATACAACACTCGATGCCGCAACAACAACCTCCACAAAACTACTACTATCACAACCAACAACAACTTCCCCAACAACCGTTTTATGCAACCTCCCAACAATCACAACAATACCTTCAATACCAATAGGCCAACACGCAACGTCCCATCCAAGTCCCTCAGCAACCTACCCCACACCTTCACCAAACAAATTCATATTATGCCCCACAACAACAACCCCCATATCAACAAAACCCCCTACCTTACCATCAAGTCGTGTCATCATCCAATCATCCAAACCCACATTTCAACAATCCGACACCCTTTCAACAAGATCCCTCATCTTTCTATCATCTATATCCCCCGAACCCACCACCAGCTAGCTCAGACTTGTTAGAAATCAAAGCTGCCCTTAAGGACCTTCAAGCAGGGGGCACAAAACAATCATTCAAATTTGAAGATATATGCCCATATCCGTTCGATCCATCCATCTCATTGATCCCATTCCCTAAACACTTCGAGATTCCAAAATTTGACAAATACAAGGGAGACAAAGACCCTAAGGCCCACTTGCAAGAGTTTTATGCACAGTGTCAAGAAGTCATGTATAGTGATAACTATCTCTTACGTCTGTTCCCAAGAAGTCTAGCAAGCCATGCCCTAGATTGGTTCATGACTCTTGAAAAGGGGTCTATAAAAACTTTTGCAGACTTATTAGAACAGTTTGTCTCCTACTTCTCCTTCAATCTACAGAAGGATACTGACACCTTAGATCTCTTGAAACAACGGGATGGAGAAACCTTTACCAGCTACCTCCAACGGTGGCGTGCATTAGCCAGCCGAATGAAAAATCCTTTGAAAGAAAAAGACATGGTCACTCTTTTTGTGGAAAATTCTCATCCCGACATGGCCCACAATTTTAGACTACACTGTGTCACCACTTTCACTGAGATAGTGGAAAAAGGACCTATCCTTGAATGCGCCCTTATTGCCAAAGGACACATCAAAATACACAGTCATGATAAAGAACGGTCATTCGGAGATAAATCACAATTTTGGAACAAAAACAAAAATGCAGTGAATGACGGAGTGACAGACACCAAACATGTCCAAGTGGCTAATGCATCCCAAGGGCAACAACAGTCTGTACCCAACGCCATATCAATACCGCAGGGGGCACCTCGTCCCCCTCAATAGTCAAACCAAAGAAATCAGGGGAACACCAAACGTCAATACACCCAATTGGGTGAACCCTTAAGTGTTGTTTTCAATAAATTGTTGCAAATCAATTACCCCATCACATACCCTGTCACCAAACCATTTGATGAGTTCAAACCCAAGCCAGCATGGTTTAAGGAAAACGAGTATTGTGACTTTCATTAAATCAAAGGACACTCCTTGAATAAGTGTCAAGGTTTAAAAAATTATGTCCAAGATCTCATTGATCGAGGAGATATCAAGGTTGACCCCAGTCAACTTTCGTCATCCAATGCTCAACTGCAAATCTATCAAAACGCCTTCCCAAATCATAGTCAAGGTCCTAGCACCTCCACTAGTCATCCCCAAAACAACAGCACCAATAATGTGAATTACAAGAATGTGCCCTTCAATTATGAAGGTGTTATTCATTACATTGAACAGGTGGAACCCCGAGTATCCATGATACACGTTAAAGCCAAAGACCCTCAATGTGCTATGACTACATGACGAGCCCGCATCACCATCCCTGTAGCCTCCACACCCATCCAACCCGCTCTTGTAAAATCTCAATATAACATCCTTGATCACCTAAGGAAGACCCCCACTCACATATCCATTTTGGATTTGCTTAGGTCTTCCTCGGTACATCAAGAGATCCTCAATAGAGCCTTGCAAGAGACCCATGTACCAAATGACATCGACCCCACACAATTCCAAGCTTTGATGGGACACTTGGCTTTGTCTCATCACCTCCACTTCAGCCAAGATGATATGCCCAGCATCGATGTTAATCACAACTGTCCCCTACATATCGAAGTCATAGTTGCCCACCATAAAATAAAAAGGGTCTTGGTAGATAATGGCTCTGCCCTCAATCTATGTACCTTGAAATTCATAAAACAGATAGGGTATTCTCAAGCAGACCTAAGCAACCAGATAATTAAAAGCAAAGCTTATGACAATGCAGAGAGAAATTCAGAAGGAATCATCAGTCTCCCCATCCAAGTGGGACCTGTGCTCCAATATACTACCTACCATGTCCATGATCTGGACTTACCGTATAATCTCCTCCTTGGCCGCCCATGGCTCCATGCTATGCAAGCCGTCCCATACACATACCATCAATGCCTCAAATTCTCAATCAATGGACAGGAGGTCACCATCTATGCCGACCCCAAACCATTTGAGTATTTTCGAGCTTTAGAAGCATCTTTTCCACATTTACATTATTGTCCAGGGGTCGAAATGGGGGCATCCCATCCATCATCCTCAAATCCATCATCCTCTAATCCATCATCCACTGTAATCACCACTCCATTCTCCACCACTAACCCTCCAGTCACTAGAGTCCAGATCATTAACAAAGGGTGCGGTGAGTATGAGATGCATATGGCTCTCAATGTAGCCACTATGACACCGTCACCACATGAGTACAGTCAGCCTGCACATGCTATACAAAAGGAAGACAAGATCATCACCTTTAGTGGAAAAAAAATTCCTACTACCACCTTCAGATCTTCGAGTGTCAAGATCGATGCACCAGAGGAAGACATAAGTCAGTGGGTCTACCGCGAAGAGCCTGAACCAGAAACTCCTCTAAAGAAATATTTTCAAGAAAAGTATCCTTGGCCAACAAAGTTCGTGGAAAAACATAACTACCAAGGTAGAGGCCTAGGTAAAGAGGAACAAGGGCGATTGCAACCCATTGATACACAACAGTTACCAAAGAAGGTAGGAATTGGGTATGACAACAAATAGAAAAGCCCTGCAACGTCAACTAATACTTCCAATAGTATCACCGTGGACGATGGCTCATTGGAAGACATACCCGAGGAGGAATCCATCATACATGCATATGATGATGTCGATCACACTGATTTATCCTCCATGTTTGAATGCCTATCTGTTTGCACCATCAGCCTATCCCTTCGTCACCCTGAACTCATTGACTGGGACCTACATAACACCACACCTGTGAGTATGTCTACAGACACCTACATCAACCTCATGGGATTGGGGGAGGATGAACACTCCAGTCACAAAAATAAAAATCAGAAAAATAAAAAAGAGGTCATCTAGTGAAAACCTCCCTGAGGCACTTCCTGACCTAGGAAAAGTAAAAATAAAGGATGCATCTGATGGTGAAAACCTTGAAGCAGCACCAGAAGATGGAGATGTTCATCTTCCCCTTATAGGAACTCAGCTATCTGCCAGGTCATCTATCCTGATTGAAGAGACACAAGAAGTTAATTTGGGAACTGCTGAAAGTCCGAAGATCACCTATGTAGCCAAGTCACTCTCTGAACAAGAGTATCTGATCTTTATGCAGCTACTCTGAGAAGGAATCATCAACTTTTCCTGGTCATACTCAGACATGCCAGGCTTAGACCCTGCTTTAGTGGTCCACCACTTAGACATTCACTCAGATGCCAAACCCGTCAAGCAAAAACTTCGTAAGATGCATCCGCAAGTTGCAGTGTTAGTAAAGAAAGAGTTGGAGAAGTTACTAGACGTGGGTTTTATCAGACCTATTGACTACTCCGAATGGATCTCCAACATAGTGCTGGTTGCTAAACCAAACGGTGACATTCGGGTCTGCACAGATTTTAGGGATCTCAACAAAGCCTGCCCAAAAGATGATTTCCCTCTTCCTAATATTGACATGTTGGTTGACTTAACAGTAGGACATGAGATGTTGTCCCTCATGGATGGCTTCGCCGGTTATAACCAGATCCGAATCGCACCAGAAGACCAGCACAAAACTGCCTTCACAACTCCTTGGGGCACCTTCTGCTACAATGTTATGCCCTTCGGTCTCAAAAATGCAGGGGCAACATATTAGAGAGCCATGACGGTTATCTTCCATGACCTTATCCACATTATCATGGAGGACTATGTTGATGAGCTATTAGGGAAGTCCAAAACATGAGCAGAACATCCGACCATCCTAAAGAAGATATTTGAGAGGTTAGAGCACTATAAGTTGCGGCTGAATCCAAAGAAGTGTGTCTTTGGAGTCACGTCAGGGAAATTGCTGGGTTTCATAGTCTCTCGTAGAGGTATAGAAGTTGATCCTGCCAAAGTAAAGGTTATTCTGGACAGCCGCCTCCACGCAATCTAAAATAGTTAAGGAGCCTCCAGGGAAAGATACAATCTATCCATTGGTTCATAGCCCAGCTCGCAGATAAATGTCAACCTTTTACCCATCTTTTGAAGAAAGATTCCACTTTCCGCTGGACAGCACAGTGTCAAATAGGTTTTGATAAAATCAAGGAATATTTAGCTCATCCACCAATTCTGATGCCGCCTATTCCTAGAAAACCACTCCTTCTCTATATCTCTGCTACCTCAGTCGCACTGGGGGCATTATTGGCGCAGCATGATGAGTCACTCAAAGAAAGGGCAGTCTACTACATCAGCAAAACACTAGTCGGCTATGAGTTAAATTATTCCCCTATGGAAAAAGTGTGCCTCGCGCTAGTCTTCAGTACACAGAAACTCCGCCATTACATGCTCAGCCACCCAGTCAAGTTAATTGCTAAAATTGATCCTTTGAAATATCTGTTATCTAGAACCACTTTGACTGGCTGCATGGCCAAATGGGTCATGCTACTAAGTGAATTTGACATCGAGTATGTAGAGCGCAAAGCTATTAAAGGATAGGTTATTGCTGATCAATTGGCTGAAGCACCACTAGTAGATGCCTACCCAATAGACACTGAATTCTCAGATGAAGGAATCTACATAGTAACATAAGCACCAACTTGGACGTTATACTTTGATGGCTCATACACTCACAGTGGATCTGGGGTAGGAATTCTATTAGTCACCCCTCAAGGTGACTACATCCCAAAATCATTCAGGATAGCGTTTCCCTGCACCAACAATATGGCGGAATATGAAGCCCTCCTCACCGGCCTTAGAATTGTAAAACAGTGGCACATTACACATTTGAAAGTCTTTGGAGATTCCTTGTTGGTTATCAGACAAGTTAATGATGAATTCCTCACAAAGGATGACAAATTGCTACCCTATAAATGCATGGTGGATGACTTCAAGAAATATTTCACCTCCATACAGTTTGACCAAATCCCTCAGGTGTAGAATAAAGCAGCAGACACCATGGCTACTATTGGCTCTTTGATTGACATGCCCAAAGATCGAACAGAGTGTGAGTTTCTCATCGAACAACTGTTAATCCCAGCATATGATGTCCCTAACACTGAAATGGTGTGCAATATCATAGGTCCCGCCTCCCCGTGGTACCAAGACATATATACTTACCTCCGTGAGAATACCATACCCCCTGAACTTACACGCCGCCAACGTAAATCCTTTATCCATCGTTCATCCTGATACATCATCGTTGATACGCTTTATCGTCGCGGGTATGATGGAATCCTCCTGAGATGTCTAAATGAGACCGAAGCCCAAACGGTACTAACGGAAGTACATGGTGGTATTTGTGGGGCTCACTCAAATGGTATGGCTCTGGTCAAAAGAATCTTGCAGGCTGGATATTACTGGCCTACATTGGAACATGATGCTTGTGAATTCGTGAAGAAATGCCTTCCCTGTCAACAGCATGCGGATTTGATCCATGCCCCGACACAAGATCTTCAACCTCTATTAGCACCCTGGCCATTATCTCAATGGGGTTTTGACTTGATTGGTAAGATTTACCCACCATCATCCGATGGCCATACATTCATCATCACTACAACTGAGTACTTCACCAAATGGGTGGAAGCAATGCCACTCTCACAAATCACCGGTACTTAGATTTCTAAATTCATCCTCTACCATATTCTCTGCAAATATGGTATCCCATCCACCGTCATTTTTTATAACGAAAAACCATTCAAGAACCAAGCCATGAAACACCTATGCGATACTTTCCATATTCAGCATCGTTGGTCGACACCTTATTATCCTCAGGGTAATGGTCAGGCATAAGTGACCAACAAAACCCTCATCCGTATTCTCAAAAAGGTGGTCAATAACACTGGACAAGATTGGCACCTTCACATTCATCCCGCCCTCTTGGCATACCACACATCCATCCGTACCCCAACAGGCGCCACTCCATACTCTTTAGTATATGGAGCTGAAGCCGTCTTGCCAATCGAAGTTGAGCTCCCCTCATTGAGAATTTCTTTGAAGAACCTCATCAGCAAAGAAGATGCTCGCGTCACTCGGCTTGCACAACTAGAGTTACTAGATGAATGCAGAATACGGGCCTATGATCACCTACAAGTATACCAGAATTGTCTAAAATTTCATTACAGTAAAAAGGTCCACCCTAGACAATTCCAAGTTGGTGAGCTTGTCCTCAAAGAAAATCACCGCACTCAGCAAGATCGTGACAAGAAAGGAAAATTTGAGGCAAATTGGTTAGGGCCATATATCATAACTGCTAAATATGGATCTGGAGCTTACAGGTTGACCACTCTGGAAGGGGATCCCCTTGACGAACTTGTTAATATTCTCCATCTAAAAAGGTTCTACACTTAAATTCCGCTTGGTCTACCCTATCAAAAAAACCAAAAAAATCAAAAAAATCAGAAAAGTGACAAAAATCTAAAAATAGTAAAGAGAAATAAATCCGTCCTATGGTGAAAACCACCTCTTGGTGGTGCCTTGGATAAGTATGGATGGTGAAAACCTGGTAACAGGCATCATCCATAGAAGGCTTAATCATTATCTACCTGGCATCCTAGTTACTTTATGTTGTCATCCGCACTTTCATTCCCACCCACATCAGCCTAGGTCGCTTGGTAGTTGTTGATTGAGCATCGGACGACTCATCTTACCTATCCCTCATCCTGAGCTTTCTTATATCCCACTTTGAGCTTATGTCTTTCATCTATCGGCCTGTGCCGTCATATAGGATCATCCTCTTGTACCACTTCCATCTTCTTGTCGAACTACGTTGCCCCTGTGCTTTTACATAGGCAAGGCTGATCGTGCAATCTACCCCCGGGGCACTCTTGGATCAACTTTTTTTTGGTCCTCCATCCTCTCATCTCCACTAGTCCCTTCTCGCTTTTGTCCATGGTCCTTTTATCGAACTACGGTGCCCCTGCGCTTTCACATAGGCAAGGTTGGTCATTCGATCCTCCCCCGGGGCATTTCTCGGTCGCGTCTTGTGTCCATCATCGGTCACCATTGTCCTCTTTCCACTTTATACAAGGTCTTTTTCTATGAACTACAAGGGATCTGCGCTTTCACGTAGGCAAGGCTAATCTCTAATCAGCCCCTGAGCCCCTAGGTCTTTAGGTTGTGTCTTGTCTCCTTTCTAGTTGTCATCAAGTTATGCCTTTATCTAGCTGGTTCTTAACAAACAAAACCCACTTGTACCAATGAACCTAATCAATTTCGAATCTCCTATATCATACTAATCTTTTCGCTTAGCATCCATCATAGGTCTTAACAGGATACATCCTTCCTAACAGACCTCATCGATTCCATCTATCCCTTGGATCCTATGGCAATGGACATTTGAAATTGATTATGATCTTTTCAATGCTTTTGGTTTTTGTTTAGCATTTGAGATCCCTATCATCACTTATCAAGACCGCCATGATCCATCATATTATGGCATGTTTTGATTGGTCCACATAGGGGCATATCTTGATCTTTTGTTTGATGATGTCTTCTTGGTTGTCCCACATAGTACCCACCAAGATCCTCATGGTCTTGTGTTATGTTGGGGCATCCTTTGTGTTTGTGGTTATCCCAGTACTGGACCCGAGCAAGGTCCTCGCGACTTTGGGGTATTGAGATAGCCTTCTTGTCTAGCGTGTTTGTCTCATGCATTAGACACTAATCGACCTCGGTCCTCCATACCTTGGTGAATCGTGTCTTATGCTATAGCAAAAATCAGTGCTCCAAAGATGGCAAAGTTGAGTTAGGATTGCATTTTCATAATCATTGCATTAAACACTCACCCTAGGGTTTTGGTTATGCAAATACTCTCCCCCATCCTTTCCCCTTCTTCTCAGGATACTGATACTTTTCGAAAGATTCCCAATTACACCCATCACCACGGACCCACCTCCCATTATCATATCAGTTCTTATTGGCACCTATGGTCGTGTGTTACTTCCCCTAGAATTACCAAAGTGTTAGATGCATAATACATAATACATATAATCTATCGTCACCTGCACCACATGATAGGTCCATACGTACACCGCCACCTGCATAACATAGTGTTAGACACATAATACAACACATACTGCATATATCAGATACAAGATAAATAAGTCAAATTAGGCATCCATATAAATAAATCATCATAGATCTCATAGCTACACATACCACATCACCATTTGCATCCATAAAATCATTCATATTACAATAGTACATCACTCCAATCATCCACATAAACATTTCAATAGATCAATGCATACGCATACGTAAAATTATCCATAAATACATACATCTATTCATCCACATGAACATCACATATCATAAACATAAAACATAAATAAACCAACACATGAGTACATCCATCCACATAAACATATAATACCATATCCACGTGCATATAATCATCCATCATAAATAGAAACATACTACATGGTGTCAATAAGAACTGTCTCATATCAAAATAATATAACATGTCTCACAAGACCATCATACAATATATCCACCACATGAAAAAGTACAAAATCCAGAGATACAAAACACTTCTGATCTCTGTCAAATACATCCTACACAGTCCATCATGCATTTGTCAAAAACTCAGTAGCCTATCACAGCCCAAATGAACTCCCCACATCTGATCTCTGTGGAGACTCAGGTCCTGCTCCTCTGCCTGGTGACATACCTAGTGAATCACTATACCCATGTGTTTGTGTCCCCAATGACTGTGATGGTGCTGGCATCTGAGCTGCCTACCTGGTATAGCAGAATCTCCGCTGAGCCGGATCAGGAACTGCATCGTAATACGTAGCCATCCAAAAACCTGCCTCTCGCATGCTATCCTCTCTCTGCAACTTGAACACGAGCAGAGTTCCGCTCATGCCGATACCTGTCCTGATCCTTCGTAATCATCTTCCTCTCCTGCTCCCAGGCCTCCTAGGATAGACATAACTGTGCCATCTCCGCCTGCACCCGATCTCTCATCTCCTCAGCAGCTACCGCTCTAGCTACTGCGGCATCCCTCTCCCTCTATAATCCATGCATATCCCCCCTGTCACATCCCTAACCTACATAGACTGCCACTGTGCCACTCCCACATCCCGCTCCCCCTACAATATCTGCATCTGTCTCTCTGAAACATCTCTCTCTCTTTGTGCCATCTCCGCCCGGATCACTGCCCCATCCCTCTCCCCCTGCAGTGTCTGTATCTATCCTAATGCTGCATCTCTCTCCTCCTGCAACACCTAAACTCACGTCTGCACTGTATCCCTCTCTACCTCCACTGCCTGTACTCGTACCTGTGCTACGTCTCTCTCCATTTGCATAGTCTGAACCTGCTCCCTTGCCTGTCTCTCTGTCTCCTACATCGCTCCCATCTCTCCCACTTTTTTCTCTAAGCAAAACACTTTGTCCTGTAAGTCATCTCGCTCCTGCCGGAGATCATCCACCTGCTGCCCACTACCTGTCGATATAGTCATCCCCTCTGCTACCCCTCTAGCCTGCAATATAACCGTCTTAGCCTCTAGTCTGTTCTGATCCCACCTAACAATAGCTAACTCATCTCGTAGCCCCTGTATATAGCCCTGCAATATCCCCCTCTCTCTCCACATCACCTCTACCATATACCTATCAGTCCTCTGACCTGCTATTGGCACTCTCGATAGCTCAGCCCTGAGTATGATCACCTCTGCCTCTACCACCCTCAGCCTCTGATCTATACTCTGACCAATCGCAACCCCTAAGGAACTGACAGGAACCACTGCTAATGGCTCCACATCCCAAATCTCTAGATCTGGCACCTCGTCGTCTATCTCCATAGCATCCTTACTCCCCCCAGCCTCCTCCTCCTACTCACCCCCCAAGTCCTCCATGGAAGGATAGACTTGCACTCTCTGCAGCTGACCATGCCTCCCCACTCTCATCAATCTCTGCGGCTCTCCCCTCTCTGGCTGCTCCTCATCCTCACTCTCTCCTATCTCTACAACGAGAGGCTCTTGCCCCCCCTCTGTTGTCCCCCATTCCTCACCCCCTCTAGCTGACTCCTGGCCTCAGTACCCTCTCGAGCACCCTCATGCTCTGTCACGGCCTGTACCCTCATCAATCGCCTCCTACCCGCTATCAACTTTGGCTGACCCCTGATCTCCATCTCCTCTTGATCTCTATCTGACTGTCTCTCCTCTCTCTGCTCTGCCCGTACCAACACCCTCCTCTGACATACTCTGCTCCCTATACCAGTCTTTCGATCCCCTCTACCCTCCACTGCATGTATCATCTCTACCTCTAACCCCTCCCGTTCTCTCACATTTGGGTCCGGATCCCCCCTCTCCTCTTGTCCCCCAATCTCTGGCTCCGGATCCCTCCTCTGCTCCTGTTGTCTCGCCTCTCTCATCCTCCTCCACTGCCCCCTGGCTCCCCTCCTCCTCCTCCTCCTACCTGCTCATCCCACTGCCTCCATCCTCTCTGGCTTGGGCTGTCCTCCCTCTCTCACCCCATGCCGCTCATCCACTAATCCAAACCCGACCACTCCTACAATCGGCACCAAAGGTGTAATCCTATCCTATAGGTGGTTGCGGAACCACCGGTCATATCAGTCTGTCACTCCTGCATCCTCCTCTCCCGCATACCTCCCAGGATAGGGTACCTGCACTGTCACTACCCATGCTGCTCTAGCTGATGTGGGGCTAATCGCCTGCCCCCATGGTCGCTCTCTGGTGAGTCGTCGAAACATCACTGGTGGCCCCAGAATATCCTGTGTCTGCCCAAACTATCTCTGCACCCTATCCGGCCGGTGCATCTCCACTATCCGTGGAAGCACCCCAATCAAAACACACTGCGCCATAAAATACCCACTATATCTCGCAATCTCCTCCCTCCATCCCTTGAAGCGTCGTCGCATATATGGTCGCCAAACTATGTCTCCCTCCACCAAATCATCTATCCTCCTCCTCCATACCTCCACATCTCCCACCCACCTATGATGAATAAGCCAGCCCTGTCCCTCTCCATATCTCCATGCCAGGGGCTCTGAATCATCCACCTCTCCCTCCTGCACAACAATCGATCTAGTCACCGTAATGTGCTCCCATGCCCAAACTTGTAGCAGTGTCATATGTGTCAAATTCACCGCCTCCCGATAATAAATCATATGCATATCTCTGTGCAACTGGGCTAGTACACACACACCCCATGCAATCTGTCCCTCTCGCCACTCCACAATATGTCGGATCGGCTCCATAAACTACAAACTACAAAACCGCCTGCTATGATCTGGCAGCAATATCCCACTGATCAACACTGCTAAAAATAAAGGCAACGCTGGTACCCCCACTATCAGACATCCATCTACATCCAACTGCTGACCACGCAATGGCAGGGCGACGTCCCCAAACAACACTCTCATAGTCTGCTCCAACTCGACTCCACATCACTCAGTAAAATCCCTAATATCAACAGCTTGAGGATGCGCCATACATCCTCCAGCGTCACCATAACCTCACCCATCAGCAGTCGAAACGTCGACGTCTCTGAACTCCATCTCTCTATCAGGGCTGTCAGCATCGCTCAATGTGCCCTCAGCACTGGCACCTCTAGAAAATGCATAAGTCCTGCATGCTCCAACGTCGCATGCTCTGCACCCGTCATCGCTCCTAGCGCTGCTGTCAGTGCCTCCGATCGTCGCTCGTGTGTCTGTATCTGCATCAAACACTACATCCACATCAACCATTTATCAGTACATAATTCTTCATGACCGCGGATCATCTTTACTTTTTTCTCTCTCTTCTGCCCTCCCGGGGTGGCTTTGCCCCTGTAGGGCGGCTCTGCCCTCTCGGGGCGTAACCGCCCTCGCAGGGCGGCTGTGCCCCTGCAGGGAAGCTCCGCCCCGGTGGGGCATTTGCGCCCCGCTTCCAGGGGCGGCTGCACCCTGCCGGCTAGGGCAGCTCCACCCTGGCGGGGCGTCTGCACCCTGCCGGCTGGGGCGTCTGCGCCTTACCTTTGGGGGGCGCATACGCCCCACTGTGGTGGAGCAATTCACCCGTCCCCCTAATTTTCTCTGGTTTTTTTTAATTTTTTTCAAATTTCTGCTGACTACCTAGTTGTTTTTTTTTCCCCACCTATAAAACCCTTATGCCACTTTTTCATTTATCTTTTCACACATGGTCAAATTTTTCAAAATCACTAGCATAGGTTTCTGTACTCACCTTACGGGGCACCGCGAAGTGAGTCCATCATTTCCGCACCTCATCAGCTCGGTGCATGATCTCGGTGTCGTAATCTTGCGGCATGTTTGCTCCATCTCCTCTCTCTCTTTCTCCTCCTTTCCTCACTTGCTTGAGTGAAAATGACTAAGGTAAATTTTTTAATTACCTTTTTAACCCTTTTTATCTCAAAGGTATTTTTTACCTTCTATTTAACATTTCCTCCTTCCAACTAATCCCTAACTTCTCGGAGCCGCCATTCGCACACCGTACGTCCAATCCACTCCTTTCAAAAGAAAAAATTGCTTATTTTTTCGCCCTTTATCCAAAGGTCTCATCCATTTCTTTCTATCGTGACGTCGTTTGGGGCCTCTTCTTCCTTCCCCAATCGCCCTCTCTAGGGGGCATACCCTACCACTTCCTTCCATCCATTTCAAACCAGGTGCTGGGGCATCCTTCTTCTTCTTCGTCAGGCCGGGGCATCAATCCTCATTCCTTTCTTCATCCCTGGCATTTACTTTTCTTCGAAACATTGTTATTTCAACAATATTTCGAAGAGGAGCAAAATGTAGACATCCAAATTTAATCACTTCCATATGATTAAATTTACTACCTTTCTATCTATCGTATTAATATTAATTTATTAAATTAATATTACACCTTTTGTCTCATATCGGTAAAGTATTTAATTTAATAATTAATACTTGGTCTTTTACCTTTTTCCTCTCTAAATTAAATAAATACACTAATTTATTTAATTTAGTCATTCTTCCTCTTTTTGATTTAAAAATCAATTTAAAATTTCTCACTTTCTCTCTCCTTGTCACATCCTCCATAACCTCACCCTAATCTGAATTAATTTAATTAATTCAGGGTTATGATGTGCATCCTCTTAATCAGAGATTAATGTCACATCCTCCTACATTTGCCAATTGCCTCTAATCTTCCATTAATTAAGCCTAATCCAATGTTTGCACAACCTTAACCAAAATCATTAGCTAAATTTAGCACCACTTTTTGGTCAATTCTTCCACTTTTCATTTTTGGACATTGACCCCCTTTCCCATGTGAATTTTTAATTCACATTTATTTTCTCTAGATTCCTCTCCTTTAAATGTGAATTTTTAATTCACATTCCATTCTTCCAAGGCTTCTAGAACCTTGGACTTGTCACAATCTCCACATGTGACCAAGTCCCACCTTTTTGGAGCCCACCTTTTACCCTCTAGATCATCCTAGGAATTCACATTTATCCCCCAACCACCTTTCCTTTTCCCATGTAGATTTTTGAGGAATTCTAAAATTCCTCAAATGTCCCTTTCACTCCCACTTGGGGACAAGAAATCCCTTTTTGTGGAAATCCTCTCATCCCCCAAGGTGCATGTCCTTTTCCACCTCATGTACCTTTTTGACAACTCATTTCCATCTCATCCACCCTTGGCCACTTCACCCTCCACATGTCAATATGTGAGGGCTTGTGGGTTCTCAACCCACCATAGCCCTTCATCTTGACCTTGTAGCAATCTTGACCGTTGAATTCTCTAGAGAATTCAAATTCTCCTATAAATACCCCCTCCTCAAGGGCATTTCCAACACTTTGCATTTTGATAACTACATGCTGTCCATTTGAATCCTCAAGCCTTTTCAATCATTTGACCATCTTTGTTAATCATCTTGCATATTGAATCTTGCATATAGTCACTCAATTCATCATCTAAGGAGCACACAACCAATCAAAGAAAGGGCCAATCAAAGAGGTATCAACAACAAGGGAGGTAAAAGTGTGTGTTTTATCTTATTTGCATTCCTTTTCGTTGCCACTCTATTTTGGCTAATCTTGAGGTGTCCTTAGTATTTTTTATTCATATTTCTTAGTTATTTTGCACATTTAGAGCAGTAGAAATATCGAGGTATACAGCAAGATATGAAATAATCAAAGAAATATTTTCTTCATGTCAATGTTATCATGTAAAACACTAATGATTTGAATTCATTAGATTTTACACCCTCCAGTAAAGGAGAGAAAAAAATATCACAATCTAAAGAATCTTGTGGAAGTATGACACCTAATACTAAGCAAGAGATATCATTGTCACAAAATAAAGGAAAATCTTCTACTTTTGATCAAGAGGGTATCTTGTCGAGACTCCTCCAAGATCATTTGATATCCCTCACTCCAAGAACATGAAATAAATTTTAGTATAAGAGTTCATTTTAACAATATCATAGAGTCCATAGTCATTCTACTAATGAATGTACTTAGGCTTTAAGTAACAAGATTCAACATCTAAATGATCGTGGTGATCTTCCTTGTGTTGAAGCACTTAGTTCCTCTAATTGAAACTTATTTTCATCCTATTCAGCTTATTCGTTCCCTACACTAAGTGGGGGAAATGGGATTAGATAGCTTTGTCCTCATATATGACTTTTTTTTTTTGGCTAGTTGATCACCTTTCATATACATATAAGAGAAACCTTGGGATGTGGATGGCATGTCTTAAGTTGACTCACATGTGACATACTTATTCATGATGTATTTCGATTCAAAAACATAAGACTTGTGATCCGGTGGACATTTTTCAGTGGAAATTGAAGTGTCTCATTTTTCTCCAAAATCTGCACCATTAGAAAGAGTTCAGCGTCCTGATTCCAACGCAACTCGAACGGAGCGAAAAGGAGTCCGTTTGTGCAAGTTATGGTCAGTCAAACCTTGGGTCAAACTGGAATCAGAGGCCGTCCAGGAAGCGAAAAAAATGATGTCGTCAAAAGTTGTCAAATTCGGCATCATTGGGAAGAGCTCGTCGCAAGCTTTCCAATGCAACTCGTTTCGTCGAAATCCGACATCGGAGGCTCAAGATACAGCTGGTCAAAGTTTCAGGTTTGACTTGTGGATTGAAAGTACAGTGATGACGTCATCATTTGTACAGCTGACGTCAGCACGTGGTACGAAATTCGAAATTGACCAATCGGAAGGTGACACGTGTCGTCTGTGTCCAGTCAGCACCTAGTCATCATTTCCGTCAGCGCACAGTCAACGGTGTTGGCGAATCAGTCTTCGCCACGTGGCACCTCCTCGGCATGCCACGTGGCCCACGGTTTGTCTCCTGCGTCGCTCGGTTTGGAAATTTTGTTATGTTTGTTAAAAGAGGTTTTTTGGGGATTTGAACACCCAACCTCACAGCTCCGAGTATCCCGGCCCGCCATTGCACCAAAATCTCCGCCGCTAATTATATATAGCGCTTGATTTGTTTTGTTCATTTAAATTGGCGGATATGGCTATAAAAAGCCAGCGGCCGGGTTGGAACCCGTGACCGCCGGCTTAATAAAAGCTATGCCCACCGATACACCCTGCGACGGGTTTGAATGTTATGTGGCATCGGTTTCTTTTGATGTTGTTTGAAAACCGAATGCCTTATTTTTTTAAAATCAAATCCCCTAATTTCTATATAAAAACAAACTATAATCCTTTATAAAGGATTAAAATCAAAACCTCCCAAACAATAAGCCCGGGAGTAAATAATTAAAAGGGGCTTAAATTGATTCAGAAGATTTATTCTGATTTTTATATTCAAAAAAGGGAGATTTTCAAAGATCTATTATGTAAAATGGGGGGATTATGGGATTTTTGAAAATATGATTTGTAATTTGGAGAGATAAGGTGGATTTGGAGAATATTTTGTAAATCAATTGGTTAAAGGCCAATTTGAGAAAATTTTATGTATTTAAAGGGGGCTTGAGGTGAGAGTTGAAATAAGTTTTTTTCAGGTTGAAGTCTTGAAGCTGTGGAGATAATCGAAGGAGAGGTCTTGTGGAGATTCTTTCAGATCATTCTCGCATATCAGAGCGTCGTTACGCTGCCGAAGTGCTTGGAGAATGTTTGTGGTGCTTTGTAATTGATTTGGAGATTAATCGGATCGGTCACACTCTATTGGAGTGGACCCGGAGACGTAGTCACATTTGTGACGAACTCCGAAATCAAACACTGTTTGCACCTCTCTTTTTCTCTCTTTCTATTTCTCATTTCCTTCATTTCTGTTATAATCACCTTGATTACGTTCTTTATGTTATTTCCTTAAGTTAATTTCAATTTAAATTAACTTGAAATAATCATTGTAAAGCATTGTAAAAGTTAAGCATTTAAACTGCAATCTAGTCTAGATCCTACACAGATCAACTTGGCATAAGGATTTTTGAATAATCTCTCATGTCTTCTTCTACTTTAAAGAAATTACTCATAGTAATGGTGTTAGTAACCACTTTAAAGTGGGATAATACATTGACACTCATGTTTCATTGCGATATTTTATCTCTTCTTGTGATGCGTCCATTTCTTGGTTGTGTCATTGGGATTGATTCCCTTCAAGAGTGTGATATTTCTTTGGCTTGTCCTCTCTTAGAGTCATTAGACACAATGTTACCTAAGAAGATACCTTGCACGAATCAAGAAAAATCCCTTTCAACATTCCTTACACTATTTTTCATTTATAATATTTGTTATATGGCAACCTTTCATAACACACTTTGCTTTCCTTTGGATCCATATTTCTTTTTCATGAGGTCCAATTATACGAAGTTTTTCTTATCTCATAAAGCTAAAAGTTCATTGTTGTGTGGCACCTTATCAAAGTTATTAGGAAGCATAACTTGGGTATGGTTTGACGTGAAGCCAAATGAGGGCATGACTTTCCCTTAGCCACTTGCATGTGAGTGAATTAATATAAGTTGTATGTGTCTCACCTTCTTGGATTACTCACCCAATAGACAGATTGAAGCTCCATTTCATTAGAGTGTGCATGCATTTTCAGAAAAACAACCTAGATCTAATCCACATCGTGTTGGAAAAATGGTCAAAGCTTGATCCACCTCTTTTTTATTTTTTCTTGTTTTTGTTTTTCTTTCTTTTAGTTATTGACATTGCATATTTTCATATCTTTATTTTTCATATCACACACCTTATAGTGCATGCCATTTTGTGCTTATGTCAATTTTACATAGGATCTTGGATCATGGGGGCTTGATCACCTCCTTGATCTTTGTTATCACAGACCATCTGAAATGGTACACTTGGAGCCCTCTTGAATGTCTACTTTAGTGTGAGTTTGAAGAAAACTCATCCTCTCACTAAAGTTGGGGCTAGATGTAATGAAGGAAAAATTATGTCTTTTCCTTGCTTAATTTTGGAATAATTAATGATGAATTGTAATTGATATAGCCTTGATCTAGTGTTGTGGTGAGTTTTACACATCCACATTAGGCTTTATGCCCCTCTAAGCTAAATAAACTTAACTTTTTCCCAATTTAATGTTGTAAAGTGTATTTATT
Source organism: Sequoia sempervirens (assembly GCA_007258455.2). Lineage (NCBI taxonomy): Eukaryota > Viridiplantae > Streptophyta > Pinopsida > Cupressales > Cupressaceae > Sequoia > Sequoia sempervirens. Next base: position 288,972,486 of record VDFB02058242.1, on the reverse strand, counting down.
GACACCTTCAGATTAAATTTAGGAAGCTTGTAAATTAAGTTGACCCAATCTAGTGTTGTAATTTTTTTTACACATTCACATTGGATTTTGGACCCTTTTAAGCTAAATAGACCCAATTTTTCCTTAATTTAATGTTTTTAATTGTATTTATTTGCACTTGCAAATTGGATTTTGGGCCCTCTTGCATTTATGGCCTTAATATCATCATTACTAGGCCCTTAAGAACCTATACTATGTACCCCAAGGCATATTTCAACCAAAAAGATGATAATATCAACAAATAAACTTAATTTACAAAATCCCTAACACTTTAGCAATCAAAATAGGCCCAATGGGACCCATTCACCACTTTAGGTGAAAGAGTCCCATTCAAGTGGGACCAATTCATCTAGCTTGGTGAATGAGTCCTATTTGGCCTATTTTCAAGGTTTTGAGCAAGAAAAACTAGATTTTAAGTTCAAATTTCATGTATGTTGGCCTTTGGGATCTAATACATAGAATCTTAGATGAATTTTCTATATAAACAACTTTTCAAACCATTATATAATACAGTCTACATGTTGTCAAGTCAAGCATTCAAGAATTAAAAATTACAAGACTTCACAAGATCACCTAAAGAGCATTCAAGATCATTTGTAAGGTATTCAAGGGAAAAATTATTCATCAATTTTTGCAGGAATTTAAGATCCATCATCATGTCAAGCATATCAAGCATCAAGCATATTATTGAGCTAGTGATATGATGTAGCATTCAAGATCCAAGATGAAGCATTGTTCTACTCCTATTGTCAAGATCAAGATCTACATCCTTCATGGTCATTTCTTGTTCAGTTACAAACCTGCAAGACATCATTTATAAGGAATCACTCAAGTTATTATTATTCATGATTCTTGTTATTTGTTTCATGTTTCATGCCTTGATTTCATTGTCTCATCATTTGGTTTAATTACCTATAAGGGGTTTGACCAAGGCAAACCCCTATTCCCTAATGATTAACACTTTTTATATCTCTCTGTGCGTGCTTGTAGATTTAGGTGCTTCAAAGACTTGAATATCATTGAAGGTTATGTTATGAGGTTGGAGAAAGTTTTTGGTGTTGTCTCCCCATTGGAAAGGTTGTAATTTTCACCAAAAAGTCACCTACAACTCAAAAATCAGGGTTTCAAATCTGGAAACAAAGAGGAATAGAAAGGGAAGATATTGAAGGCTAGATTTATATCTTAAAGCTCTAGAAATCCCTAACTATACTCGTTCACCACTTCTAGAGAATGAGTCCCAATTTAGGTCAATTTTGAGATTTTTGTAGTTTCGAATACCCTTTTTTGAGAAACGTATTCTTGTAGAGAAACCCAATTCTAGGATTGATTCATCCGGATTGGAAAATGAGTCCCAATAGGCCTAAATTTCAATATTTTTAGCATTTCTATTCTTCATTGAAGCCTCTACAAGTTTCTATGTGCACAATTATCATTTTACTATTTTCTATTTTGATTTATATGCATTTCTAGGTCATTCATTCAAGTTTCATACAACACTAAGTTTCATAATTAGATATTTCATTTAACTAGTCTTTCCAAGTTATTACTTGGTGGTAAACCCCTTATTAGCTTACAATCAACCCCTAGGATATACCTATTGTAATATCTTTTTCTTGTTTGCATTGATATCTTCAGGGTTATCCTTGAATGGAATTGGGAAGTGTGTGTGTGCTCTATGTCCTAAAACCATATGATAGCACTATAACACTTTTTCATGATTTCAAATAGAATTTTACAAAGATATTTTCTATGTTATTGATCCAAAACAAAACAAGGTCATTGCTAATGCTAAATTAGATAATGATAATCTGTTCAAAATTTAATGAGTTTGCTGAATCTAGATGCTCTTTAATAGCTATAATTGATTTTAATGTTTGGTGTGATAGACTTAGTCATATTAATGACAATAGTATTTCCTTGATGAAAAACTTAATATGGTGAATATATTGCCTAGTATTTTTCCATCGAAAATTATATGCACAAGATGCATAGGGATCCCTTTCCATAAGGTGAATCATGGAGGGAAACTCATAAGTTGCACCTAGTTCATAGTGACCTTGTGGGACCCATGGAGAGTAACTCCATCCAATGATAAAGGTGTGAACTTACTTTTATTGATTACTATTCTAGAAGAACTTGGATCTATTTCCTTCGTAGTAAGGATCAAGTTCTTGATATATTTTCTTCGTAGTAGGCAATCTAGTTTTAAACTTAAAATTCTTAGAACTAATAATTGTAAAGAATATGTGAATAATTCTTTTAGTAGTTATTTTAAATCATTTGGTATTGAGAATAATCTAACTATTCCCTATACACCTCAACAAAATGGTGTAGCGGAAAGGAAGCATAGAACTATGGTTGAAATGGCTAGATGTATCTTACATGCTAAAAATATGTCTTAAAAATTTTGGGTAGAAGATATGTTTTGTTTTACTTACATTATTAATATGTATCCTACAAAATCTTCAAAGGGTTTAACTCCTGAAGAAGCTTTGTTTGGTAGGAAGCCCAATCTTAATTTTTTTTAAAAATTTGGTTCAATTGCTTATGTTCACTAACCTAAACAAAAGAGGAAAAAATTATATCCTAAATCTTCTTATAATATTTTTGTTGGTAATGATGAACATTCTAAAGCTTATAGAGTTTATAATCCTCTTACTAAAAAAGTTAAAGTTGCTAGAGATGTATGCATTGCTGAAAATGGTGTTCATGATTGTTCTAAAGTGAATGATATTGAATCTTCTCAAAATAAAGTTAGTGTTGTGGAGGATAATCTTCAAGTTCAATCTTCTCTTAACCCTCATAATACATCTCTTATTCATAGTGATAGTGATCACGAAAATGTTAAAAAATTTCCTCATGTTTCATCTTCTAGTGATGACACTCCTACATCTAAGAGAAATCCTAAAGGGTTTTAAAATTTCTTGCAAGATAGTGAGGACATTTTAGCTAGAATGAATCAATCTAAAGCTAGAAATGAAAACTATTGTAATTACATTTTGATGTCTCAAGTTATGAATACTATTCATCCTCAAACTTATGAAAAATATAAAGATCATCCTCATTGGAAAAAGGCTATGCAAGAAGAATATGATACTTTAATTGCTAATAATACTTGGGATTTAGTTCCCTTACCTCAAGGTAAGAATATTGCTTCATGAAAATGGTTGTATAAAACCAAGGTTAATGTAAATAATGAAGTTATCATGTTTAAAGCTAGATTAGTTGCTATGGGCTTCTCTCAAGTTGAGGGTGTTATAGGTTGAATCTATGGGATAAAATACGTGAAGAAAACAAGAGAGTAAAAAATAACACTAAAAACAACCTACATCTCAATATTAGCCTAGTTGGATTCAACACAAAATAAAGGCAACAAACAAATTTTTTTACCTTGCGTTGAATCGATTCTTTAGGCTATGTTTGGAACAAAATGCAATTGTTAACCTTATGTAGTTTTTGTTGGTTGTTGTTGTGTATCCTAGGCTATATTGTTTCATTCTTGACAAAGTGTTGTTGAGAAGTGTTTGAATTCTCGTTAAGGCACTCTCGGGAAAAGACTATGCTAGCTTGGGTTATATTTCTGCATTGGTTTTTTACTGTCCATATTTTTGTGCTTTGTGCAATCAACAATGGGTTGGTGTTATACAATTTATGTTTGTTTCCATTATGGATTGTTAATTGTTGTTCTCTAGGTTAAGCTATGTTGTTTTATTTTTGATAGGGTCATGTTGAAGAGGCTTTATTATATCAATTTTTGATACTATGTTGTTGAAAAGGCTAGATTCTCTCAATTTTTGATAGGGTTCCATTCAGGAAAGAGTATACTTTAATATATATATATATACAAATGAATATATATGTGTGAGCACCTTATAAATTTGCAAACATTCTAAACTCCGTAACAACGGTTAGTTCATGCAAACTTACTAAATGCTCCTATGAAATGATGCATAATGCCTCTCAAACAAGATAACAAAACAAACTAATTGGAAGCACAAAAGAAGCACAAATGCACACCTATTCCATACTGGATTGTGCCACTTTGTTGTGAAAAGTGACCCTTTCCCAAACCTTGACAAGCTCAATGATAAAATTTCTTGAAGATGAAGTGGACAAATTAGCTCTCAATGTGAAGAGAGTAACTTTGCATGAAGATTGTGATTGTGGATGCCCAAATGCAAAGGGTGAGTTCTCTATTTATAGGGGAGAATGATGGAGAGACATGCAAAATGGGTGAATGTGGGATTAACCTTCAACCAATGGGAAGGTTCCACTTGTCAAGAGATAGATGGGTGAAGGATGTGCAAGTTTTAATGAATGTGCCAATTAATGGCATTAGTTGGCCTTTTCAAACTTCAAATTTGGCTTGTTGGAGGGAGAAGAATGGGTCTTAAATGCCTAGTGGGGGAAATGTAAGAGGAGAATTAATGCTATGTTGGAAGGGACAAGTCAACTTGATTTGAATTCAAAATTGAGAGCATATTCTCTATTATGCCATGTTGATGGAAAATGAGGATTTAATAAATGAACTAATTGATTTATTTGTGCAAGTGGGGAAAGCTAGAGGATGGGACTTGTATTAAGATTAGATTTAAGCCTGATTTAGTTAATTTAAGAGAGGATTAGGTAATTTGACTCCTTTGACTTAGATTTAAGGATTAAACTAAATCAAAAGGAGATGGAAAATGATAAATACTTGATTAAATAAAGATTTGGTTTATTTAATCAAAGAGGATGATGTTAGTACTAAAGATGAATTTATTTAATTTAAATGGAGGACTTTAGAGATTGAATCAAATAAACTTTATTTATTTGATGAATGGATGAATATGAATTAGTTAAATGCATGATTCTAATTTTGCATGTCTACATTTTTCCCCTCTTTGAATCAATGTACTTGCTGTGTTCGTTCAAAGAATAAACTTACCGCAATAAAAATTCAAAAAAAATCTGATTTTTTTGGATCACCCAGTAGAAAGAATTATACTGGTACATTTCCCCCTCAAGAGATCAAGCGAAAAGATTCAATTTGAGGGTCGATCTCACGACAAAGAGGATCAAGATGGACGTATGAATGGTTATGATAATGATGCAAATGATACAAATGAGATGGATTATGTGATATGCTATGGTTATGAGATTTATGTATGCTAATGATTTGTGGATGCAAGATGAATGCACTGGTGATGATGATTAACTATTCTGGTATGATGTTAGTGTGGAAAAGAAGAAATGAGAAATGAGATGATGACAAGAGGATCCAACAAGCCAAATTTATGCTGATGATGATGAGAGATGGATGATTTGCTTATCAATAATTGGGATTTTAAAAGGGCCGCTTACCTTATGTTTGATAACTCACATAGGCACGATGCGTCAAGGTATAAAGAACCAAGGTGGCATTGTACCTAGTGCAATGGAGTCTGACTCGACAAATAGATAAGAGTATTCTTGTTAACACTTGACATACAAAAACCTTGCCAGGATGTACCTAACAAAGCAAGTATTTTCCAAGTTATATTACAAGAATGTCCAACAAGCACAAGAGACAAAAAGATAATGATCAATGCCCCATTCCTTTTTCTCTAAATCGCTTTGATTAGACATCATTGAGAGGTCATTGGAATGAGTGCAATAAGATAAATCAAAAAGAAAAGATCAAGTACACAAATAAGTCAATGTTCTTCATAACTCTAGCCAAAGGGATTTGTTTTGTTTAGGATAAGAACCAAAATGATTTCCAATAGATAATGCCCTTTATAGGAACGACACATCCTAGGACATGTTAGTGGATGGCAGCACATCGTTTTGTTTATCAAAAGTGTTTTTCCAATAGATAATGCCCATTGTAGGAATGATACATCCTAAGACATGTTAGTGGATGGTGGAAAGTTGATAGGTTGTTCAAAAAGGCTATTGATATAAGGTTGATTGACATGTTTGCGAATGATCAAGAGTTTGATTTTGTGTTTGGAGTTTGCTTTTGCTGATTGTTGTGGTTGTTTTTGTTTGTTTTGCCAAAGGGTGAGTGTGATGATTGATTTATTATGGATGAGATTATTGCGGGTGAAAGCAAAATAGGACAGATAAATTTTTTCAAATATTTGGATGTTTTTTATGTTTTTGAAATTTTTTGAGGCTATTTTTGGTATTTTTGATATTTTACAAATGTTTTGATTTTCAAATTTTTGAATGTTTTTGTATTTTATGAGATTTTTTGAATGTTTTTGTGTTTTTGTGTTATTTGAATGTTTTGGATTTTGTGTTTTTTGAATTTTTTTATATTTTCTAATTTGATTTTTGATGTTTTTGGATTTTTTTGGTTTTTTGAATGTTTTTGGATTTTTTGCAGGATTTTGATGTTTTAGATATGGATATGATATCAGTACTTTATTTTGGGATTTTGTTGAAAGCCAAGCTAAGTTTGATTGATTGGATTGATGGATTTAATGATGATAAAATTGTTGAGGATACACAACAATGCAAGGATAGTGTTAAGCAACATGAGGATTAGGATGAATATCCCAAGATGATGAGGGATCAATTAGATTTGATTGATGATGATAACATTGTTGATGATACACAAAATTGCAAGGATAGTGTTAAGCAACAGAAGGACTGGGAAGGATATCCTGAGATGATTGATTGATTGGATTTGATTGATCAAGATTGTTGAAGCTTGGTATGGAAAAAAAGCTATTTGAATGATTTGATGTGACATTGAAGTGTAAACTAGATGCGAATGATACTGATTGTTTGGATTGAAGTTCTATGAAAGATGAAGCTTGATAATGAATGTCTTCTTGTCAAAATATGCCATGGGCTAGTGATTTGGATTTTTGGCTCACAAATTCTTTGACCAATTTGATTTTATGTTTGCTAATATTCGGATCACCACATAAGCTGGAAGATATATTTGATCATTGTTTTCAACAATTGTGGTGGGGAAATTATCAATTCTATCACCAGTGGTTGAATCTTCATCGTTATCCCCAATAGTGATTATCTTTTGATCAATGAGGTCTTAGATGAGATTTTTGAGTCAAATACAACTTGATGTTGTATGTCCCTTTGTTTTGTGAAAATCACAATAGGTGCTCCTCATTATAGCTTGGTGGTTTAACTAGGGGATTTTAGTAATTCTTATAAATAGGAAGTTTGATGATATTTTCTTGCACCAACTATTGCATCACTGATTTGGTTGGCTTCCCAAGTGGTGTGTATTTTCATTTGTTACCCTGTGAGATTTTTACTTTAAATTGACCTTGTCATGATTGATCTTGGAGATATGGTTTGTTGTTAATGTTGTTGATATTGATATCCAACTTCTTGACAATGTATATATTGTTCTTGATGTGGTTGTGGACACAACTCAATGTTTTGATGATATGGTTCAACCAATGGAAGGGTGTATTGATTTTGTAGTGAAGACGTGTCTTGGAAAAATGAGTCAATTATTTTGGCAAGTGAAGTAATTTGATCTTGTTAAATTTGATCCTAATTTTGATTTTGACTCCCTTGATATAGTTGATTCTTTTGTTCAAGAAAATTTGGAATATGTACTTGTGGTGTTTGTACGAGATCATGGACAAGTTGATTTTGGACAATGTTCTAATTTGGAATGATGTTTAGATTTGGCATGATAGGTTGGAATTGAACATTGTTATGGTTGAGAATCACATTTCCTTGATTTAGGTAACTTTGACTTGGATCAATACATGGAGTCATTAACATCTTGTTTGGACTTTAAACAACATTTGTATGATTCAAAAACACATCTATCCCAAAGTTTACCAAGTGTGGATTCAAAAATTTCATGTTTGGTAAAGTTGTACTTGGTATATTTACATTTGGCATGTATGGATTTGGTGAGATGATGTCGTTTTGTTGAAGACTCATGTATTGATTGTTTAGTTGATAGATTTGTAGGTTTGGTATTGGATTCAAATC
>VDFB02058242.1:288916825-288958090 GCA_007258455.2 Sequoia sempervirens | reverse complement strand
AGGAAATCTTGAGAGTCAAGCTATGTTTTGTAAGATCAAACCCTAGGCGAGCGAGGACTGCTCGATTAGGTTTTTGAGAGTGAAAGTTAAAGAGAATAGGCAGGGGAAGAGAACACTATATGGAATCCGTATAGTTCCAGGAAGGGCAAGGTAAGGTCTTCACATGCCAAGGGGATTGAGACTTCCATCAATCCATCATAGGTAGATTTGAATCAAGAAGCAGTGAAACCCTAGAAAATAGGACAATTAGCCCTTTCACCCAAGAACATAGGAAACCACTGTATGGCAGAGACAGGGGCTTGAAACCCTAGTAAAGATTTAAAAGTCCAAAAAGGGTATCAGGAAATCAAGTTTCTTTGATAGGTTATTTGTCAAGTTTAAGAGCAAAAAGCCAAAAACCGACTGGTAAAGGCTAGTAGAGAATTAGGCCTGTCCAAGGAAAATTCATGAAAGCAGGTGATTTGAAGTTTGAACACCAAACAAGATACATCCATTTGGAGGTGAAATGCAAGAAACCAGTGTCTCCAACTCCCCTGCAAGAAGTTCAAGTCAGATGGAGAATTTGGCACTTAGATCCTTCTAAGTCCAGGGAAGAGTAATCAAATTGCAAGAAGGTGTTGATCTACCAAAGGTAAAGCACAAGGGGAAACTCTTTGAGGTGAGTTTGGGCAGGGCTTGGTTGGTCATCCAAGTTCAACAAGAACCATTGATAGCAGGTTCAAGGAAGGGGACAGTGAAAAGGTCTCCAATAGACTGTGCAATCAACCTTTGGTCTTATCATATACCATATTGGTATCGGAGCTAAGCTGGATTCAAGGCTTGTGATTGATGTTGCAGCCCACCGAGTCAGTTGGAGAGAACACACTAGAGGAAAGAACCATGTTGACAAATGCAGAGCTAGCTAAAAAGGTAGAAGAGCAAGAGGAAGACAACCGGTTGCTCAGAGAAAGGATATCTCAAATGGAGAAACTCTTGGATGAAGTCCATGAGACAACAGATAAAGTGAAAGACAAGATAGAGCAGAAAGAAGAATAGGAAGCCAAGGAAAAAGAAGAGGATTTGGAGGAGGAAGCTCCAAAGCTTGACCCTATTCTTGCTGAAGAACTCTTCCTAAAAGCATTGCAGGCCTTAAGTGGTAAAGCATTGAAAGGTGTGCCACTTTTCAGTGGACAAATGGACCCTGATTTAGTTGTAGACTGGATTGAGAGCATTGAAAATCATTTTGAATGTGATGGCATAATAGAGGCCCAAAAGGTAAAGGTGGCCAAGTCAAGGTTGAGAGGAGCAGCTCTCACATGGTGGAAGTTTGTACAATCTAAAAGAGAGAAAGAAGGCAAAGGTCCCATAGTTTCATGGAGAGGAATGGTAACTAAGATAAGGCAGACCTATCTCCCTGATGATTATGAAGTCCAGTTGCATAGGAGAAGACACAATCTGAGGCAAAAGGATATGGATGTCCAAACATATACAGAGGAGTTCCAAAAATTGTGCCTTAGATCAAAAGTGGTTGAAGATGAGAGCATCAAGCTAGCAAGGTACTTGAATGGGCTCAAGTGGTCTATCCAAGAAGACATGAGCTTAGTAAACTTCAAAACAGTTCGCCAATGCTATCAAATGGCTTTGAAGATAGAGGAGAAAGGCAAAAAGAAGCAGGAACAAAACCCTAAAGGTAGAGGTAAAGGTAAAGATAGCAGAGGACAAAGAGGAAGTTATAGTGGAAGAAGTTCAGAACCAAGAGCCCAAGGAGAAGTTAGATTTTCAAAGCAGCAAGAAGGAAGCTCTAGTAGAGGTGGTAGAGGAAGAGGTTTCAGCTCTAGAGGAAGAAGTGGTGGACAAGGGAGAGGCAGCTACTTCACCAACATGAAATGTTACCACTGCAACCAATTGGGACACCCAACCTATAGATGTCTAGAGAAAGGTAGCACTTCTCATGGAGGAGATAAGAGAACCAATTTGATTCAAGATGAGACAACTGCAGAAAATAAACAACCTGAAGTTCCTTTGAACTCAGAGGAAGGTGAGAACCTCATGATGAGGAGGACTTTGATCAAAGAACCAGTTAAAGAAGAGCCAAGCCAAAGGAGGTCCTTGTTTAGGATAAATTGCAAGATGATGGGGAAAGTGTGTAAAGTCATCATAGACTCAGGTTCTACTAACAATATTGTGTCAGAGGAGGCAGTCAGCAAGCTAAATTTGACAAGGATACCCCACAACAATCCTTACAAGGTCACTTGACTCAATAAGGGTCAGCATGTCTTGGTAAATGAACAAGCATGGGTGGGGTTCTCAATTGGTAGATACAAGGAAAAAGTTTTGTGTGATGTGTTACCTATGGACGCATGCCACTTGCTCCTAGGTAGACCATGGCAATTTGACCGCCAAGCTGTGCATGATGGAGCTAAGAATTCCTACACCTTCAAGAAAGACAAAGTAACCTTCAAGATTCAGTCTTTGTTAGAAGACACAAAGGTGTAGACAGTAGGTTCTAAACTGCTCATAGCTAGTGAAAAGGAGTTCTTAAAAGCCTTGGAAGAAGGAGAAGGAGTTGGCTATGCAGTGATGATCAAGCCAAGAGAGGTGAGCAAAGAGAAAGTAGCTCAAAAGCAAGAGTTACCCCAAGAGATACAAGAATTGTTGCAGACCTATGAAGGCATTGTAAGTAGTGGTCAACCAGCAACATTACCTCCTAAAAGAGCCATAAGTCATAGGATCTAGACTTGATACCAGGAGCTACCCTTCCAAACAAAGTAGCCTACAAGATGACACCTCAACAAAATGAGGAAATAGCTAGGCGGATTCAATAACTTCTTGACCAAGGTCTCATTAGGAAAAGCATTAGTCCATGTGCAGTACCCACTGTCTTAGCACCTAAAAAGGGAGGAGAATGGAGGCTTTGTATTGATTCCATGGCAATAAACAAGATAACCATCAGGTATAGGTTCCCTATCCCTAGGATTGAAGATCTCATGGATTGTCTAGGTGAAGCTAGGTACTATACCAAGATAGATTTAAAGAGTGGTTATCACCAAATTAGGATACATGAGGGAGATGAGTGGAAAACAGCCTTCAAAACCAATGAGGGTCTCTATGAGTGGCTAGTTATGCCATTTGGCTTGTCTAATGCCCCCTCCACATTCATGAGACTCATGAATGAAATCCTCAAAGACTACATTGGCAAGTTTGTAGTAGTGTATCTAGATGATATACTAATCTATAGTAGAACAAGAGAACAGCACCTCCAACAGATAGAGTTGATTTTCAAGAAGCTGCAGGAGGAGAAGCTGATGATCAATTTGGAAAAGTGTGAGTTCATCAAAACAGAGCTGGTGTACCTTGGATTTGTGCTACCACATGGCAACTTGAAGATGGATAGCAGCAAAGTGGAAGCCATCCTCAATTGGCCTACTCCAAAGACAACAACAGAGGTAAGAAGCTTCCATGGTCTGCTGAAAATATAGAAAATTCACATTTTAGTGCTATTTGTGTCTTCTATGTTGGATACCATTAAAGGAGGAATGAAACTAAGTTTATATGGAACAGAAAGCCAAATACAAAAGAGTTTGAGTTGCTTACGAAAAAGATAGCCACCCAACCTATTTTGGTGTTGCCAAGCTTTGAAAAGTTATTCACCATTGAATGTGATGCAAGCAATGTAGCAATTGGAGCTGTTCTCAGCCAAGAGGGCAGACCGGTGGCTTTTCATTCTAAGAAGCTAAGTGAAGCCAAGAAGAAGTACTCTTCTTATGACCTTGAGATGTATGCATTGGTCCAAGCACTAAGGAAGTGGAGGCACTACTTGCTTCCCAAAGAATTCATTGTGTACTCAGACAATCAAGCACTTAGTTTCCTGAATTCACAAGAGAAGTTGAGTCACAAGCACATGAAATGGGTGGAGTACTTGCAAGCTTACACCTTCAATATCAAGCACAAGAAAGGAGCTCTCAACAAAGTGGTTGATGCATTGAGCAGAAGAGTCCTCACAATTCAGGAAATTCAATTGAAGAGCATGGGAATAGATCATTTCAAAGATCTATATGCAAATGATGAAGACTTTGCAGATATTTATAAGGTATGTCTTGAGTACAAGAATCATTTCCATAGCAAATATGCTGAATATACCTTGTAAAGTGATCTTTTGTTTAAAGGAAATCAGCTTTGTGTTCCTAGAGGTTCTATTAGGGAGAACTTAATACAAGAAAAGCATAATGGTGCATTGAGTGGTCATTTTGGGATCACCAAAACTCAAGAGCTTGTCCAAAGGTTTTATTATTGGCCAAGGATGAACTTAGATATCAGGAAGTATGTGGAGAGTTGTGTAGTGTGTCAAAAGGCCAAAGGCACTTCTTCAAATGCAGGCCTATACCAGCCCCTACCTATCCCTTCTAGGCCATGGGAATGCTTGAGCATGGACTTTGTAGTTGGTTTACCCAAGACAAGGCAAGGTATGGACAGTGTTTATGTTGTTGTAGATAGATTCAGAAAAATGGCTCACTTTGTACCCTACAAAACAACCAATGATGCCAGTCAAATAGCCTCTCTTTTCTTCAAAGAGATAGTCAGGACTCATGGCTTACTAATTAGCATTGTATCAGATAGAGATACTAAGTTTATGAGTCATTTTTGGAAGAATCTTTGGCAAATAATGGGCACCAATTTGTCCTTTGGATCTGTATACCATCCCCAAACTGATGGTCAGACTGAAGTTGTGAATAGGACACTTGGAAACCTCTTGAGATGCTTGACCAAGGAGTATGGTCAACAATGGGACCAGATTATTGGGCAAGCTGAATATGCCTACAATGATACTGTCAATAGATCAACAGAGAAGAGTCCCTTTGAAATTGTGTATGGTCTACATCCTAGAGGTGTTTATGAGCTGAGAGAGTTGAAGGATGGAGTAAAGGGAAGTGGATATGCTAATGACTTTGCTTGTGCAATGCAGGAGATTCATGAGATAGTCAGAAAAACCTTGGCAGAAAATACTATGAAACATAAAACTAAGGTGGATGAGCATAGGAAAGAGGCCCAATTTAATGTTGGGGACTTAGCAATGGTGCATTTGAACAAATCTAGACTGCAGAAAGGAGTTCCTCACAAGATGCAAATGAAGTAGTGATAGGTCCCTGTTCTATCTTGGAGAAGTGGCAACAATGCTTTCAAGGTGTAATTTCCGTGATGACAAGTTGGATCTGCCCCTATTTTCACGTTGCAGATCTTGTACACTACAAAGGACCACCAATCAACATGGATCGACCTTCCATTAAGCTTCAAGATGTGGAAAATCAAACTACCGCTACAATCACAGTTGATAAGATCTTGATACCAAGGTATACAAGAGAACCAGGACCAAAGACTATAAGGAACATTTGATCCAAAGACAAGGACAACCTGAAGTTGATGCAATATGGATCAAGGAGGCAGAGTTTAAGAAGTTGGGCATTGCTCCTAACTTGCTCAATCCAAGGGTGGATTGAAGTTTTCTGTTTTGGGGAGGATGGTGCAGGAGCACCTAGGCTGACCTCCATTTTGGTTTGACAACAATTTTGGCTTGTACCTAATCTTGGCCAAATCAGGATTTCAGTGTGTTTGTTTTGGACCTTAGAAGGTCTTGAGTGTGTATGATGAGTTGGTCATTAGGACTACAATCATACTAATGTTGTTATGTTGTTAAGTTTTGCTTTATTAAGCTTTGGACAGCTTAGGATTAGAATACAATGCATTAAGTGTGTCATAACCACATCTAATTGTTAGAAGATGCCAAGGAATAGTTAAGGGAGATGCTGATTGCTCGAGATCAAGGTGTTAGAGGTCCTATGTTTGAGGATCATGACACAATCGTGGGATAATGGAAGTTACAAAATGTTGGTAAAAGTTGCATGACCGCAGCTAAGAAGTTGCATGTAACTTACTTGGCATTGGGAATCCCTTGAAATCAAGGAAATGCTCAAGAAACTGCCCTTGAAAGATGGTAATGGCATCCCAAATAGATGGAATGGCTCATAGCAAGTAGTTTTGGCATTGTAATAAAATTTTGGTGTGGAATAATAGAAGACAGTCTTGGCAATTTCTGTGTTTTTTCAGAAAACCCCGTGTGTTTTTGAGAAACAGTGATATCAAGGCATATTATTCACTATTTTTGCATTGTTTCAGTGTTCATAGGATAGTTTTTAATAGCTTTAAACTTACATTCAAGTCTCTTAGTGTAGATGATTGCTTTGAATCTTTAAAGTAGATTGTATAGAGCTGATTTTCTTTATTTTGAGCAATAACACTTTTTATGGCTCCCTCCTAAACCCTAACCACGGGTTCTTCCTGAGATTGGTGGAATATGGAATGGGAGCCAATCAAATGTAAATATGTAGCAGTAGGAAATCTTGAGAGCCAAGCTATGTTTTGTAAGATCAAACCCTAGGCGAGCTAGGACTGCCCGGTTAGGTGTTTGAGAGTGAAAGTTAAAGAGAATAGGCAGGGGAAGAGAACACTGTACAGAATTCGTATAGTTCCAGGAAGGGCAAGGTGAGGTCTTCACATGCCAAGGGGATTGAGACTTCCATCAATCCATCATAGGTAGATTTGAATCAAGAAGCAGTGAAACCCTAGAAAATAGGACAATTAGCCCTTTCACCCAAGAACATAGGAAACCACTGTATGGCAGAGATAGGGGCTTGAAACCTTAGTAAAGATTTAAAAGTCCAAAAAGGTTATCAGGAAATCAAGTTTCTTTGATAGGTTATTTGTTAAGTTTAAGAGCAAAAAGCCAAAAACCGACTGGTAAAGGCTAGTAGAGAATTAGGCCTGTCCAAGGCAAATTCATGAAAGCGGGTGATTTGAAGTTTGAACACCAAACAAGATGCATCCATTTGGAGGTGAAATGCAAGAAACCAGTGTCTCCAGCTCCCTTGCAAGAAGTTCAAGTCAGATGGAGAATTTGGCACTTAGATCCTTCTAAGTCCAGGGAAGAGTAATCAAATTGCAAGGTGTTGATCTACCAAAGGTAAAGCACAAGGGGAAACTCTTTGAAGTGAGTTTGGGCAGGACTTGGTTGGTCATCCAAGTTCAACAAGAACCATTGATAGCAGGTTCAAGGAAGGGGACAGTGAAAAGGTCTCCAATAGACTGTGCAAGCAACCTTTGGTCTTATCATACACCAGCCACATGTTACGAGGAACAAAAAAAATGAAGCATGGACAATGAGTAGATTCACTAAATAGTGTGAGCAGCAAAGAACATATGGACAAGTCATGTTCATACTTTTTAAAATTTCTTTACTTCTTCAAGGATATAATGCATTGTAGCAAAATTCTGTAAAGTGCTAATTTCGTTGTTGAGCACATGGTTTGATCAAGTCATGTAATGAAAGATGAAAAAATATAAAAGACAATTGTGTAACAAAAAAAGGTCAAGTAAAATAAAGGTACTATGATAATTCATGTAGCTTTTTGTAATGAGGACATTTGTAAGAACTTGTACAACACAATCGTGATGGACGACAGCTATGTTAACATTTCAATCACAATGCAGAAAATACATAGTATTGAATATCAAATGCAAAGAGCACAAAAGGATCTTAATGGAAGAAATGCATTGTTTAGTGATAGTAGAAGAGCATTCTAAAATTTTAAAACCCATGGTGGAACTCAAGAGTCTGCATCCCTTTTGTCGCCAAACATTACATTAACAGTGTTTCATGGAAGTAACAATGTGCATTCAATTTTTTTTGTTAAATATTGACTATTCTTAGCACACTCAAGAACCATGCTCACATGAATGGTTCTAATGGGTATAGTCAATTAGGAGATAAAATAAAGGAGGATAGAAAATCTCTTAAAAAAGATGGATGCCTTAAAAGCAGAATTGGTGAAATTAGTAGGCTTGTGGTGCTCACTGCACTATTTCCATTACAAATCTTCTCAATTAAATTAATATGATTTATTCTAGTAGACTTTGGGTCTGGTGAGAAGAAGGAAATGATCAAACTACCCATGTCAATTCTACATTGTTCACTTCATTCTGGAAATAAGGAATTATTGCCTTAGTCGGTTGTTAGTTTGGAGGGTATATCAACTAGGGATACTGCTTGTAGCGGTATCCACACATGTGTTATCATTATCAAAGGAACTTTATAAGCATGAGAGTTGGGAGATTTTGCACCAAAGGAGGCACCCTCAGAATGAAGTTTAACATGGACCTCACAGATGGGTAATAGAGGAGCTTTGAGCTCATACAAGTAAGGAGATTTCTTTCATAGAGTGCAAATTATAAGAGAAATGGAGGGCCACAACCCTAAAAATACAGCATTTTCATTTTTACATGGGAATAATGTAAACTCCATAATGCTTAAAGAGACTACTGCTTAGGGTTTTGAGCCTCTAAATTTACATAAAATGCCTAGATGGAGAACATATAGGCCGCAACCATAATCCACCAAGAAGGTTTGAGGGATGCTTGAAGAAATAAGAGATAATGGAATTTTTGTTTAAAATGCAGTTTTAGCCATAAAATACAGCCATAGCCAAAGCTTGGAGTTGTAATAAGGAGAAAAATACCACAGTAAAAAACTAGCAAGGGGAGGCTATGACCTGTACAAGGTTTTTGAAAACCCAGAACCAAAAGAGAGCAATATGTATGGACATAAAAATAAAGCACAAAACCATGCCCTAAAAGTTCAAAATGAAAGGCCGAACCAAGGAAGTGTACAAATAGGGAAAAATCAAAGCATACCATGCGGGTTTTGTGCAACAAATTTTCCATTGAAGGCTTCAGATCAGGCTTCCAATTTCCATTCAATCTTCCAGAAGAAAACTCAACTTGAGAGTAGCAGAAAATGAAGATTCAAGTTCAAAACCAGCAGCACGGCGACCAGCAGTAGAGTATCTTTCAAAATGCAAAATGATTAAGGGATTAGGGTTTGAGTGCTTTTGAATTGATGCCCTAATGATCATGTTGGATTTTTTTTGCTTTTGTTTTCAAACAAAATCATTAACATTTTATTTCACCCACGGTCTATGACTTGGAGTCAAAAGACTTAATGATTAAAGGAGCATTGAGCTTGAGAGAGGAATCAAGAGTCATAAGGAGTATTATATATATATTTTTTAAAATTATTTTGCTAGGCCCTCATTATAATGTTTTATTTGACATTATTAAAACAATTTTATTGATTTTTTTAAATTATTGTTAAAATAAATTATTTTTTGAAGGGAACTGAGCTTAAGTTACTACTCATGCAAAGGGGAGATTTGAAGATGGAACTAAAAATTCTGCATGCAATTGGAGATTCTCATTGACTTTTAGCCAAATTGGATTCATTTCTAGGTTCACTTGAGTCAAGTAAATTATCATGAGGAAGTTGGAGCTATTTCAGTGTAGATCATTTCAGTTTTGATCCCCTTTTTTTGGGGTTTTTGCGCTTGCTCATGAGAAACATGCATTGCTTTTTCTCCTGGTGCCTCCAATTAACTTGGAGTTCCATCTCTTGGGTGTATTATGCATGCCTTCATTGTATTTATTGGTAAAAATACTCTCAGCTTTCCTCAGTTCTTATTTTCATCTCTTCTTGCATACCTTTTGTAGAGAGACTAAGATTTGTAACTCAGTTTTATTTATAGTTTAATACAGCAGTGAGTTTTGGTTTTCATTTAGTTTTGTCATTTGCAGAGTTTCCTTCTTTTCATTACCACAATTTAGTATTATCCTTCTCAGATTCAGGAGTTTTGTATTTATTGAATGTTTTAGATACAAATTTAATGAGTTTGATTTCCTTTAAATCACATTCATGAATGCATGTACACGGAAAAATAAATTTTAGTTATAGGTCATAAGTTGTGCTGTTAATTTATCCTCTTCTTTAGGTTTTGAAAATATCATTTTCCTTCATAAAGAATGGATTATCATGCATTTTGATGAAACACTTATGTAATTAGATTGCCCAATTTGAGTTATGAAAATGGATTCCATAATAATTAGTTGTGAATCATTCTCGCTCATAAATATCAATTAGGTGCATCACCCACAGCTTTAGTTTTCCATTTTTGCATAAGATTTAATCATTTCCCTTTTCCAAGCAAGTTTTTAGTCCATAATAAGAAGATCATATAGGAAGTTGGCCTAGAATCTAGAGGGTCAATCTCATTATAGGTCACCCATACCTCAGCTTTGATCCCATGTTACATAGGATTGTAGAGATTCTCATCCTTACATGTGTGTAGATCATGTTGATAACACATCCTTCATATCCATCAACCAATCCCATTTCTCTTGGAAGCAATTTAGATGTCAAATCTAAAATTCATAAAGCCAAAAATCCATAAAAATCAAAGGATCAACATGTCCCATCGAAAAGACATGTAAAATCGAAGAAAAATATGGTCCAAAATAAAAAAATCTCAAAGGCCACAAAGGCCCATGAAACAAAAATCAAAGTCAAAAACCATGTGGATTCCAAAATTACTCATAGATTCAATACATCCCAAAGAAAAATTAAAATTGGTATCCAAACTTGCTAATCCAAAAGCTTCATCCAATATTACTTTCTGTCACCCTATTTAATAATCCTTCATCACCTCCATCCATTTTGTGTCCTTATGTCCCAAAATCTACACCCACTCCTCCATATAAACCTCAAAATTCAAAATCCACTTCTCTTCCACAATTCCACCACCCTTCAAGGCATGTTTCAATGTTGATCTTGCCAACATTCCATCCGATCATCCACATATCTTCCATAAATTAATATAATATCCAACATCTATGTTTCATCCTTCCATCCCTCTTATCCAATTATTTGCATAAAATACTTTCAATCCATCTTATCCCCCTTACCATCATTATACCAATATCTGTAAGCATAATAGCACATAATTAAGGGATACCATATATGAAACTATATTATTGAGTCCTTCCTCACCATCCATTTTTATTCTACACTTAGGGGAAAGCTTCATCGATACCACATATTATCCACATCTTCCACTATCTTTCACCATCTATCCATCATTCTCTCCAAATTCATCCTCCCCTTTCCCTCCTTTGATCTTGACAAGGCTAAGGATCTTCATAAGCACCATGCATCTTATCCTATCCATATCATTCATAACATATCCCTCATCCTATCCAAACCATCTTACCTTCCCATCTTTGATCTTGACAAAGAGCCTAGGGGTCAAATATGCATACATCCATATCCCATCCACTTAATATTGATCATCTTATCCATATCCTTCATCCCATATCCTATCTTCATCCCCCCATCTTAGCCAATACATCCTTTTTTTTCACCCTTGGTCTTTATAGAGAGCCAGGGGAAAATTATCGACAATTGCTTTGGAAAATTCCATACATGTCCTTTATACACTATCCTTCCATATCATGCTACTATCCTTCCATCCACGATACTACCTCTAGTTTGGGACATCTTGGTCTTTTGCAAATAGTCCTTGGATCTCCATCCTCCTATTCTTCATCCACCATCCTCTTATCTCCCATCAGCTATCTTTCATCCAATCTCTATCCATTTATCTCCTATCCACACAATCCATTTATCCTCCCATTCTTTTACCATGCCTTGGTTCTCCCTTTTCATTGGATCCCATCCATTCCTCTATCCTAATCATCATATCCTCCATCCAATTGTATCTTTCCCATCCATTCATCCTTCCAATCCAACCATCCCCATTTAATCATATCCAATGCAATCAATCCTAACCCACACAATCCATCATCTTAATCCAAATCAAGCTAAAATCCTTTGATCCAATTTAATCCAAATATCATCATAGGGATGTATCCTTCCCAATCTAATTATCAACATAACCAATCCATCAATCAGCCAATCAATTAGTTTTTAGCTTGACTTGGAGTATAGTCCTTATTTTCTTTTGGTTTTTTGTACATACTTGCTTGTTGCTTATGTTTTTTATCATTGTTTGCACTTATCATGGTCTCTTGCATTCTATTACCATAGGGGCATCATGGTATTCCATATCATGGTATCATAAGGCATATATTTTCCCTTGACCTTTTGATCACGTACTTGGCACATTGTTATCCTAGTTCCTCACACCTTGGTGCATAATGTTAAGTACAATATCAAATCTAGGTTTCTCTTATCATTTCAACATGATGATAATACATCCTCCCTCCATCCATGTCTCCATCATCCTTATCTTCTCAGATCCATCCTTAGGTAGCTCACCCTTTCGTATTTTTATCATTCATACTTTAGTCTTCCCATCCATTTCGAGAGCACACTCGTGTTCTTTGAACCTGCATGTACTCTTGAGGGGGCATACTACCTCCTCGCCATCATTCCTCATCCTTCCTATTGACTGGGGCATCAT
Organism: Sequoia sempervirens; assembly: GCA_007258455.2. NCBI lineage: Eukaryota > Viridiplantae > Streptophyta > Pinopsida > Cupressales > Cupressaceae > Sequoia > Sequoia sempervirens. The sequence continues at coordinate 288,945,752 of VDFB02058242.1, read as the reverse complement.
GCCACTAGTCTTTATCCATTTCCTAGCCACTATGTTTTATTCATGTTTGAAATGATGTTACTTCTCTTAGTCACAACATCATCTCAAAGAGGGGAAAATGTTAACACCCAAAATAATATTTAATTAAATAAAAGCTTGTTATTTATTTAATTTAACCTAGTTATTTTATCCTAATAATTAATTAAATGAGTAATTAATTTCCCCATTACCTTTATCCACCACCTTTAATTAAATAAAACTATATTTATTTAATTAAAGCTAACATTTTCCTACATTCCTCTAATATCCCATTATCCCAATTTAGTTAATTAATCCTTGATTAATTAACCTTATCCACTTCCTAACCCTCATTATCCCATTATCCAACTTTTAACTCCACCTAAGTTAATAAACCCATAGTTTATGAACTCGACCTAGCCCATTAAATTAATTAATCTTTGATTAATTAATTTAACCATCATTACTAATTATCATTATCATTTTCCTTTAAATTAAAATTCCTCCACATCCCCCCAAACTTGTCACTAAGTGACAAGTGTCGTAGCCTATCCTCTACCCTCTTCTCACACATGTGTGAGATCTCACCTACCCTCACTATCTCTTACACAAGCCACCCTATCCCTTAGAAAAATTTAATGCCTATCTTCCCTATGTTTGCACACCTCCCCATTTTACCCCTTTACATCTTGTGACACTTTTAACAAGGCTAATAAATCTACATCCCTTTATCCAAACCCTACCCTCCTTTCGATCTCAACCCTCAATTGATGAATCAATCCTAGCCCTTGATTTCTCTCATCAAACTTCTATATAATGAGGCCTTGACTCTCATTCTTATAGCAAAAATTCATCTCACCCTTATGTTGTCAAAATATCTATTCAATCCATCACTATCCTACCATCATCATGCAAATATCGTGAGCAACCACATCCATCTTAATCTTTGGAGAAAATTTTCAAGAAATGGGTGCTTCTTGTGAGCTCAATCCATGAAGAGGAGAAGACAAAAGGTATAATATTATTTGTGTTTTCATTTATGCATTTTCATCTATTTCACTTCATATTCATCTTTCCCAAGTTAAACAACACCAATGGTTTGTAACAGGTGTCATGAATAATGTGCATAGAGCCCTCATGAGAGAACTTGAGACATTTGTGAATCACCAAAGTAACAAAATTCATGGAAACTAGCCATGGGATGCCCAATTTCACCTTGAATAGGTCTGACTCTGGAATTATGATAAAGGAAGTATCCATAGACCTGGGTCCCACCAAGATCAAAAAAGTAATAAAACCAAGAGGAGGGACTAAGAGTCCTTCGTGTGTGCATATATTTGGTTTCAATTCTTTGTATTCCTCCCTATGTAAAAATTTTATAAGTAGAGTTTCTTCTGTTATAACATTGTTAAAGTACAAAGTTGTGTCACACTTTCGGCCAACTTATAACACAAGTGAATTTTAGTATTTATAACTAAAAATCAATTTTGGTCAAACATATGATCTAGTAAGATTTGTTCTAGATAAGTTAAATACTTCTGCAACTTTTCCAACTAAAATTGTTGGCTAAATGCATATGTAGCACCACTTTGAGGCCAATTTAATGTTTCAACAACTCCTACTCATATAAATTTTTTTTAAAATGTAAAAATACCATTTTATATATCCATAAGTGTAGTTTCCAAATAAATATTTGTTATAATAGGTCAATTTCTAATTAGATTTTATTTTTATTGTTTATTAAAAGTGGGTTATCAACACAAAAACATTAGGTTGATTACCATGTCAAGAAAAATACTAAAACTTATTAATATATATATATATATATATATATATATATATATATATGGTGCCCTAGATAAAAGAATCTAGATCAAGATAGTATAATTTGTTTTCTATTTTAGATAAATATTTAATATAAAAGTTGATGTCAATTGGAAACAACTTTGTTTTTATACACACACATTTAAATATTTATTTAAGAATATATATTTAGGGTATGTGTAGGATCATGATGGGCCAAAAAGTGGCAATATGATGGGCATGTAGCTGAAGAATTTACAAAATTGATGAAATGAAAAGGGTTTTTAAAGGAGATTCTCAGCTTTCCACCAATATAAATTATTCTTTACTTTGAATTTAATAAGGAATTATTATTCATTTTTCTATTCAAAAATTCACGACTAAAGTCTAGAATTGATAGTACGATTGAAAACATCTATAGCTCAAAGCGATTATCACACATTTTGAATCAAAGGATGCATCCAAATTCTATGCTTTGCATACTATAGGATTAAAAAAGAAAAATGAATTTCATGAAGTTTCAACCAAGAGTTAAAGGTGGTCGGACATATGAATTTTTATATTTTTAAAAGTTGTAATAAAAATTCATAATCAATTATTTACTTGGAAAAAAATTACAAAAATATGCATCACATCGGGACATGGGTCCTATACTTATATCTAAAATATTATAAAAAGATATTATCATTTATTGTGGTTAAGGTGGTCAGGCAGACACCTACTTCTTATTTTTTCCCTGAAATTTAAGTACTACTGCATTGAAATTTCAAATTTTCACCAAATAGATTTTTTTTTTAAAAATAAACCTAGTAGTTTAGAAACTATATTCAATTTGCTACAGATTCTATTCTTACATACTTTTTAAATAATATAGATAGCATTCAAATTTTTTCACGTCAGAGTTTCCTAACTATGATTTTTTTGATTTTTGCCCACTTAAGGGCCTATTTTTTCCATGATGATCTGCACATACCCTTTATTAAAATTGCAAAAAAAAAAAATCCATGCCATAAGTTTCAAGTTATAAATATACACAAAAATTGAAGGAAAAAAAGAAACTTACTATATATAAGCTTGGACGTCTCATGTAACATCATTTTTTAGTGTTTTATCAGCAACTAAATTATGGTGTTAATCTATAAAAATCTATATTCAAATAATTTTTTAAATTTTTTCAAAAATATACAAACATAAAATATACTAAAAAATACACATTTTATTATTTTACATCATTTCAAAATTCAAAACATATATGCTCCTTTCTAGTGATGTAAGTTTAAAAGTTAGATCAGTTATGGCTATTTCCTTTACAAAAGTGTGACACAGCTTTGTACTTTTACCCATTCACTCAGCTCACAGGGTCAACTAGGACACCAATCACAGTGTTTCCTTTGGCATGAGTGAGAATGTACAAGGGACAAGGCTCTTTATTCATTGGTAAATAATGCGAGGTAAAAGTTATGTCTAGTGATCCATTCATAGGGTGAGGGAGGAATGTGTGTGAATGAGACCATATTAATGCACACAAGCAAAAAAAAATTAGTGACCATAAAAGATTAAAAATTGATAGTGACCCATCTAATTTTTTTCTCCTAAATATATATAAGTGCTTTTCAAGCAGCCTAGGGTCATACATTGGGCTGTGTTGTATGCCAGAACACACAAATATACAACACTTCAGGGACACAGAGAAGAAGGTTCCTCAATACCCAGAGATGAAACAAAAACAAGTTCACGTTAGGTCTACAAATATGTAGAAAAGGGGGACCTATCACCCTTGGCACTCCAGATTATAGGAGATCCCCAAGGAATGGGATGGATTAAAAAGGAAAAAGTACTAAGGCTAAAAAGGAAGGGAAAATAGCTTGTTGCTTTCCTCCTACTAAAACTCCATAATCATAGAGTCAGAAGAGTCAATTTCCAAGGTTCAATCTATTGCCTAGACAACTCATTATCTAAGGAAAACAATGTAGATCTGAACTCTAGACTAGCACGGGTGTCTCAGGGATACACTAGAGTCTCATACATAAAGGGTCAAGAAAGTAGGAAAAGACACAAGGAAACCTACTAACTATTGACTATGTGACGTTTTATGTTTTGAAGAGAACAAAAAGGTACATAAATAGAAAATATGATAAAAATGAGACTAAGAAGACCTATCCTAGAAATGACAAGGAGAGTGAGAAAATGTTCCATTTCACCCATGAGTTCATTCTTTAACTATCTCCACTTGAAAAATCCTACACACATGAAAATGAGAAAAATATTGGGGTTGTTTTAGAGGACTACCTTACATAGTCCCCTGTTTTGGTGTTCCCAACTTGACAGAGAACCAGATAGCCACAAACTATAGAAATTAATGAAGGAAATAGAAATTTTAGTATAACTAGCTAGAAAGCAAAGAAAATTGCAATGTTATCTAGTAAACAAAACAATACAAAGTGAAAAAAAAGGTACAATACTACCTCCTCAACTATGAGATCTCAAGGCTAATAGTAGAAGGAAGGAAGCATCTCCAACATGTAGAGAAGATGAAGCTCAATGATTCTTGAATAGCGATGGCTATGTACCAAGAATGTGATGCTAGAGCCAAGTGAGCAGCTTGCAAACAAAGAAAAATGGTGTAGAAGCATAAGAATGAGAGTAGAATGCTAGAGTGAAGCAAGAGATTGAATGAATCCAATAGAGAGTGAAGGAATGAAAGTTAAAACATTTTAATTAGAAAAGGGGTGGTAGAAGGGTCAAAATTCATTAGTCAAGGAGATAGGAGATGCTACACTTCATAGCCAATGGAAGATGTAATGTCTCTCTAGAATCCAGGGGTAGGAATCCTGTCAGGAAAAAAGCACAGTATCTAAGAATCCTTGACAGAGATTCCTCCACCGACACAAAAAGATGTGTCTAGGTGGAAGGAGCGAAGTGGCAGTGGTGAAATTGCATCATTGAGTTACATTTTCTAAGGTAGGGAAGATAAAATGGGGAATTTTCCTAGGGGTACAAATTCACTCGATTACACTAAGAAATGAGAAAAGCCTTACCTCTCCTAGTTTGGTGGCTCCATTACTAGGGATGATGATTTCAAGCCTAATTTTCCTTCTTTTGATGCTAAAAGGAAGAATTATAAACCTAATAAGGGGATTACTGAGGGTAATGAAGATATGGAGCCAATTTCTCATTCTATTGTTAAAAGGAAGAAATCTAAACCTATTGATGGGGTTGTCGATGGTAATGTGGTGGGGAAGAGTCTTGATGCCGATAAGGGGAAGAAGAATCCCACTCAGGACTAAAGGTGTGAAAGAGGCTTCTAAGCTTAAAATAACATTGATGTATGAACATGGTAAAGTTTATTCCTAAAAAGCTAAAGGTAAAGATATTGGGTGATGATGTGATGCATGAGGAACAAGGAACCCCTCATAATTTTTCTACTTGGACCTTAATGTTTCTAATTGAAATAGGGTGGAGATTTATAATGCTCTAGGTCTAGGTCTAGTGAAGGAAGGTGTAGTGAATTATTTAAAAATGTTTAAATGGGTTTTTATTGAAATGAATCAAATTAATGTGAAATTTTGGTCTTTGCAAAACAAGACTGAAAAGAAGGACTCCAATGAGGATGCATCTAGAATTTTGGACAAGAACAACAAAATTCTTTCAATCCTCCAAGAGGTGGCTAAATATGTGGGAATAATGAAGAATAACTACAAGTCTCGTATAATGGTGTTAGAGGAGAAAATTTGGAAAATACATCATAACCTTTAGAAGGTGGTGCAAGTTATCCAAATTGTGCTTCAGAGCAATGCAGAGGGGCTTCATATCATAAATGAGAGTCAAAAATTGGAAATATGAGGACTTTGTTGGGTTGTTGAAGGATGTTGATGCTATTGATTTTGGTTTGGCTAAAGTTAAATAGGGTTCTCATGCTATTGGAGTGCATTTGAGTACTTGTACTTGTAGCCACTCTAAGAAACCCTTGGATATTTAGAAAAAAGAGTTGTTAGAGGTGGTTGATCTTCACAATCATATCTACAAGTAGGACTTAGAAGAAGTCAAGATTCTCAAAGACATAATAGGTTTCTTTGGTTTTTTGTAAGGTTTTTAGATGGTTTATTGATGGTTGGCTACAAAAAAAATTTGGTTTTTTCTTCGACGACATCCTTTTTGTAAAGGGTTTGGGGTCCTTTCAAAACCTATTTTTCCTTTCACCAAAAATAATCACTTTTATGTCAATTTCATATGTAAGTGTGATTTAATTATATTTTGGTACATTGAAAGAGTTTATGCTTATTAATTATTTGAGTTATATGGTTATTAAATTTAACTATAATTATCTTTTATTAGAGTTTTTAAAACCTCTATTTTTGTTATGTTTTTTTTCTATGTTCTATTATTTTGCATGTTCATATTTAATTCTTTCATTTTTTTATCTCATAGAGGACTTGACCATGACCACCTTGATAGCCCCATGGGTAGATTTATGTCTCCATACCATAATTTAAAAAAAAATCTCTCTAATTTCCTCACTAAACCATGAAGCCACTTCACTTTATATATGTTTCATACCTATACAAATATTCTAGTTTCAGAGATGTTACTATATTTTAAGCACTTAATGTAAATAAAAGAAACCAAGTTCATGCTTTTTTTTAATATTCTAGCTCAATCCTATTTATATTAGGATTCTAGCTTCAATACGACACTTTTAGCAATTGAAATTAAAGAACAGTTAAGATATTATTTTTTCTATAAAAAAATTATTTATGCTTGATTGAGTTTATGTTGACTCTTTTACATTTGAATGTTATTTAAGAAATAAACTAGGTAATTAGAAATAATTTACCCTATTAATCTAATTAACTTATCTATTTCCTATCCATATTCACGTTAGTTTTTCTTTGTGCATCAAATTTATTTTTATCTCTTTTTTAAAAGTTATTTTATTTATGCATACTATTTCCCAACCACTCTAATTAATACTTTTGTGATTATTTTCTATAACTTCTAGTTCCTTAATTATGAATAGGAGAAAATAACTAAACTATTTTGTGAGAAAAAACTTTTGGGTCAAGATGATTACTTTAATTTTTCACATACATACCAAATCATAGATGATATCATCCTTTTGCTCCAAATACAAAAAATAAATTAAATTATGGTGAAAATACATCCATATTGGTCCAAAGAAAAAATAAAATATTCCAAGGACACAAGTGGAACCCTATACCCAATATAATATCAATGGACTTCACAAGTTCAATCTTTTATTCCTCATAATTCAAGCACTTTCATGAAGAGTGACATCTTAATATCTTCCTAAAATATAAATAATTAAAAAATAGTTGCACAAAACATGTAATTGGGATGACAATGACCTAGTAGATAATGACCCATAACACATTTTTAGTTGATAATTGTGTTTACATTCTCTACTTACATATTTGTATACATATTACACTTTTTATTGGATTTTTACACTTGAGAGTCATATATTTTATGAAATTCTCATCTATTATTCTATATTCATAATATATTTACAAGATGAACATTTTCTATAGTCATTATTGCATTTATAATTTTCTCTTAATCCCATACTACTACCATTACGATATTATCTTCATGATCACTATAAGTTTTATCTAAAATTTCAAATGATTCTATTTGGCCTATTTGAACACACAATTACTAAAATGACCTTTTTTAATCATACTTATAGATTTTTCTAAGAATAACATGCTTCTTCCTCATGATTCTCTTCTATGCTTTATAATATTGGTATAATAGAATTACATGATTCATGATGATTATATGGGTTTTCAATAACATTACATATGATTTCATTCTCTAAAAAACTATCATAATGACATATAATACTCTAATGTATTTACCAAGTCCTTCTTAAAACTTGCATGATTATCTCTAAGAATTTTGATACATGTAGTATTATTGCATATTTTTGTCATGATGACATTATTGTCTACTACTATTATACTTATCTTCATGCTCATATAATTATCTCAAGTTTTTACTCATCATCTTTATATCTTACACATATATTTATCATTTAGTTTTTATTTTTCTAAGGATACCTCACCTTTTTTTAATCTTGTAGGAAACCTTTATGTAGCATTTCATAACTATGATTCTTCCTCTATCTAGGTTTCATTGATGGCATATTTTTACCTACTATTATATAAAATTTGAGATTTTCATAACCTTATATACTTTCCTTCAACTCAGTTTCATCCTTTCCAAGCATGTAATTGAAGAGGAAGCATATAAGGTGATTAATGCTTATTTTCTTAGTATGTATGTAGTTATTATCATATGATGAAATTCCATTTTATATGGTACCAAATTACTTTTATTTCCATGAGGTGGTATATATTGTTTTTCTACCTAGATACTATCCTTGTTCAACTAGAAGTGGAATGTCTCTAACCCTTTTACTCTTTGACTATTTCTTTTAATTATACACAACGTATTCCTAGTTTTAGTGCCTCTATAATCTAGTGATTATTTTATTCTATTTTGTAGGTTTTTTAGATTCAAGACTCACTTCAAGAAACAAAGGTACCTAAGTGAAGTCATCATCCATATCTATAATTTTTTTTATGAGTTTTTGAATAAAATTATTTTAGTATGAAGGCTACTTTTATTTACTTTCACATGTAATCTCATAGACTATTTTATGTGAAGTTGGGAGTAAAATGCAATGGTGATCAATACATATCTCACACTTTTCATGTTACTTTTTAACTCAATTTATTCGTTAGACATAGTCAAATAATAAGCATAGGTGGTGCATCATTGATTGGGAAAGGGAAAAAAATCAAAGCATTTTTTATTTTTCTCTACATTAATTTCCATTTATTGCTTCTGATACATAATTTTACCACTTTCCTTCATTGGATTACTTATGTATTCGTGAAAGTGATCTTGATCAATTTTGCACTCACAAAATGATCCCTTTCCTTTAAAATTTAAAATATCAGATTTTGTTGAATTTACCCTCCCTTATGACCTTTATGTTATATTGAAAAGGCTAAGCCCTAGTTACTTTTTAACATCATTCTAGCTTATCGATTCCAACCAATCATTACTACTTGTATGAATTATCAAGACCATTTATCATGGGACTTACAACACACACACACACACACACACACAGAACTAGGAATTATATGTGTATTGGCATTGTTGTCCTCAATATTTTCTCCAATCACTAAATTAGTTTGATAACATGGTTTGATATAAGGGAGTAATTATAGTTACTAGGTGAAAAGTAGAAAGTACCAAAAATACCTTTTTTATGTTAGGACATATTGATAACATTAAGGTGAATTAAAAATGAGAGTCATAAAATATATGAAGGTTTGATCTATTGACTAGATTGAATTTGTGGATTAGACTAGATTCACACTTGTATGATCAAATCCATAATTATGAAAGTGACCCAAGGTGGTAAACAAATAGTTGAATGCATAGAATTTTTTTTTCTAAATATCATTGATATTTTGAAACAGAAAGACATTATACAATGGCATAAAAGTGTGTAGTGAATAATATGTTTACATTACTTGCATATGCAATAGATATAAAAACATATTACTCTAATATTACTTATAAGTAAATATTTTCTCTAATTCTATAACATTGACAAATTATTATTCAACAACTATCACCATTTTCTAACAAAACTTTGTGTGTTATTTTATTGAATTTTAAAACATTATTTCATTTGTATTTATTATTTATCAGTGAATCATACAAAATATTTTATGTAGGATAGATTCTCAATTTCATATTGTTCACTTATCTACCCTCATTTTGAAAATATTATTTATTTATTTATTTTAGATATTAATTATGAGATTCTTTTTGGAAAATCTCCTTTATAGAATAAATTAATTATTATTATTTTAAAATATGATATTATACACTGTACCAAACATAAAATTCCTTAATATCATAGTTTATATAAAATTATTAAATATCTTACATGTCTGCTGGAGAAAGGTAGTTTGAGCATTACCTAAGCTCAATTGTTATTTAAGAATTAGTATATTTAGCCTTCTCAGACAGATGCCAAACTAGGCACATCAATTAGTAGTAAAAGGTTTGATGATGGAGCTATACCCGCTTTGCTCGTCGTAGTATGAGGACCACAGCATGACTCCTCCATAATTCGGAGGCCTTGATCCAGGTAGAAATTTGGTGACAAGTGTGGTTGGCTCATTATAGCCACTGCAGCACCAGCAGCCGTATGTCGGTAGAAGCCCCGTATTTGAGCAGTGACTACAAACCTGGTCTAATGGTTCCATGAATTCATAAATTGTCACCCTAACAAAGGTGTGGTTGTAGAAATGGACTGCGGTGGTCGCATTTGTGCGTTAAATATGTAGCAAATGAATCAAACAAACCAATGACATTATATTAAAAACAAAATATAAAAATAATAGAGATTGCAAACTCAATATTTTGTTGTCGATGTCATCCTATCGTCCTCTATCTCTAGTATTTTCATTGATTCCAGCTGGCTCTCAGATTGCATGCTAGGCTCAATGAATAGTCTTCCTAGAGAATGAGATTGAATATGAAATGCATGTAATGCTAAAGCTAAGACATGATTATTCTGATGCTATGAATAATAAAACTATAATGATAATGCTAGAATGCTATAATGCTAGAATGCAATTAATCTCTAATTCCTTTGATGTGTGTTGTGTAACCCTTGCTTGGATTAGCAGTGCTATTTATAGAGTTTTTGAAAGCTTTTGATTGGCTGATATGATCAATGATTGTGAAAATTCCTGGCATATCGAACGGTTGAGAATGGATAAGACTGAAGAAAAATAGAAGAAAATAGAAAGCAAGATTTGTTTTCTTTTATGTAAAAAGGTAAGATAAGATGATAAAGATGATTTGTAAAAAATATAAGCTTTTGTGAGATTATGGAAAGATTTTGAAGAAGATAAATAATGAATTATAAAATTCAATTATTTATTTATGGGTGACACAATGATTCTTCTTAAAATAGAATATTTACCCTAGATTTTGAAGAATAATGGAAGATTTCATAATTAAATAGAATATTTAATTACGATTCTGAAAAGATATGGAAGATATTCAATTAAATAAAGATATTTAATTAAACTTTTAAGAAATGGTATGTAAATGAAATTAATTAAATAAGATATTTAATTAACTAGAAGAAAGATTTGAAAAGAAATATTTAAATTTGATTAAATAAAAAAGACTTAATTAAATTCAAAAAGTGATAATTAATTAAAATAAATAAAGTGTATTTATTTAATTAATCAAGTGGACATATGAATGCGAAATAATTAAATAAAAATCAATTTATTTAAACATGATAGAAGAATAATTTGAATGAACAATATAATTAAATTAATTAAATTTAATCATATGTAGGAGACTTTAGAGAAATTAATTAAATAATAAATATTTAATTAAATGCCAGGATTAATCAGATATGACCAATTTTATGCATCTACATTTTTCCCCTCTTTGAAGTGATGTGTGAAACAAATTGCTTCAAAGAAAATATTCCTGCTTTCGAAATTTGTTGTGTTTGACTTTGCCCCTTTTTCTGAAAAATATGCCCCTGACCTAATTCTGATATGTTTCCAATTGAAAATGTTGCTAGTGTTAATGATGCCCCCTCGAGAGGTAAATCACTGATGATTATGAGGTTTTGATAATATAACAAGTGATGAGATTTTGATGTTGATTTGAATTTAGTGATTTAGCTCTCGAAAAATGATGTATAAGGATGCCCCAGTGTGAAAATAAAGTCCAAGTTGGATAGAAAGATAAAAATATCACAAAACTCACCTTTAGTTGACCTTTAAAAGGAAAAAAGGAGAAAAGGAAAAAATCATTTGCACTTTTACTTTGAGAATCTAGTAGCTCTTATAGTGACCAACAGATTTTGTAATTGCCATAGATTCTGAGCTGGCTCTCACATACAAGAGGCTAGCTACTGCATGTGATCCTAACAAGGGAGTCCAACTCTTATGCTTTCAAATTTTTCGCTTGGAGTAAATGTTCTATTTTCATAGATTTTAGGGTTTTTAAAATTTTGTTTTAGCACTTTTGATAGTTGTTTTGAGCCAGCCGAGCAAAAGAGTAGCAATATATACAGATTTAGCATGTTTAGCGTGGAAACCAATTTAGCACATTCATAAAAAGAAAGTAGCTTCTAGGTTCCATAGAAAAAATTAGGGTTTTTGTAAATATCTTAGGAAAACAGCAACAAGATAAGGGTTATTCAAGATCCGGTGAAAATGAAGTAATGATTAGGTTTAAGTAGCAATTAGGTTTAGAGTTTTAGCACTTAGAGGGAAATAGTGCATAGAGGAAATGTTTGAGCACAACCATGGAAAAGAACGACGAATCTGAGTTTTAGCGCATCTAGGTTACAGAATAGCGCATATGAGTTTTAGTGCATAGAGACCGCAGATTAGCACATCTAGTAAAAAGAGACAGAATGTGTGAATTGATGAAATTGATATAAAAATGATGATGTATATTGCTTCCTTGGTCAATAGATAGGGAAATTGTCTTGTCATAATGTTGATATGGATAGAAAATCTGATAAATAATTCATAACTTTGTTTCCAAAATAGAAATCAAAGAGTAGATAGCTGATAACTCTATTTCCCCTGTACGACAAACAAAGAGTAGATGATTGATATGACTTCTGATAAATTTGTTCTCTGCGATAAAAAACAAATAGTAGATTATTGATTGAAAACATATTTTCATTCGTGACAGAAATACAAATAGGATGATGTTTTGCTTGTTGATAAATTTGCATTCTTGACAAAGAAAACAAATAGTAATTGATGATATGAGATTCAGATAGATAGACTGTGCATTGATATCATGGGTCACTTGAAATGAGTCTGATGAGTACATGTCACTGATATGCGTCATAAATAGATATGAGTTAGATTGATTATATATGTAAATCGATATGGGTCATAGATAGATATGAGTCAGATTGATTTTGTCTGATTGAGATTGAATCATTGATATGATATTGATTGACTGTCTTTATGATAACCAAAAATAGGAGGTTTTCAAAAACCTCCAGATTAGGGAGCGTCACTCGGCAGGGTGGGATAGGATAGCCGAGTTGACACCAGATAAGGTACCATTGATAGGGACATGCGAATTGAGATCCTTGTTGGCCATGCCTCCTATTCGGGGCAATAAGGGACTGTTGACCGCACTGGCAGAGAGGTGGCATTCGGAGCACAACACCTTTCATTTGCCGACTGGTGAGGTGACTGTGACTCCAGAGGATGTGTATAGGATATTGGGTATTCCAGTGGTTGGCGCCCTTGTGTTCTATGATCACAAGGAGCTTGGTGGTACAGATGCGCTAAGGAGAGTGTTTGGTGATATGCAGATAGCAGGGTATTGGGTGCCATGGGCTAACTTCAGAGGATATCCAGCCTTTCCTTTAGCTTTAGGTGCATTCATTGGAGGTCTCCTTTGTCCGGATCGCCGGTCAAAGGGACTATCAGCAGGATGGGGGAGGATCCTTGAGCAGATGCTGGTACAGCCAAGGAGGTATGCCTGGGGGAGTTGCATGTTGGTGCATCTGTATCATGACCTCCATCAGGTGGTGTACAGAGGTTCTTCGAGTATATCCTACGGTGTGACATTGCTCCAGATCTGGGCGTGGGAGCATATTGTGGTGACGAGACCAGCTTGTCCCAGAGTGAGGCCACCAGGCAGACCCTACGTGTATGCATATGTTGCGTTCCTTGTCCAGCCTAAGCTGGGAAAGGCGGATTACTAGAGACGGTTCCTTGATGACATGGATGTCGTGATATGGTGGCCATACCTAGATTGCGAGATCATTTAGAGATGTCATTTGTATGTATGCCCCGATTTTTGATAGGGAGGACTCCATTTATTATTAAGAGGTTTTTGGTCATGCAAGTATAGTGAAAGTTTGGATTCACTCAGGGTATGCCTCAACAATTTGCTCACTATGTGTGAAGCAAGGATGAGGCAGGATGGGGACCTGGTATTTCATACCAGATAGCTTATACAAAGTATATGGCTCTAGCGCTCAAGGCATGGGATGATAGGCGAGATATTGTTGATGTTGGGATGTCTTAGGAGTACTCCGTTTACTTTCATACACATCCATTTCCATGGTTGACATGTCTTGATGAGCCAGCACCCATTTTGGTGGTACCATAGCTAGGGGCAGGGAGACAGGAGGATGTGGCAGGTGGTGAGCAGGTAGTGGTTGGGGGAGAGGAGGAGAGTGAAGAGGAGGAGAGCTCTAATGGGGATGATGGGGATGACGGTGGAGATGAGGGGTCGGTGCCAGTGAGACCGAGGCTAGATATTTTGAGTAGTATCTAGATCATGCAGAGGCCGAGGACTAGGATTGGGCGGAGGACAGTGATCAGGGTTGGTTCCTTGTCACAGCAGGGATAGATAGATATCCTACAGGCCTAGGTGTAGACATTGCAAGGACAACAAGTGTAGTTGCAGAGTCAAGATGTGCAGGCACAGGAATTTGTCACACAATGATAGGTACAACTAGCATAGTCATAGGAACAGGCACAGGCACAGGCACAGTCATATCCTCCTACCCCAAACCCACAGTTACCCAGGTGATGACAGAGAGAGATGTATTGAGATAGAGGGCGGTAGAGGCCGAGGGTGTGGCACAGAGGCTGATGGGCACCATGGAGAGTGCATCATTGCAAGAGGCCATTGTAGAGGGCTTTGAGATGGCCAGAGGCTGAGTATTACTGGGTCATATACGAGGAGTTATGTCCTCCTGAGTGCAAAGAGCCTTTCCCACAGTCCCATACAAGGACCAAGAGTAGGACACACATAGCTACCCAGAGTATGGGGGTTATCGGGCCTCAACGGGATCCCGATGTAGGGACCAGTGGGAGGCCACCATCCTTGAGACCAGCTCCATCAGGGGGTTCCACCAGCCAGCCGTGATTGATGTACGCAGGATTTTTATGTGATATATCTCATATTCTTTGGAGCATGTACATTTATTTTTTATCATATCTCATGTATCTTTCTAGACATTTTAGTGTCATTGGATTATTGGACATTTGTATGTACTTTTGATGAGTGATGATATGCAGCGGCGATGAGTTTTGATAATGTATTGCATTTGATATGATGATATGAGATGGATATGCATTTATTTCCTTGTTTATGTGATATGGATTTTGATATATGATCTACTGACTAACATGATTTGTAGGATGATATGATATGATTATGATATGATGATGTGCAATGTGTACTAATGATCTCATGCAGGTGGATGATGATGGTAAAAAGGCAATGATATGATATGATATGAATTATTAATGATGTGGAAATGTGATGTTTGAATTCTTTTATTTTTATTGAATTTTCAAATGCTATAAATGATGATGATGTGATGGATGTTATGTGGATGAAAATGCATAGTATTGAAAATGAGAAAAGATGTGAATGATAAATGATGTGAAAGGATTAATAATTATGAAATGTATGCTCTGAAATGTAATGAATATGAAAAAGATTAATGAGATGATAAAATGAGATGTAATGACATGAAATGAAATGGAATGAAAATGAGATGATATGGTAACTATAATGATGTAAAGAAAATGAGATGAAAAATAAAATGTAATGTAATGATGAAATGAAATAATAAAATGGAATGAAAGGAGATGATAAAATGTAAGTAAATGGAATGGTAAAAATGAATTATGAAGTGACCTGAGATGATAAAATGATATGAGCCGATGAGATGATAAATGATAAATGATAATTATATGAATAATAATGATATGATTAAAAAAGATGAGAAAATGATGTGATGAATATGAAAAATGAGTAAATAATGAAATGAAATGGAGTGAAATGGAATGAAATGATAAAATGGAAATGCTATGGAAAATGTAATGATAAAATGAGAAAATTAAAATCATATGGAATGATAAGAAATGAAATGAAATAAAATGAAATGGAATGAAAAAAATGAAATGTAATGTAATGATATGTAATGTAATAAAATGAGCTGATATGTAATGATAGGAAATGGAATGAAATGATAAAATGAAATGAAATGGAATGATAAAATGATCAAATTTAAAAAAAATGATAAAATTGAAATGATATGTAATGATGGATGGGATAATAATGAAAAATGGTTAAATGTATCAATGAATGATACGAAATGATAAAAGGATTGGAATACAATTAGAATGAAATGAAGATAAAAAATGAGAATGTCCCATGATATGCAATGAAACGATATGAAATATGAAATGATAATGCATTATGAAGGATAAAAAAATGGGAAAGGATCCCAATGATGGATGTTTAAACTATATGATATGCACAAGACCTAGATGAAATGATAATGAAATGAGGATGAAACAAATGTCCAAATGTCCTGCACATATAATCCAAAGAGACATGACAACTGTTGATTTATTTGTTTAGCCTTGTGTGAAAGTCTAATGCGAATCTAGTATGCAAAATATATACATTGATCTAAATGAAATGCAACTAAATAAAACCAACCGTTCATTGAGCCTTCGGGTAGCTTTTGTGAATCATCATAGATCCTTATAAAATGATGGAAGTATGTACAAGCATCAGAGGGGAGATTAGCACCAATGATGACTTGAGTACCACTTTCATGATTTTTGATATAGCAAGCGAACACAAGCATCGAGGTATAATTGAACCAAGACGACCTGAGCATTTCTTGCATAAACAGACAAAGACTAACCACCTTCTGATGCAAATGTGGAACTTTCATTAATGATATGCTTTGGAAATCATGTTTCATGACATATTTGCATTAGATCGATAGTTAACCTCAAGAAAACAAACAAAGAAAAATCATCCTCCTTCATTGCCACTCTAGTTCAATACATCATTGAGTGTGCTCCAAAGAGATGATATTGAAAAATAAAACAACCATTGTTCAAAGTGTAAAACTAATATTTCAATCATTATTCAGATTTTAGATCATCCAGATATGAGTCATGATATGGTATTTTGTTGAAAACCCGTTGTGATATGGATCAATGATTGGATAGTTGTTCATGTGTTTTGATTGTTTGTTCGCATGACTGAGTTTTATATCTTTGTCAAGCTATTTTGTTAAAACCTAAAAGTTGGTTGCCACAGAGTATGTCAATGTTTGCCCCCAATATTTGACACAGCTTGCTGAAATGGATATGTACAATAATCAAGCCATGGTAAGATGTTATCGTTCTAGGAAAATGATAGCAACATGATACTAGTGTGATCCTAAGATGATGGAAAGATGCATTGAAATGAAAGCTTAGTGCAAAACATGAACTAATAGATGGAGAGCTACAAATACGCCTATTTGGTCGATTTTCACTATTTTTTTTTTGTCAAGTACTAACACGCCCTGCTTTTGCCAAGTTTTCACCAAGCTTAAATCCATTTCTTTAAGTTGTTTTTGGATTTCTTCGGTAGACTTTTTCTCATTGCTTTTGTATTTCTTTTAGACTTTTTCCTCATGTTTTTCTATTTCTTCGTGACTTTTCTCTCTGTTTTTGTATTTTTTTTAGGACTTTTTCTAATGGTTTTGTATTTCTTCAGGACTTTTTCTGATGCTTTTGTATTTCTTCAGGACTTTTTCTAGATGATGATAACCACTTTAGACATAATACTTTTTTAGGTGCATGTTGTTGATGGGTTTGTCAAACATGTCCCCTTCTGGTGTTGATAGCTTGTATGCTCCTAAACTATACACTCCTATGACCACATACAGACTCAACCAATTAGGTTCAAACTTTCCTTTCTTCTCTCTGTCTTGTTGATTGTGTGGGTTCTCTTTTAGAACAAGATCACCAACCTAAAAGGTATGTGGTTTGACTCTTTGATTATAGCTGCGAGACATCATTTGTTGATAGGCTTTCAAATGATCAGCTGCTCGTTGTCTCTTTTCATCAAAAAGTTCTAGTTCTTGGAGTCATGAAAATTTGTATTCATCATCTGTTATGAGACCTTTAAGTGATACTCTAAGTGATGGAATCTCAACCTCTAAAGGTAGGATGGCTTTTGCTCCACAGACAAGAGAAAATGGTGTTGCTACTGTTGGCGTTTGGATACTAGTTTGGTAAGCCCATAATGCGGGATTGAGTTAGGCAGTGACAATCTTTCCCTATATCATTCATAGTCTTCTTTAAAATTTTCAATCTTGTTTTTATTTGAGGCCTGCCTTGGCATTCCCTTTAGGATAATAAGGTGTTGAGTATTTGTGTTGAATATGGAATATCTCACAAAATTTAAGTCAACATCTTGATTCTTGAATGGTTGTCCATTATCTATGATGATGGGTTAGAATTCCATCTTGACAAATGAGATAATTGGAATGATGAGATTTGTTTACTTGATTACCTTGATGAGAGAGTCTTTGCCTCAACGTCCACTTGGTAAAATACTTTGTCGTTGTGATGATGAACTTGTGCCCATTCAAAGATGAAGGATGAATCTTTCTAACTAAATCCAAGCCCCATTGAGAGAATGTCCAGGTTGGTACAAATGGTTGTAGTTCCTGTGCTGGTGCATGAATGAGATTTCCATGTATCTTACATTTAGAGCACTTCATTACAAAAGTGAATGATTCCCTCTCCATTGTAGGCCAGTGGTAACCCATTCTAATCAATTTCTTGGATAAGGTTAGTCCACTTGAATGAGTACGACAAATGCCACCATGAACTTCTTGTAAAGCCTTATCAGATTCGTCACATTCAAGACATCAAAGTAAAGTACCATCAAGACCATGGCGATAGAGAGTGTCAATGATAAGGGTATAGCGAGAGGATTGGCGGATAAAATTGTGCTTTTTAGTTTACATGATAAGTCAAAAGCGGTAAAGATGTCATATTTTAGAGTAGGCATAAATTTTTCCATACCAAAGGTGAATTGGATCAACTAAGCAGCAAATGATTTGGCTTCGAGTGTCATGGAAGCGTGTAAATGATTGTTCCACGAGAAATTAAGTAGTGAGCACGAGTTTTAGGAGTTGTAACAATAAAACAATTGTGGCCATAAAGCGTCAAGCTGCTGTTATCAAGCCCTAGAATTTATATAAACTTGATGTCTACAAAGTATTTATTGAAATCGTCAACCATTTTCTTATATGGTAACAATTTGTCATCTTTGGTCTGATAGTCATCATTGATTTGGTTAATGACTAACTGTGAGTCACCCTAGACTTGCAATTCTGTGATTCTCTATTCCAATGCTATTTTGAGTCTAGTGATTAAAGCTTCATATTCAGCTATGTTATTAGTACATGGAAACATTAGCCGATATGACCGAGGAATGGTATTTCCTTGAGGGGTGACAAAGAGTATGCCTGCCCCTGATCCATGTTGAGTAAAGGAGCCATCAAAATATAATGACCAAGGTTGCTTTGATTCTGCCGTGAAGACATCAACATCTGGAAATTCAATGTGCATGGGATGTTCTACTTGTAGGGGTGCTTCAGCGAGTTGGTCAGCGATAACTTGTCCTTTGATTGCTTTGCGATCAATATAATGGATATCGAACTCGCTTAATATCATGACCCATTTTTCTAATCTTCCTGTTAATGTGGCCTTGCTTAACAGATATTTGAGTGGATCAATCTTTGCAATAAGATTGATTGTATGAGTTAACATGTAGTGGTGAAACCTCTGCGAGGCAAAGACCACAACTAGGCAAGCCTTCTCGATAAAAGTGTAGTTGAGTTCATGACCTGTTAATGTTTGGCTGATATAATAGATTGCATGTTCTTTTCCTATAGAGTCTTCTTGTGCTAACAATGCTCCCAAAGATGTCTCTATGGCAGCAATGTATAAGATGAGTGGTTTGTTTGGATTTGGTGGTATTAGAACTGGTGGGTTCATTAAGTACTGCTTGATTTGTTGAAAGGCCATTTCACACTTATCATCCCATTTGAACGGAACATTTTTGTGTAGTAGATGTGTGAAAGTTAGGAATTTATCTGCTAGTTGTGCAATGAATCTTCGTATAGATTGAAGTCATCCCTGTAGTGACCTCAACTGACTGATATTCCTTGGTGGAGGTATTTCCATGATTGCTTGTACCTTGGCGGGATCTACTTCAATTCCTTTTGCTGAAACTATGTATCCTGAGAGTTTTCTAGATGTGACTCTGAAAACACATTTCTTAGGGTTGAGGCGAACTTTGAACT
Source organism: Sequoia sempervirens (assembly GCA_007258455.2). NCBI lineage: Eukaryota > Viridiplantae > Streptophyta > Pinopsida > Cupressales > Cupressaceae > Sequoia > Sequoia sempervirens. The sequence goes on along the minus strand of VDFB02058242.1, from coordinate 288,925,696 downwards.
TTTTCAACCTTACAAATATTTTGGATAATATCTCAAGATGTCCTTCTCTTGTGTATGATTTTTCCAGTATGTCATCAACATAATCTTCCATGAATGTGTGCATCATGTCATGAAAAATTGTAGTCATAGCTCTTTGATATGTAGCCCCAACATTCTTTAAATTGAATGGCATGGCGTTCCAATAGTAAGTCCCAGGGGACGTATGTGAAGTTGTTTTCCTTGTCTTGAGGTGCAATCTTGAGGATTTGGTTATAACTGAAAAACATCCATTAGGTAGATACATGGAATGGCGGCCCTTGAGATCAACTATAGTATCAATGCTTGGAAGAGGAAAATCATCCTTAGGACATGCCTTATTAAGATCTTTGAAATTTGTGCACACTCTAACACTTTTGTCAGGTTTGGATATAGGAACAATGTTGGAGATCCATTCTGCATAGTCAATTGATCTTATAAATCCCACATTGAGGAGTTTCTTAAGTTCTTCTTTAACTAGTAGTGCTACATGAGGATTCATCCTTTCTAAGTTTTTGTTTCACAAGCTTGACTCCTAGTTTAATGGATAAGTGATGCATTATAAGATCTAGATCAAGACCTGGCATGTCCGCATAAGACCAGGCAAAGTTGACTTGATTTTCTCTAAGAAATTCCATGAACTCAGGTTCTTCTTTATCTGTCATTGATCACAAATGTTGTAGAATCCTGGAACATACGTGGTTTCAAGATTACGAAAACTAACTGGCCAAGGATTCGATCAAGATGGGTGATTGCTCATGTGATGAGTGTTGAGGGAGAGTGTCAAGTATCCCATCATGCAGTACCTTAAAAAGGTTTTCACCATCTGATACGCTCTTTGTTTTATCTTTTGATTGATCTAACACTGCTAGATTATAGTTTTCACCATTAGATCTTTCTTTTTGATTTTTACTTTTGTAGCTATGAAACTTGACACTCTCCTGACTAAGGATCTCATGCCAAAAGGTACTAGTGGAACAATCATACTTATACATCATCTGGAAATAGAAGTTCACGATGATTAGTTGATTAGGAACATGGGTATATCGGAGGTTGGATAGATCCCAATAAATGAGATCGAGATGTATTAGCGGTATGGCAGGTCACATTAGGATTGCATGAAATGCGGCTATGGTTATGGTCATTCTGGAGGCGTCTATAGGATTTGAGGTATGAGGTAGATCAATGATGGTATTGTCCTCATGATAGTCTTGTTCGATTAAATCTAACTCGGTATCACTAGAATCATAGTTGCATTGTAGTTTTGATTCTTGTGGTTGGGTCTCCAAACCTTCTCCTTTGATTAGAGTAGGCGTATACTTGTGTATTACATCAACCTGTTTATCCCTCTAGAATTCATCATTATGGATGGTATCCCATTCGTATTCTCCAGAGTCTGTGTCAGAGTTATTATCGATGAAATTATGAATTGCTATCAAGCATGCTTCCCTTGTATCAGAACTTTCTTGCAATGTGAGTACAGTATCATTCAATTGTTTGGATGTTGTTTCCTTCGAGCTAGTATCATAGCCTAGTCCTATTTTATCTTTTGCAGCAAGTCCTGGAGGATCAATAGGCTCAACTACTCCTTTTCTTTTTCCGATAGGACCATTACCCTCATAGCCCATCTTTTGCATGATTGAATATCCCTTACCATATTTATCAGTTGGTAACTTGATATTAAGAACTGTTTCATATACATCTTCATCTCTATAGAGCCATTTTAGCATTTCATTATCCTCGGGATCTTCCATCGGCAATTTCTCTTTGATAAATTTTCCATTGAACTTTGTGATCGGTTCTATTGTTGATTGTGTTGATGTTGACGCTATAGATATCTGATGGAAAGTGATAGAAGGTTGTCCATGTGACTGAGGAGACGTAGGAAAATTATCCAAATAGAGAGAATATTATCCTACTCCATTATCCTTGAACCGTAATTGCTTGTCAGAGGTTTTGGTTAGTTGATTGATTTGTGTATCAACTTTTGGAGAAGCGCTAATAGTCGCTTCTCAATTGTTAGGAACCAAAGTGTCTTGAATAGATTTGATGGTAGCACAAGTTTGATTATGAGAATTACCAGCTGATATCATGATCTCCTATCCATCATAAGGAAATTTAAGACACTGATGATATGTATATGGTACAGCTTGCATATCGTGGATCCAAGGACGACCCAACAAGATGTTGTATGCAAGATCATGGTCTAATACCTAACAAAAAGTATTTTTGATAGCAGGTCCCACTCTGATTGGTAGCATGATTAAACCCTTGGATGATCTTTCCTCATCATCATAGGCTTTAATAGTAATCTTCCTTCTGGGATCAATGGAATCCTCAGAAAACCCTAAAGCATGAATTAATTTCATGGTACATATGTTCAAACCAGCACCTCCATCTATTAGAACTCGTCTAACACAAAACTTGTGGACCATGACTTCTAAGTATAATGATGAATTATGGGGATGTGTCATGGAAACATCATCTTTTTTGGAGAATGAAAGTCATGTGGGTGAGGATAAATGTCCCACCATGGCTTGAAATTGATCCACATTCAGATCATCGGATACAGTTGTTTCAATGAGGGCTTTGTCTAGAATTTCCTTATGTGTTGGGGAAATCTTCAGAAGTTCCAAGATAGAGATCTGGGCAGAAGTTTTTCCAAGTTGATTGATTAAATCATATTGATGTGGAGGTGGTGGCACAATGGATTTTGAAGGAGCCCCTTTTAAGAGAACTTTAGCTTGTGCCCTTGTTGTTACATTAACTTCTCGATACTCCACCTTCTCTTTGAATTTTATAACATTAACTCGATCATCATCAGTGTAGATATGATTGATTATATGTTCATTGATATGATTCACATTATTTCTAGAAGACTCACTCTTTTGATAGTTGGGAAAAGGATTTCGAAATGCTTGGTGGTCTTCGTTTGATTGTTGGTTTCCTTCTATTGTGACAATGTCTCTGTCGATTAAATCTTGAATAGCATTCTTCAAGGCTTGGAAATTATTCATACGATGGCCTTTAAATCTATGATATTCAAAATAGTACGCATCATTCTAGGATGGTGGCTTTACACTAGGTTTGAAGTTACATTAAGGAGGTAGGTTAATAATGTTCTTTGCCATCAAGTATTTAAGAGTAGATTCCAAAGATTGCCCCAATAGAGTAAAAGTTCTTCTGTTGGAGAAGAATGAAGATCATTGTGGATTCATGTTTGATGTATTTCCTAGAGAATTGTTATTGTTGTTTCCACGATACCCTTGATTGTTGGTATTATTCTGATTTGGAGCAAAAGTTGGATTTTGGTTATTCCTCAGAGGAGGAGGGGAGTTGTTTCCCAAGTTTGTAACCGAGTTGACATTGTTGTAGTTGTTGTTGCGAGGAACACTAAGAACAACTGGATTATATGAGACATGATGTGCATCTACAACACCATCATTCACCACATTCTTGTTGCGAGTCCAAAACTTAGATTTTTCATTGTGGTGATTTGAGGAGCTAGGATTGTCTCTATCAAGTTTGATTATCCCCCTTTGGACCAATGCACTTTCAATTGTGATTGCATTTTCAATCATTTTCTGAAAAGAGGGAGGACAATGATAACTCATATCTTGATCCAAGCTATTTATGAATGTAGTGATCTTTTCCTTTTCAAGAACATGACGTGGATATCTAGCGAACAATCTTCTCCATCTCTGAAGAAATGTGATGAACGGTTCACCAGGTTTTTGCTTAGCCTTGCATAGATCAATCATTGTGATTTGGTGTTGTATGTTATAGGAATATTGAGAGATGAACTCGTTGATCAATTCCTCAAATGTTTTGATAGGCGGTGTAATTTTTGATAACCATTCCATAGATTGGCCTCTAAGACTTCATGGGAACAAACGCATCAAGTATGTATCCTCATGAGAAAATTCTAAAGTCATGTTTCGAAAGTCTCTAATATGGTCAATGGGATCTGATTTTCTGTTATAATGATCAAACTTTGGAATTTCACAATGCTTAGGGAACGGAATCATGTTGAGACGTCGATCAAAAGGATATGGACAAATATCATCAAGAGTGTATGTCTTTGTTGTGGCTCCCCCTTCTAGAACTTTAATTTTCCCTTCTAATGTTTTAACATATTGAGTCAAGGCACTAAGACCAGATAAGGGTGTTTCATCAAGATTACTCTTTATGTTCTCAATGTTAAAGTCATGAGGTAGTTTAGCTCCTTTATCAGCCAGAAACAGGAAATATTTTTGTTTGTCTCATTCTACGAGCCTTTCCACTACTCTGAGAAATTTAGGATATTGTTGGGCTTCTTTAAGGTGGCATTCTTCTTCTTGTTCATCTTCACTATCCTCAAGAGTTTTTCTCAGATCTCTGTTGGAAGCAAACAGATTATTTTCTCTTTCAATCATGTTGTCTTCAAAAAGGGGATTTCGACTTACGCTATAAAGGGGATCACTATTTTCACCTTCTTCTTGAGTTGTTGATGTATGATCTTCTTGCTGAATACCTTCCTTCAGTTTATTGTATTGTGATCGTGTAAAAATAGGCATATGATTTCAAGATGTTCTCCTAAACTTAGATCATAGTTTGATGAGTGCAATCAATGATGATGTTTTAATCTGATAAGATGAAAATCTTATGATATGATCAAAACTATGTTTCCTAATTTGTGGTTGTGGCTTCCAATGATAAAGGATGTCAAAATCCTGTTAGGAGAAGTTGAACCGAGAATTTAGAAGTTTGTGATGAAAGGTGCACTTGTAGGATTTGATCCTTGTTTTCGAAGAATGATCAATATATCAAATAGCCTATTTCAACTCACTGAAGTATTTGATGAGGATGTGTCAAATATTCAATAGAAGGTTGTGGTATATAGTTGAAATCAAGAGCCTGATTGTGATTGTGTCATTGAGAGAGGGCTCTCCTTTGAAAATAGGCTCATGAATCTAGAGGGTCCACAGCATATTCGTCAGTAAACCCTCTAACAAAATCTTGGTATCTATGGAGAAATTTGTGATAATGGAGCAAGATGTGTCGACTCCTATATAAAAAATTCCTTCATTGTAAGCTTTTCTTGTAGCCTAGAGTTTTCTTAGGTTTCCTGATCCTATTGGTAATTGACTTCTTAACAAACTTGGTAGATTTCCACTCCCTAAGCATGAGAGAAAATATGCTACTGGACCGGGAATGCTATAAACTCAAATCTATCAAAAACAATGATTCGGGAAAAATGACATATGCGCTTTTCTATTGCCTATATGTGCTTCAGAAATAGGGATATGCACTAGAGAAATGATCAAATGTGCTTCAATATGTCCCAGATGCTCTACTCTGTATCATATACGTGCTTCAGAAAATGTTTTTGATAGTGGCCGAAAAAGTTTGTTTTGAATAGCGGGGATATGTGCTTCTAAAAAGACTCAATGTGCTAAAACAGATCCTAAAACTGCTGATTTAACCAGTGAATGCACTAGAACATACCTTATATGCGCCAAAATATACCCTAGATGCGCTAAAATAGTTTTTCCAAGGTATTTTCCTGAACAATTGAGAATGATTTTTAGCTAAAATTTGACATGTTCATTTCAGATGATCTTTTATCTGAATTAGTGTGATTGAAAACACAATAAACACCTTGAAAACAATTGTTTTTAAGTCCTATACTAAACATCAAGTGTAAGTTTCAAAAAAAAAATTAACAAAGTGTTTTCACAGGTTTTACACATGACAAACAATTCAAGCAGACTCACTCTTAGTACTCAGGTAGGTCATCATAATAATCAACAGCCCACATCTTAGAACTAACTCACACAACTGTGTCACCCCCGAAGGGACGCCCATGTTTTTTGTCTTTTCTAGGGGCGTACTCAAAGTGATGGAAGTGGATACCAGATCTCCTGAGCAAACGGTCCATGGTAGTTATATGGTGAGTATCTTGGGGGTAGATTCTTCCCTCACCTACACTGTGATTGTTATGATGTTCAGAAACTAACTCGGTTGGATACTACACTAGGTTCGTAGTAAGGGTTTTTGTTCGATGTGCAGCAATAATAAACTCCCTCAGGAGACCTCCCAACCTTTAGAACAAAGGCTTTGGGGATGGTTATCTTGCACCCCTTTGGAAAAGAGGATTTTCTACTTTTCTTTAAATTTTATAGTGGGGCAGAATAGCCTGGCTTTGGCTTGAACCCACTTGAGTCGTTCCTCTTGGGTGAGTACTTTTTCCCACAACAGGAGGCCCTCTACAAGATGTAATAAAGCAGTAAAATTACATGAATGTAAAAGGCAAGTCTGGTATAATGGTCACCCAGTTAAGGGGAGAGCATAGACATATTGCCACAAACACAATAGACACTGTTCTTTTTAAAACCTAAATCACAATGATCTAAACTATGTGAAGATGTTGCTTCATAGAAAGCATGAGATTCATTTTAACTGCAAAATCAGTGTGTGGTGACTATCCTAGATTGCTATATTTTAAAACTAGCTGTGACTATCCTAGATTGGTTCTTTTTAAGCTAGAAAAAGGTTTTGTCTGTGGAAGGCATCAGACTCATAAACCTGTTTAGTTACAACATGTATGCACCAAAAGATCCCACATGCACAACAAAAATAAGTTAATGGCTACTTAAAACATGTGTAAATCGCTCTGAGAAAGTTCCAAATGCGCTACAAAACTCCTAAATGTGCTAAAATAGAATGTAACTAATTTTATTTTTTTTATTTTTTAGAAATATTTAATAAACTGAGCTAGATATATGTGCCATTTTGTCTCGTAGATGTGTGAGGCAGGTTCTGGATATTGCCTAAAGCAGTTCTGGATCGCCAAAGGAAATACCTAAAAAGTCTTGAAAGAAATTACAGATGCACTTCAAAACCTCTTATTTGGATCGCATTGGAAATTTTAGATGTGCTAAAATGGAAAGGAATTTTGTCAAAATCCAAATTCGAACATGAAATCCTATCAAAAAACTTGCAAATAAATATTAAAAATGGGGCAAGGCCCCACGGTGGGCACCAGAAATGTGTGGTCAATTTTATGCGTGTTATATATGTAAAAACCAATGAATCAAACACACCAATAAGACATTATATAAAAACATAATATAAAATAATGAGAGATGGAAAGCTTCGGTATCATGTTATCGATGTCGTCCTATCGTCCTCTATCTCCAGTATTTTCATTGATTCCAGTTGGCTCTCAGATTGTATGCTAGGCTCAACGAATAGTCTTCCTAGAGAATGAGATTGAATATGAAATGCATGTAATGCTAAAGCTAAGACATGATTATTCTGATGCTATGAATAATAAAACTATAATGATAATGCTAGAATGCTATAATGCTAGAATGCAATTAATCTCTAATTCCTTTGATGTGTGTTGTGTAACCCTTGCTTGGATTAGCAGTGCTATTTATAGAGTTTTTGAAAGCTTTTGATTGGCTGATATGATCAATGATTGTGAAAATTCCTGGCATATCGAACGGTTGAGAATGGATAAGACTGAAGAAAAATAGAAGAAAATAGAAAGCAAGATTTGTTTTCTTTTATGTAAAAAGGTAAGATAAGATGATAAAGATGATTTGTAAAAAATATAAGCTTTTGTGAGATTATGGAAAGATTTTGAAGAAGATAAATAATGAATTATAAAATTCAATTATTTATTTATGGGTGACACAGAGATTCTTCTTATAATAGAATATTTACCCTCGATTTGAAGAATAATGGAAGATTTCATAATTAAATATCTAGAATATTTAATTATGATTTTGAAAAGATATGGAAGATATTCAATTAAATAAAGATATTTAATTAAACTTTTAAGAAATGGTATGTAAATGAAATTAATTAAATGAGATATTTAATTAACCAGAAGAAAGATTTGAAACGAAATTTTTAAATTTAATTAAATAAAAAAGACTTAATTAAATTCAAAAAGTGATAATTAATATAAATAAATAAAGTGTATTTATTTAATTAATTAAGTGGACATATGAATGTGAAATAATTAAATAAAAATCAATTTATTTAATCATGATAGAAGAATATTTTGAATGAACCATATAATTAAATTAATTAAATTTAATCATATGTAGAAGACTTTAAGAAATTAGGTAAAATAATAAATATTTAATTAAATGCGGGGATGTCGGATATGACAGAATTTTATGCATCACGAGGGATCTGCATTAGTCGAGCGGCCAGTCACACCAAGGCTATTGTAGAGATACTTGTCGGAGTCTAGAACCTTGAGGAGAAGTGCTAAGATAGACCTTCTTGGAGTAAATGCTGATATTGGACATGACCATGGCCAAATTGTCCCAGTTCGTCGTTGTGTATTCGATATGGAAGTCAATGCCGTCAAGAATGTCTCCTAGAGGACTGGAGTTAGAGTACCCTTTGAGAAAGTTATCCCATAGATAGATGGCCACGTTCTACGCATCAGCTACAGAGGTAATTTGTGTGTTTCCGTAGGGTCCTCCAAGGGACAGAAACCCCTTTACGCCACTAGACTAGCACACTTTAATATCGGTGCTCAGCAATTTTCATGCTCCCGAGAATGCATCGCAGTGCGCTGCTAGGTTGAGCACCAATGACTTCCCATTGCCAAATGTGGTTAGAAACGTGAGCATCACAATTTCATAGTTGCCACTTGTGCAGATCTTGGCAAGAGAGGTGTTTCCAATGTGCCCCCAATATATGCTTATGTTTCCCCTAGACACCCCTCTCCACAATAGAGCAACTACTAAGGCAATTGCAACCACTTTCATTAGATGACTCTCCATGCTTTGCAATGAATGCTTTTTCTTGCTTTAAGCGGGTGGGATTGAGCTCCTTATATAATCCCTT